>JASAUF010000567.1:0-339845 GCA_030180095.1 Magnolia changhungtana
GAAACTCCCAAACCTTCAAAGCCCAAACCTTTCGAGCCACCCCTTAGCCTTCCTCTCAATCTTCCTAGCCCTTAAGCCTTAATTAGTCATGGTTCAGTTCATATTTTAGCCTACTCAAGATCAAGCCAAAGATCTACCACCTAACAAGCATTCATCATGACATATACTCCCTTCTCAATCCCCTTGTTGCTCTACATCTCTAGTGAATGTATGCTCTATGACTTGCCATACATTGGATCCTGTCACATCAGAAATTTCTAGTGATCTAGTCCATTTTCTTACCACTTTGCATAAGCATTATTACATCTGCCTTCTAGACACGTCATTGGACGTATGCTCTGTGGCTTGCCAAAATCTCGGATCTTGTCGCATCAGAAATCCATGTGTGTGCCTAGTCCTATCTCGACCACATCATCCATCCCTTGAGATTTGTTTTACCGCACAAAGTAGAGACCGTACATTCGTACGGGCAGAGAGGGTACCTAACACCTTCCCTCTTTGTAACCGAGGTCCCTTACTCGAAATCCCGGATCGCAGACCAGGAGTTAATCTAAGGTAGGAGAGTTTTCGAATTTCTCCAACCTCACATATTCCGTGGGTTCTAGCCGACTGCGGGATTTTGATATTAATTGGCTAGTGGCGACTCCAACATCCACAAATCAGCTTAATCACCCCCGCCACCAAATCACCAACTTATAAAACAGCGTGGGCGCCGATTTTTCAGTGGATAAAGAATAACGACTCCATTAGGGACTTGCTAGCTCGCACTAGCCGAGACCCGACTCAAAAATCTGTAGTACTTTAATCTCAAGGGACATCATCATTGCATACAAAAAAATTCTTTGGCTTGCACCTTCTTAGGCATAGATTTGGACCATAACCACTCGATCCCGTGCAGCTGTAACCTCTCAAGCTACCCATGAAGAAGAACCGATAGTTCATCCAGTTCCTGAAACATCAACACCCGCAAATATACCAACACCCACGCTACCACCACCAACGACTTCAGTAGACCTACAAGCCAACACCACCATGCAAGAAATGGCTCAGAGTCTCCGAGCGATGCAAGAGCTACTACTTCGCCTAGTGTCAAATGTTGCATCGAATGCACAGGTAACCCAGCCTAGTGTACAGAACAGTTCACTCCCTCAGACACATTTCGCTTTCTCTCTCATTCCTCCAGCAAATCCCGTGCTCCCTCTCCCAGAAGAATCAATACAAGATCAACAACAACCAGCAATTGGGAGCAACACTCTCACACATTTCTATTCAGCACCTCACAATAATCAGGTTACAACACAACTTCCCCCTAACGGGAATCACAGACAAGAATTGGCGGATGCCCATGAACGGGGCCAGTTTCGAGTCCAACTCACTCCCCCTAAAGGGAGCAACATTCCGGAATTGGCAGATACCCCAAGAGGGAGCCATTTCCAAACATCACACCCTCGTCCGAAAGGAAGCGGTGTCCAATTTTAGCTACCTCCCACCACCGGGAGCCCACCATCTTTCCAGCAACCGCCCACTCTTGATCCATACGAAGAGGAAGTAGCACAAGCCCTACAGTAAGGGGCAAGATATCCACAACAGGGCAAGTCAGAAATTGAGGAATTTAGGGATCTCTATCCCTTCCCAGATGCTCGGGTACCTCCAAATTTTGAGGTACCAAAGTTCAAAAGGTATTACGGTAGTGGGTGCCCTACAGCACATCTAAAAGCATTGGTGACGATGAGCTGAGAAAAATTGACGTGATCCCGGCTTCGACTTGGTGTGGCTTGGTGTGGCCATTCTCAGAACAAGTCGAAGCCGGGATCAAAGTTGGAACCATTTCCCCATGGCCACATCAAGCCCTCTCAATCAAAAGAAACAAAGTCGAGGGAAAACCCATTGGGTATGGGAATGGAAACAGCACTGCTCCTGCGCAGCGCACCACAGAAGTTAACAACATCGTCACCAATACTCAAGGTAATCAGTATGTCCCGCACCCGGAGCCACGGCAAGACAGGCAGTACTAACCACAATCAAATAGGCAGTTCCAACCCCAGCAAACCCAACAGGAATATCAGGCACAATCGTCTCAACCACAATAGCAATAGCCTAGGGGAAATACACAAGGTCCATTCAAATCGGGAACGTTATGAAGGAAGTTCACCCTGTTAGCACAAACATACAGTTAAGTGTTGACAATGCTTATGCAAAATTAGCCATTGACACCGCTTCAGCGGTGACTTCCACCTAATCCCCTGCCTCCTGGTTACAATAAAAATCAATATAGCGCATATCACCAGGCTCCTGGCCATCTAACGGACCGTTGCTTCGCTTTAAAACATGCGGTCTAAGATCTGATCGAAAGTCAGAAGATTGCAATCACCCTATAGGCCAACAATACAGCTCAAGCCAACATCCTCTGAAATCCCCTGCCATCACATCAAGCAGGACCCAGCACATCTGACACCTCTACCGTCAACCACATTGAAGGAGGACAACCCATGTGCTCCTCCCCACATCATTCAATTCGAACAATCATGCCCGATATAATAAATCGGACATGGGGATACCAACAGGCACAATCGTCTGGACCACAGATATTTCTGCAAGAAGCATCCGCAACACAACATCTCATATTCCTTGAAATGATGCCAACAGTATAGCCTCTTATAACTCTGGAAGCTGCACCCAACAGGTCATACCCTCATCATTTTGTGCCCCAAGGGGGACATTCAACTCCACCTTCAATACCTCTAAAAAGGTCGAACCCTGAACCCATTGTCCTCCCAATAGGTCTCCCTAATCTCACCCCGCTAACCTTGCAAGGGGCACCCCCGGTTCAAGCCCCAAAATTCCTGATGCCTCACCAACTGACACATGCCCAGAGGATTCCTCCCACACATCAAAAAGAGGAAGAAGACTCCACACCAAAATTGGTCAAGGACTAGTAACGCCTCAAGAAAAATCACCAAGTTTGTCATAAACAGTTCCAGCTACAACTTCCCCGCCTCAGGAACCCATGATATACCTGGAAGGAAAAGCGATTCCTTCCTATAACCCGAAAGCAGTCCCATAGCATTACCTGAAATACGATGAAGTGGGTAACAACGGGAGGTATTTCAGAAGAGAACCAAAATCTGAAAGGAACCCGGGAGACTTTGTTAGGAACCACTTGCAAAACAGACACTTCTTATGACATAGCAGCTCAACTCAAAACCATTTCGACACAAATATCCATCTGGAAACTCCTATGCACATCAAGACCGCATCGAGAAATCTTTGCGAAAACATTGAATGACGCCCATATCTCTCCTGACGTACCCCCCGAAATGGTGGCAAGTATGAATGGACAACTTCTCGCACCACGAGCTATCACCTTTTCTGATGATGAATTACCACCTGAGGGTCGTAAACACGGGCGCTCACTAAACATAGTCGCCCGCCACAAGAATTTTGAAGTCCCACTTGTGCTAATTGACAATGGATCCAGTCTTAATGTTTGCCCCTTGAGGACTGCTGAATGATTAGGGATAGAACCATCGTCCTTCAGACCTAGTACCATGAGTGTCAGGGCCTTCGATAACTCCTGAAGGCAGGTTGAGGCAGAAATCGACCTTGAGTTGCAAATTGGACCAGACATGACTCGTCACATTCCAGGTCATTGACATCCTTGCCTCATTTAACCTTCTGTCGGGGCGGCCATGGCTCCATGCAGTTGGAGCCATCCCATCTACCCTCCATCAAAGGGTTAAATTCCCTTTGGGAAATCGAATCATTTCAGTATTGGCCGAGCCAGAAACCATCCTACCAGTGACGGTCAACATCCCAGAAACCGATATCCCAGTAATTGACGTTCAACACACAGAGGGTGACATATCATATCACAGTTTCGAATTTGAAAATGTAAATGCAATCGCTAATCCTCTCACTGCTGAATATGTCATTCTCCCTGCTGAACGATTAATTCTGAACTACCGTATCGAGTTTCATGAAAAAGGTATGGTGGTAAAACCAACACCTGCCAACGTGCAGAGACAAGGACTGGGATGTCAACTGACACCAAATGATCAGGTTGAAAGGCCAAAGAAGGGTCAACCGTTCAAATGCTCACCCATCAAGTTCATCAAGGCTGAGACAGTTTGTGAGGATACAATGATGTCTCTTAAGAACCAACTCCAACAACTCAAACTCACAAAACATGCTAACCATGAGTCTATCTGGCCACCAATAAGGTGGGATATGATCCTCAGGGCATCAAAAGCACATCTAAAGCCAGGGGCAGAACCCCCAAACCCATCGCATGAGGCTAGGGGCAAGGAAACAGGGTCATCCATATGAGACCCAAAACTGGGAGCACCCCTTAAAGGGAACATGAGCAAGAATGGAGAGACACCCACTTCCACCCACGGTCAAAGGGATAAAGCCCCACCACCAGCTCAGCAACACAAGGGGCAGAAGTAGCCTATCCATTGGGTAGACAAGGGAAAGTGGTCTGCCCTCGACTGGACGAATGTTAAGATCCCGTCATGTGATGAACCCGAGGAGCTAGAAGAGCTCCAACTCTTAGGCGAACAGATCGAATCAGATTCCAACTCTGAGCCCAACCCAGCAGACATCATGGTCATCGAGACAGGTGACCCACAGGAACAGATAGAGCAGGACAGCCAGATCAAGAGGGGGAAAGAATCAGGATGGTCAGCCATCCCCCTAACTATTGAATCAGCCGGCGAATCATTCACTAATGCCGGCCTAAAAAAACGCCAATGTAAATAGTAGTTGATATCCCGAACCAGGGCAAGACCAATCATGGTCTGCAACACCGTCCTGTTCGGGACACCTTGGCAACACAAAAAAATCAGAAAATTTTCAAATAACAAAAGCATCACATATTCTCAAAAACACAAAAAAAATCAAATATTCCTCAAAACCACAACATCAAGAAATCACCAAAACACAAAAATAATAGAAAAACTTTCAAAAACCACTGTGCCAAACACCTCATACACATTACAGGAGTTTGAGGTCGACTCTTATGATTTCAATCTAGAGTTGGACTTCGAGCTCATGGCTTTGGATGAAGCACCGGATGAGGGAAATGATGATACAGCTCTCGAATTCGAGGATTCTCTCAAAAAATTTGAAACAAAAGCCAATGATGTAGCGGACAACTTTGAAGTTGTGAACTTAGGGTCAGCGGAACTCCTCAGAGAGGTGCGTATCAAAAGATCACTGTCCCCAGAATACAAGCAAAGGATGATGAAATTTCTGAGACCGAGGTTGTCCAACTTTGCTTTCTCGTACGAGGACATGCCAGGGCTCGATGAGGATCTGGTGGTACACCATTTTCCAATAAAGCCAGACATGAAGCCTGTTAAACAAAAGCTGCGGAGAATGAAGCCAGAATGGGCCCTGAAGGTCCGTGATGAAGTTATCAAGCAATACAATGCGGGATTCCTGGTAGTCTCCAATTACCCGGAATGGCTCGCAAACATCGTACCAGTTCCAAAGAAAGACGGGAAGGTCAAAATGTGCATCGATTTCAGAGATCTCAACAAAGTAAGCCCTAAAGACGACTTCCCTCTGCCTCACATCGACACACTGGTGGATAATACTCCAGGACATAAGATATTCTCCTTCATGGATGGTTTCTCAGGCTACAACCAAATCAAGATGGCCATTGAAGATCGAGAGAAGACTTCCTTCATCACACCATGGGGGACTTTCTGCAACCGGGTCATGCCCTTCGGATTAAAGAATGCGGGGGCTACATATCAATGAGCCATAACAGCCATATTCCACGACATGATAAACAAAGAAATGGAAGTCTATGTGGACGACATGATTGTCAAGTCTCACACAAGACCTCGAGAAGCTCTTCGACAAGCTAGAGAAGTTCAAACTCCGCCTCAACCCCTAAAAGTGTGTCTTCGGTGCAACCGGGGGCAAGCTGTTAGGCTTCATCATCAGTGAAGATGGTATCCGGGTGGATGAGACCAAGACCAAAGCAATCATCGAAATACCACCACCCAAAACTGAAAATGAAATTCGAGGCTTCCTTGGGCGAATCCAGTATATCAGCCGATTCATCATACAGCTCACTCCGATCTGTGAGCCCATATTCAAGCTCCTGTGAAAAAACTCGCCAAAGGAATGGAATGACGACTGTCAAGAGGCCTTCGACAAAATCAAAAAGTACCTGTTGAATCCTCCAGTACTCATACCACCTACTCCGGGTAGGCCATTACTGTTATACATCTCTGTCGCCGCAAACGCAATCGGATGTGTTCTTCGCCAACATGATGATACTGGAAGAAAGGAGCAAGCAATCTACTATCTAAGTAGGTGATTCATGAGCTATGAAGCCAAATACTCTAGCTTGGAAAAAACATGCCTTGCCTTAGTCTGGGCGACACAACAGCTACGACAGTACATGATTGCTCACCTAATCCTTTTGCTCGCTCGAATGGATTCGTTGAAATACTTGTTCGAAAAATCGGCACTAACAGGAAGGATCGCAAAATGGCAACTGCTGCTTTCAGAATTTGACATCACATATGTCACCCAGAAAGCAGTTAAGGGACAAGCACTGGCCGATCATCTAGCCGCACACTCTCTGCCGATTATCAACCATTGAAGACCTTCTTCCCAGAGGAAGAAATCCTTATGATTGAGGAAGAAGAAGAAAGGAAGGCAGGGGAATGGACGCTCTTCTTTGATGGGGTTGCAAACTTGAAAGGGAGTGGAGTAGGCGCCATACTCTATTCACCCGAAGACGTCCCAATCCCCATATCCAGGAGGCTAGCATTCCAATGCACCAACAACATAGCAGAATACGAAGCATGCATCACTGGGCTAAGAGAGGCCATAATCCTCAATGTGAAGAAGTTACGAGTCTTCGGGGACTCGCAACTCATCATCAATCAAATAAATGGTGATTGGAAGACCAAGGATGAGAAGTCGATCCCTTATCATGTATTTTTAAAAAATCTAATCGAAGAATTTGAAGAGATCACATTCTCTTACATGCCCCGAATTAAGAACCAATTTGCAGATGCTTTGGATACCCTCGCCTCAATGCTGGAGATCCCAAAAGGAGTTGCTAAGTGGGAACTCATTGTCGAGCTCCAAGAAGAGCCTGCATTCTGCCTACAGATCAACGAAGCCGAAACTTCCTCGAATGATTAGCCCTAGTACACGAACATCAAGGAATACCTCGAACATCAGAAGTACCCAGAAGGAGCAACACCGACCGATCGTCGCACCATTCAACGAATAGCAGCTCAGTTTGTGATCACTGGGGGCATCCTCTACAAGCGATCCTTCAACCAAGTCCTTCTCCATTGTGTGGATGAGACGGAAGCAACCTAGATCATGTCAGAAATCCACGAAGGACTATGCGGCCCACACATGAATGGACATATGATGGCAAAAAAGATCCAACGACTTGGCTATTATTGGCTTACGATGGAGACAGATTGCTGCAAATATGTCAGGAAATGTTTCAATTATCAGGAACATGCAAACCAGATTCATGCGCCCACATCCGAACTCTACAACCTGACGACACCATGGCCCTTCTCTGTATGAGGATTGGACATCATTGGTAAGATCAACCCCAAAGCTTAAAATGGGCATGAATACATCCAGGTGGCAGTGGATTACTTCACCAAGTGGATAGAGGCAGCATCCTACACCACCATCGCAGCATCTCATGTAGTCAAGTTTATAAAGAACAACATCATTAGCCATTATGGGGTCCCTCAGGCCATCATTACTGACAATGAAACTCCATTCGTCAATAAAAGGATGGACGAATTTCTCGACAAATTCAAGATTCAACGTCATCGGTCAAACCCCTACCATCCTCAAATGAACGGTGGGGTTGAAGCTGCAAATAAGACCATCGTTCACATACTGGAGAAGATGGTGAAGACATATCATGATTGGTCAGAAATGCTTCCTTTCGCACTCTAGGCCTATTAAACGTCTATACGGTCTGCTACAGGCGCAACTCCATATGAACTAGTATACGGAATGGAAGCAGTATTACCAGTCGAAATCGAAATTCCATCACTGCAGATATTACTGGAAAGCGAAGTCGAGGAGGGCGAGTGGCAACAAGTAAGATACGATCAACTGCTTCTGGCAGACGAAAAGTGCATGCGGGCGCTAAGCCACTCCCGATGTTATCAAAGAAGGATTGCCCGAGCCTACAATAAGAGGGTCCGAAAGGGAAGCTTCAAAATAGGAGACATGGTCATGAAGCGTATCTTACCATCACACTTACTAGATCCCAGAGGAAAGTTCAAACCCTTGTGGGAAGGACCGCTGATCATCCGAGAAATACTCCCATGAGGCACTCTTCGGCTCACCAATCTGAGAGGAGAGGATCTTCCTGAACCCATCAACGCCGATAATATGAAAATCTATCACGGGTAACCATACTTAACCTTGTCTATAATTACAATCGCAAAGCTGCACCCATCATATTTTCCACCAAAACCCACAAAAAAAGAGTGTATATATCCATCAAGAAACACCTGCCATTTCTCTCACAAAAGAAGAGAATAAGAAAAAAGAGGCAAGAAAGAAAGAAAATAAAAAAATTGGAGAAAGCAAAAAAATGAAGAAAAAGAAGAAAATCCTGGAAAAAAAAAAAGAAAATCCTAAAAGAGAAGAAAACCTCAAAAAGAAGAAAGGAGAAGAATCCCATCCCATCATTCCCAAATAAAAGCAGCTTACCATTGTAATCAAAGATAAGGACAGGAAGGTAACTAGTTGGCCGGCTACGAAGGAAGTCTCTCCATCACTCCCGGCATTTCGAAAAAAAAATAATAATAATAAAAGAAGAAAACATGTCTAAGCAAAAGGGGCGAGGTGAAAACCTAAAAGGGCACCTCGAGTAAAAACAGCGGACATGTAGCGGACTTGGTGAAAACCTGAAAGGGCGCCAAGGGTAAAAATAGCACAGCTGCCAAGGGGCAGACAAGATCAAAAACCCGGGACATAGTGAAAATCCGAAAGGACGCTATGGGTAAAAATGACGAGAAGAGTCAGACGTCATGAAAACCTGAAAAGGCGCTACGGGCAAAAATAACAAGAAATAAAAAAATAAAAAAATCAAAGTACAGGTACAGAAGAGGCCAAGACAGTAATCATCATAGCGAGATACAAAGGAAAGACCAACTACGGATCAGTTCTCTATCAAACTCTGCTTAAATCCAGGGATGTGATCCTAGACATCCTCTTAGGGAACCAAGACTCTAAGAATACAATCAAGACTATTGCACACAATATGGGCTGAGCCCAAGATTCTGATCCCAATCATCCAAAGCACAAATCCAAACACAAACAAACACTGGCACAGACAAAATTTCTCATTTCTTTAGAATATTTATACAAGTACATTGTTTTCCTTTTTTCACATAAAACCAAAAATATATATATATTTTTATGGGACAAACAGTTGATCAACATCAGGTAAGCTCCTATCCCTCATACATTGACAGCCTGCGTCTGAGCCCCTCTATTTCCATACGTAGGTAAAAGGCCTCATCCCTATCCAGGCCGTGTGCCGCGAGCATATCCTCATCATACCGCTGCCTTACTGCCAGTCGATGAGCCATATCCTCACATATGTGACGAATGGCAGCAATCTCAGAGATCAGATGACCATGTGTGGTGAGCAAGAAGGAAGGATCAATGAAAGGTCACTCCTCGAAGGCCTCGAATGAGTTAACAACACATGAAGAGGAGGAAGCAGTATCGCCCACCATGTCCTGATCAGTAGCCTCATCCGCTAAATGCCATCAGGGAATTTGACGATACAATGACTGCTCTGCCACCCATCGCTGGTATGGTACTGTTGCCATGGGAGGAGCCCAAGACTCAAGATCTAAAGCCATCGCATCTAGAGAACCCTGTCAAGAAACCCAAACTCGCCTATACAAAGCAACCAAATCAGAAGGAAGAGGGGCATACCCAAATCTAGAAAAAGCAAACTCTGGAATATCTTGCCAGAAACCAAACTGACGAAGAAACCGCACAGGATGGTAGAAGTAGTACCCCCAAAGGCCGAGCAATAATAAAGGGGTGCGAGCAGCGCTACAAATCAATGGCGTCCGACAGAGCCAGGTAGCTTCCCAGCTGATCTCCCATCCTCGAAGCTGAGAGAACATGCGTCAGTACAATGGCTCAGTGGCCTCAGCATCGAGAGGAAGGCCATCAATCAATAGAGAAAACACATCATCACGGCGGGAATCAGGCCACACAAGCGGAGGAGTTATAAAGAGATGCTCCATAGCCATACCTGTAGGGCGGCATGACTCAAGAGGTAAGCAAAAAAATAGTGCTAGACAAATGAAGAGGAAAAGAATGGGAAATACCTGAAGGAATGTACAATAGCCCCAAAGGATGCGGGTACGTCAGAGAGAGCACTCAGTCAACCCCAAAAAGAGCTCCGCCGGTACCATGGATGTAATGCTCCTACGGTGTAGGATACGGCGAAATACATCCAACAAGGCCGCTAACGATGATCATCTCCATCATGAGAAGAGCAGCTCGGCCAAAACGCAGAATATCAAGGCATTCAGGCACTGAAGATGGCGATCTGATCCAGGTCCCCCTCGGAAAGTAGAGCAGCGATCGTACAAGACCTCAAGAGAAAGCTCGTCGGCCCCACCCTCTGCAGTGGGAAGGGCAGTAAGAAAGCCGAACCAGGAAATCAGATCAGAAGAATAGACTGGCTCAGACGCAGGAATGTAAGGCTCCCGAGCAAGGGGAAGACCAGACAGGCGCTAGAACTCCTCCAGTGATGGGCCCAGCTCTAGATCGTTGAATGAAAATAAGTTCAATGCTGGGACCCAATCATACGAAGATACGCTCAACAGTCGCCAGTCTAAGCGAACTCGGTGAAAATGGAGGACCTCCCGAAAGCCTAATGAACTCAGCTCATAAAACTCAGACTTAGTCAAGCTGTCACTCCAGATATGCAACCGCTCAGAACAAGTACTGCATGGCTGCAACCGACAGGTCCGGATAGGCACGCCCTCCACAATCTGAAACTCTGGATCTGTTGGCAAATCATCAAAAAATAGGCATGCCCTCATCCAACAAGTCTACCTCGTGATGATGAAAGAAGCCCGCCTCGCCCATCGCATCACGTAAGGTGTCCTGGAAAGTGGCAACAGGTGGGCCTGAGTCGCCAACAATCACCACCTCAGGAGCAGTCTGAAATACGCAAACCCCAGGAGCCACGACACCTAAAGTGCCCCAATGGCAGATAGGACCAACACCCTGAGTCCCGACCACCACTGACTGTCCCATCATTGTCTCGATATCCGCATAAAAAATCTGAGCCAAGCTGTCTGTAAGAAATCCATCACCCGCCAAATCCAAACCGCCTAGGCCACCAAAATAAGGTCCACCATCCATCAAGACCCGATCTATCCCATCCACACCGTTCATCATCATCATACTACCATCCATACCACTCATAGCTATCCCACCATCAATTAAAACATGGGTCGCCATCATTATATCATCATCACCCTCTAAACCATCTAACCCCATTATGGTAGCATCCACAAACCCTGGTGGCCCATCAAATCTATCCAACCCAATCAAACCACCCTCATGACCACCATTAATGAAAGAGGAATCCAAATTATCAATAACATTTACCTCTTCCAAATGGCCCATTACTCCTCCATCAAACTCCATCAATCCATCCATAAATGAACCCTCTTCACCATTTATGGACCCACCAACCCCTTTAAACTCATCAATACCCTCATCATGATTGGCCATAATGATTACAAAAGGGAAGAAAGGAAAGAAACAAAAGGAAAAAAGACAAGGAAGAAGATGGGATAAAAGGAATGATCGGACGGTCTGATCCGACAAGGAGGGATAGAAAGGAGGCAAAGAGAATGAACAGAGAAGAGTGGTACTCGCTGGAAGAAAAGATGAACGAAGGCGGCAATCCAATTACCACCTGTTGTACTCCAACCCCCGCTCTCAGAGCTGACATTTTTCAGCATTGTAGCACTGACAAACAAAACGGGAGGAAAAAGTCTCCGGGCGGCATCCCAGATACCTCCCGCGGCAGTCCAGATACCGCCCGCTGCAGTCCGACTACCGCCTGGACCCACTTTTGGGTGAATTTTTGGCAGGATCAGCTCCGGAGGGCCAGAACCTAAAAATAAACTTCTATACACTCGATCAGGACTGCAAAATGGATCAAAAGACTATGCGAGAAGGTTACACTGAATTTCATATAAACATTGGATTACACAAACAAGGATACATGATTACATGATGCAATGAACTAATCATCATCAGGAAGATAAGTGTCAGTGTCCCTGCGACGAAAGTGGGGCCCCAAGAGCCCTCCTCTAGCAAAATGTGCGCCGCCACCATGAGTGTAGCCAGGCTGCAAGATCGGACCGATGTCATGCTGCTCGCGCCATGAACTGTACTCTTTGTCCGGATCAATGAAGGCACTGACATCGTAACCCTCCAAGGCGGCCGCTAACTCTCTCTCGGGCACCGATCTCCAGTCAGAAGGCACAGACTGCGGACTAAGAGGCACCAAGGGATTACCAATCAACTGCCAGAAAAGTCTCTCCCCCAAGTACCACTTTGTCACACGTGGATCCTCTAGAATACGACATCGTCATAAGGCTTGGAAGGCCTCCTGAGCTCTAGGGGTGAGCGCCGCATTTAACTGAAGATATGGCCTGGTATAAAATTGTAAAAGAGGAGAAAGAGTCAAAGGCTGAAACATAAGTAGAGAACAGGCAAACGCATGGGTAACACAAAATGAGGGAAAGACACTCACATCATCGAGAACAAGGGCATCAATATTCGACCTCCAGGTGAGATCTGAAAACAGACGCGTACGGCTGTAGTTATCCTTGTACCATATCATCATGCGAGGAAATGGAGGCGAATGGTCGATCAGGGTGGGCGCTAGGTGAGGAAAGTGGTCAAAAAAGCAGACCTGCGCAAAACCACCATCAGACAAGGCACACCAGATCGTCCCCAAAGAAAGTAGGGCAAAAAGGATGACAAGAAGGTACCTCGATGACTGGTAAAAGCCAGTCAAGGATCAGCTGATACAGCGGCTAGCCTTGTCCAGCCCTTCATACAAATGGGCCAGGAGGGCCGCATTCCAATTGTACGGGGTGGGAAAAGTGATGTCTACCATAAGCGACAACAGACGGGAACTCACGAGCTCATTCTCATGGCAGAAAATCATCACACCCATCGTGTATAAGATCAAGGCCCAGACTTTCACCATAGCCACGACCTCGGTCTCAGGGATGCGTCTGGTAAAGTTTGATGATAGCCAGAGGAGTTTGAACTGATGACCGATAAACTCAGTAGCATCTGGCATCATCCCCAACATCTTCATCTAGTCACCTCAATGGGCACTGGAAGGTCATCCTCAAAAGGGACGGATCCTCTATTATACCGGAGACCCAACTGCATGTATACATCGTAAGGAGTAATCCCACACTCCCCAAAAGGCAGTTGAAAGGTGTGAATCTCGGGGTGCCACCGCTCCGTCAGAGCAGATAAGAGAGACATGTTTGTCCTACTCAGACGAACTCGGAACAGGTGGGCGAATGGAGTACGCTCCAGAACCTCGAAAAAAAGGGGTTGGGGGTCATGGAAACAGTCAGGCCAATGAGTCCTGACCCCTCGCCCTCTCAGAATCGCAGGAGCGCCACCCTCCCGGGCTAAGTCAGACAGGTATCGTCCTTCTCGTGGTACATGCCATGGATCCGACGACTGACGAGACGAACTAGCCTTGTTTTTACCACGACGAGGCATGCTGCACAGGAAAGGTGTACAAGTAAGTCCCCATCTCAAAGCTTACTACAAAAGCCCACGAGTAAGTCCCCATCTCAAAGCCCATTACAAAAGCCCTCTCGGGCTAAGTCAGACAGGTGTCGTTCTTCTCGTGGTACATGGCATGGATCTGACGACTAACGAGACGATCTAGCCTCGTTTTTACCACGACGAGGCATGCTGCACAGGAAAGGTGTACAAGTAAGTCCCCATCTCAAAGCCCATTACAAAAGCCCATCTCAAAGCCCATTACAAGGCCCACTTCAAAAAGCCCATCTCAAGGCCCATAAAAAAAGCTCGTCTCAAGGCCCACTTCAAAAAGCCCAGGCCCATTTCTCAAGGCTCATTTCCAAGGAGACCCATTCCAAAGCCCATCTCAAGGCCCATTCCAAAGCTCATCTTAAGGCCCATTACAAAAGCCCATCTTAAGGCCCACTTCAAAAAGCCCATCTTAAGGCCCACTTCAAAAAGTCATTACAAAAGCCCATCTCAAGGCCCATTACAAAAGCCCATTTTAAGGCCCACTTCAGAAAGCCCATCTCAAGGCCCATTACAAAAATCCATTTCAAAGCCCATTTCAAAGGACCATGTTAAAGCCCACATCAAAGCCCATGTCCAAGGACCATATCAAGAGGCTCATATCCAAGGCACCTTTCATAAATCCATTTTCAAAGGCTCTTGTTGCTTTGAGGTAGGCCCACTTCCACCACACATCTCAATAAATGCATCTAGACTAGTCAAGATCTCGATATGGGGCCCACTTGAAAAATCCCCTCCGTCCAACATCAACAAAGTGGCCAACCATTCGAGTCCACATCGTCCATACACACAAATGGACCCTAGATCATCCATCCGACGATCCAGATCATCCAAAACTAAATAAATAAATAAACCAAAAACTAATAATAAACAAAGTCTTAAATAAAAGGGTGGGGCCCCTTTCTTATCACACCCCACTCCGTCAAAAACAAAAAAAAAATGCAATAGAAAATTCAGCCGATAACTCGGCCCAAATCCAACAGTCAAGGACAAAATAAAAACAGATCAGCGGTCCTGATCGCGGCAGTCGCCAAACCCAAGAAGAAATCCAACCCATCAAAAGCTTCATAAACGAATGGCTCAACAAGACCCATGCAAAAACTTGATGGCCAACATTACCTGAAACTGAGAAAAGAAAGAAAATATGGAGAAAATAGGTTGAAAAACCCTCTCAAAACGGCTCCCAGGGACCACAATGGGTCCCTGGACGTCCCAAAACCAGATTCAAATAATGGATGAGGTTGCACCGGACGGACCAATGCACGGCTCGGACCGTTGGACAAAAGGGGCGACCGGCGGTAACCGGACTGCCGCAGGCCGCAGTCCGACCACCGTCCGACCAAAAGTTTACATTGGGCAGCGGGCTATCCCTTAGGGTGGTCCAAGCAACTGGTTGTGCTCTCTAACTACTGGACAATACTCAAAAATATTTCAAAAACAACTCCAAACCTCCAAGATTTCTAATAAACAATCCCAAATTTGTAAAAGTTACCAAAACAGACCTAAGTTACGATTTTCAAAAGTTACAAAAACGGGCTCCCCAAATTTTCAAAAAATAAGAGAGAAGAGATATTTTCTTAAAAAAAAAAAAAGCATCCCCAGGGAGTCCAGCTCCACTGGAGCATCACCTTTCAAATATATATATATATATATATATATATATATATATATATATATGGGAAAAGGTACTATGCGCTCGAGCGTAAAGCGGTCGTCCGTGAGGTCGAGCTGTGTGGGCCCCACCGTGATGCCGTTTGAAGATCCACACCGTCCATCAGATGCGTGAGCCTAGGGTGGGCCCACACGGCCCAAAATCAGTCGTCCATGTAACTCAGGTGGGCCATACCATTGACAAACATAAGTATACACGCAAAAACATGTAAATGCACTTGGTGGGCCCCACCTGAGTTGTGGATACCACCTGAAACTTGGTCTAAAATTACATTCAAGTGGGACACACATGATGGATGGTGTTGATCATCAAAAAACGTCTCAAAAGGTCCCCAAAAATGGTTTTGAATGTTTCAATGGTGCACAGCCCCTCTCAGCTTCTGTACATGGTGTGGCCCACAAAAGTCACGGATTGACTTGATTTTCAGCCGTGTGGGCCCCCTTTGGAATGGTGCATCTGGTGGACGGTGTGGATTTTCGAAATGCATCACGGTGGGGCTCACACCAGCTCGGCTTCACGGACGACCGCTTTACGCTCGAGCGCATAGTACTTTTTCCCATATATATATATATATATATATATATATATATATATATATATATATATATATATATATATCATCAGCCCCATTAATTTATTAGTGGAGGCTTTCTGACTTTTCTTATAAAACCAGACGACGACGCTCACTCGCGAGATCGAGCGGATAATTTTCAAAAAAAAAAAATTTCAAAAATATTTTCAAATAAAATCCCCAAAGGGTCTAGCCCCAAGGGGAATAGTTTTCGAAAGGTTTACAAGTCATGCACGCGGCGCACAGTACACTGAGGAATCTTCCATATTCTCTAGTTGCGAGATTCGATCTCTCCTGGTTTCCCCGGAGGATGACCGAATCCATACATGATACATGTACGATTGGCCCGATCTCTATATCTGGACATTCGTACGGATGCTAGTAAAAGTGATTGGATCTATCTTTGGAAAGAATAATCAAACTCGAAGTGACAACAATCCATTGTAACCAAAGTATCAGAATCAACAAATTGCATGGCAAAGGATTACCTGCACATACCTAGTCCGGGATGTTTACAAATTTTGATCGAGTCCAAGTCGGCGTAGTAAGTTCTCCATAAGGCCGCACCAACGCGCAGGGAAGTTAACCACTTTGACGATCAAATGAAACGAATAATCCTAGGGTGATTAGATAGCAAAGGAACGACAGACCTAACGGTATGGGAATCCTTGTAAAGTCGCGATAAATGCGCATAAGCCCTTACTTTTCAGACTTACCCTCCAATGCTATTAACAATCTAACATGAAAAGGTTGTGATTGGTGACCCATAAAGCTGCGACGAATGCGCAGGGGACAATCACAATGTTTTCCTCAACCCTCATGATATGTGCAAGCCATCTCTTTTTCAAACAGTCAACTGACAATGACAATGGCAGGCAACATGTTCGAATCACTATCCATTCTGACCAAAAGGGTGGGGTGTCCACTTGCTTTGACCTTCGGTTGCCCACAATATCGGTTAAAGAGAGGCATCTGTAGACACCCCACCCACGCTAACATCTTGAGAAAGCTAGGACAGTTCGAAAACCATGATCATAGCCTAACCCTGACCCTAATCATAGTCTAAACCAAACCCTAACCTGAACCCTAGCTGTAAACCCTAGTCCAAAATCCCCAAACTCCCAATCCGCAGCTTGAAACCATAATCCAAGCCGTTCAACACGCACATAGCCTCGCCTATACCCTATACCTTGGTCAGAATTCCCTATCCATGCCTAAATCTACCACTTTGAGTCCCAAAAATCCAAAATGGAGACCATCAGACGAACCAGAGTGTCACATGAAGCTCACACATACGAAACCAGCCCGAACCAGGCCTAGGTGGTAGTCTGACTGCCGCTTGCAGTACTTCGAGTTTCGCCGCTTGCGGCCCGCGTGTAGACAGCTGTCCCAGCGTCTAAAAGTCAACTTTACTATAGATTTACCCATTCAAAACTCACTATTTACCTTTTTACCGGCCTAATAATCCAAAAGGAATGTGCCATGTGACATCTCTCTCCTCTCCACTAATCACTTCCTACCACATCAGCATGTACCCTCCTCCTACCCTCTATTTACCAAAAAGCCATAGGAGAAGGCTATAAATAGCCCTCTCCTCTTCTCATTTAAAAAACAACAACCAAGGGAGAGAAAGTGAGAGTGAAAGAGAGTGAGAGTGAAAGAGAGCAAGTGAGGAAGAGAGTGAAGGAGAGGGAAGAAACTCCCAAACCTTCAAAGCCCAAACCTTTTGAGTCACCCCCTAGCCTTCCTCTCAATCTTCCCAGCCCTTAAGCCTTGATTAGTCATGGTTCAGTTCATGTTTTAGCCTACTCAAGATCAAGCCAAAGATCGACCACCCTACAAGCATTCATCATGACATATACTCCCTTCTCAATCCCCCTGCTGCTCTAGATCTCTAGTGAATGTATGCTCTGTGACTTGCCATACATTGGATCCTGTCACATCAAAATTTTCTAGTGATCTAGTCCATTTTCTTACCTCTTTGCATAAGTATCATTACATCTACCTTCTAGACACGCCGTTGAACGTATGCTCTGTGGCTTGCCAAAATCTCGGATCTTCTCATATCAGAAATCCACGTGTGTGCCTAGTTCTATCTCGACCACATCATCCATCCATTGAGATTTGTTTTACCGCACAAAGTAGAGACCGTACGTTCGTACGGCAGAGAGGGTGTCTAACACCTTCCCTCTTTGTAACCGAGGTCCCTTACTCGGAATCCTGGATCGCAGACCAGGAGTTAATCTAAGGTAGAAGAGTCTTCGGATTTTTCCAACCTCACATATTCCGTGGGTTCTAGCCGACTGTAGGATTTTGATGTTAATTGACTAGTGGCGACTCCAACATCCACAAATCAGCTTAATCACCTCTCGCCACCAAACCACCAACTTATAAAACAGAGTGGGTGCCGATTTTTCAGTGTCTACACGGGTAGAAAAACAATCCCATCTACGAAGAATCAAGGCCTATGTGGAAAATTCATTCCCCAGTCCGTCCAAATGGTTGACCCAATTGTCAATGAGTCACCACCATTTTTCCAAAGTTGGTTGCATAACACAAGGTTTTTAAGTCTGATGGTGCATGTAGTCCTAATATTCTTCTGAGGCAGGTGCAACCCAATGAATTAAACTTGGACCTGACAGGATCCTGTCTGGTTCTACATGATGGATCACACCCTTAATTCAACTCTAGGTTGGGTGAATAAAGACTTGACTCAGGGTCAATCAATCGATCCACAAGCTTTCCAGTTTGCTTTGCTTCATTTTCAACTCAAAGGACCTAAAAGTCTAGATTTTGGTGTAATTTCCTTTTCCAAAGGATCATGTAGGCCATCATGCACGACTTGGAAATATGTAACCAAGCTCCAGTCAGACACATTAGTGTCGGGAATGGGCCCATTTAAGAGAAAAACATGGCCTTCCATCAATTCAGTGAGCAAGGATTGTAACTCACGGGGGAGAAAAACAATCTCATCTACGAAAAATCAGCACCAATGTGGAGAATTCTATGATGATGAGTGGTCTGTATCATTTCCACGTTCGGAGGGAAATTCAGTCCGTCCAAATGGTTGACCCGATTGTCAATGAGTCGCCGCCATTTTTCCAATGGTGGTTGGCATAGCTAATACATGGTTTTTTTTTTTTTTTTTTTTTTTTTTTTTTTTTTGTCTGATTGTGCATATAGAGTCAATGTATTAGTTTAAAAATGACGTAGATCAAAAATCTCCAGTGGACCACACCACAGGAAAAGTGGTGATTGAACATTAAAAACTTCTTACGAACCACAAAAGTTTTCCATCAAGTTGATATTTGTGTGGTCCTTTATCCATGCCTTAGTGACCTTAGCAACCAATTAGATGGAAAATAAATATTCTGGCGGAACTCAAGAAGTTTTTAATGGTAGGTATCCAATCACTGCTGTTTCCTATGGTGCGGTCCACTTGAGATTTGGATCTATTTTAGTTTTAGACCTACATTGTAAAATGATCAGGAGAAATAGATAGACGGCGTGGATATAAGACAAAGATATCAAGTTGGCCCCAAAGCGTAGGATCCACTGAAGCCGCGTTTGCCAATAATGGCGTTTAGACTGGGACGCGGTTAGCGTGGTTAGTACGCGGACGTGTTTTTATCCACGCGTTGTCTTTTAGCCGAGTCCTTTCAAGGGTCAACACGACGTGAAGTAAAAACACAAATATCTGTTTACCGAAAACTCGCGTCGCCCTGAGAAGCTGGAAACAAATTAGCTACTGACCCTGCCACTAGCCATTGCTAGTGTTTGGTGCTATGTGGTCCCACCATGTATGTGTTTCATCCATGCCATCCACCCATTTTTCTAGATATTTTTATGGTATATATGAGACCAAAAATGAATTTTATCCAAATCTCAAGTGGACCCTACAGTGTTGATTGAATGCCACCATTAAAAACTTATGGGGCCACAAAAGTTTTGGATTGAGTTTATATGACCTAATCAACAGGTTAGATGTCAAATAAACATTACAGTGAGCCCCAGGAAGTCTTTAATGGTAGACATTCAATCACGACTGTTTTCTCATGATGTGGTCCACCTGAGATTTAGATCTACGTCAATTTTGAGATCAAGTCCTAAAATTATCTTTCAATATCAACGCCTAAAATTATCTTCCTAAAATTATCTTTCAATATCAACGCCTAAAATTATCTTTCAAAATAGATAGACAGCGTGGATAAAACACATGCATCCCACTAGCAACCTGGCTGGTCGCAGCGTCACTAGCCAAAGCGCCTGTTAGTCGGGGACGCGTATTAGCTAAGTTGAGTAGCGAGATTGGCTACTGAAGTTACGTCACCAAGTTCTGTGGGCCCATCATGATTTATGGATTGTATCCACACTGTCCATCCATTTGGAGATATGATTTTAGTGCATGAGCAAAAGAACGAGGCAGATTCATAAGGTGGAATGTACCCCACCATAGAAAACAGTTGGAAGAGTGACGGCTACCGTTGAAACCTTCTTAAGGTTCACAGTGGTGTTTATTTGAAATCGAACCCGTTTGTAAGTTAACACAGACATTAAATAAGGGAAACCACAAATATCAGCTTGATCGAAAACTTTTGTTGCCTTTGGAAGTTTTTAATAGTGGGCATCACTCTCTTCACTGTTTTCGGTGGTAGGGTCCACTCAAGCTTTGGATCTGACTTATTTTTTTGGCTCATGCCCTAAAATGATCACTCTAAATGAATGGACAGTTTGGATACAAAGCATATATAATAGTGGAACCCACGGAACTAGGTCACGTAATCCGCGTCCGTTGGTCAGGGATCGACCCAAGCCCGAAATCGGATTGCGTCAGTGCGTTGTTATCGTACTGAGTAAAATCAGCTAGGCCACTTTAAATTTATGTTGTCTATCCACGCCGTCCATCGGCTTTTCCATATAATTGAAGGGGCTGCCCTAAAAATTGAAGTATATCCAAAGATCAAGTGAATCATACCACAGGAAACAGTTAAATAATGATTTCTACAGTTAAAACCTTTTTAGGCCTCACATTGATGCATATTTGTCATTCAACCTACTTATAAGATCATAAAAACATAGATAAAGATAAAAAAATAAACATAAGCTTGATACAAAACTTCTATAATCTCAAGAATTTTTTAAATGCAGAGGTTTAATTCACACAGTTTACTGTAGCGTGTTCCATTTGAGCATTGGATATGATAAGTTTTTAGCTAAAGCCTTATAATTATCTGTTAAAATAGATGGATAGAGTATATAAAATACATAAATGATATATATACATAGGTCGAGCTGTGTGGGCCCCACCATGATGCATGTTGAACATCAACACTTTGCATTTGATGGGCCCCCTTTAAATTATGGGATATACAAAAAAAATAAACCGTATAAGGAGCACAGGTGGGCCATATCATCTTAAACCATGTGAAGACATGCCTAAAACTAATAAAATTACTTGGTGGGGCTCACTTGAGTTTTGGATGTGGCTGAAACTTGGTCTAACCCCTCATCCAAGTGAAACACAAACAATAGATAATCTGGATTTCTGAACCACATCTCGGCAGCCCAATAAATGGTTGTGAATGTTTCAATGAGAAGCTAACCCTTTTCAATTGTTGTATGTGGTGTGGCCCACCCAAGTCATAGATTGACTTGATTTTTAAGTCTGTGGCCTAACATTGAATGGTGCATCTCACTGATTGGGTAGATGTTCGACACACATCACGGAGGGGGCCCACACAGCTTGACCTCATGGGAAGTTCCCATGAGCTGGACCGAATAGAACCTTTTCCCACACACACACACACACACACACACACACACACACACACACACACACATATATATATATATATATGGAAAAGGTTTTATATGTTCAAGCTTATGGGAACTACTCATGAGGTTTGGCTAAGGTTTTATACTATCAAGCTCATGGGAACTCCCCGTGAGGTCGAGCTATGTTGGCTCCACCATGATTCATGTCTAACATCTACCCCATCAGTCAGATGCACCATTCCATAGTGGACCTACGCTTAAAAATCAAGTCATTCAGTAACTTGTGTAGGCCACACCACATACAAAAGTTGAGAAGGGTTACCCTCCATTAAAATATTCATAATCATTTTTTGGGCCCATTAAGATGTGGTTCACAAATCCAACCCATCCATTATGTGTGTCTCACTTGGATGAGGGGTTAGACCAAGTTTCAGACGCATCCAAATTTTAGGTGGGCCCCACCAAGTGCTTTTATATGTTTTAGGCATGTCTTCACATGATTTTGGATGGTGTGGCCCACCTAAGTTTCATATACGGTTGATTTTTAAGATATCCCATAATTTAAAGGGGACCCATCAAATGCACAGTGTTGATGTTCGACATACGTCATGGTAGGGCCCACACAACTCGATCTTATGGGGAGTTCCCATGAGCTCGACCGTGCGTGTGTGTGTCTATATATGTGTGTGTGAGAAAAGATTCTACACGGCCGAGCCCATGGGAACTCCCCATAAGGTCAAGCTGTGTGGGCCCCACCATGATGCGTGTCAAACATCTACCCCATCGGTCAGATACACCATTCCATGGTAGGCCCAGGGTGTTAAAATCAAGTCAATCCATGACTTTTGTGGGCCACACCACATACAAAAGTTGAGAGGAGTTATCCTCCATTAAAACATTGATAATCATTTTTTGGGCCCACCGAGATGTGGTTCACAAATCCAGCCCATCCGTTATGTGTGTCCCACTTGGAGGAGGGGTTAGACCAAGTTTTAGACGCATCCAAATTTCAGGTGGGCTCCACCAAGTGCTTTTATATGTTTTAGGAATGTCTTCACATGATTTTAGATGATATGGCCAACCTAAGTTCCTTATATGGCTGATTTTTGGGATATCCCATAAGCTAAAGGGGACCTATCAAATGCATGGTGTTGATGTTCAACATAGATCATGGTGGGGCCCACACTGCTCGACCTCATGGGAAGTTCCCCTTATAGTACCATTTCCCACGTACACCTATTGTTGTCCATTCATTTTATCATATTATCTTAAGGTATGACCCTAAAAATGAGGCAGATCCGACACCCAATTGGACCACACCAACTAGTGAACTTAGGTTGCAGTAAATGCACAAAGCATTAAATGCGGGAGTCATCTCCGATGTGGTTCACTTGAGCATTAGATTTGTCTCATTTTTTAGCTCATACTTTAAAATGATTTGAAAAAATGCATGGACAACATGGATAAACAGATAATCACTATGACCCTACAAGAACCCATATATGGACATCCGGCCGGGGTGGGACTACTTCCTCCCGCATTTAGGTTTACAATAATATAATATCATGCGCTGGAAACAACTGTATACACTTGGTTTGATTTATACACATGGCATCGAATTATGTCAATCTAAACAGATGAAATGACCGGTCTAAGAATAAGTGGTACATACTTGTAAAAATAATAATGATCTTAAAGGTGGACAGCAGTTATTGAGTTATTAAGGTAAATTCATTTTTAAATGTATAGTCAATCTCAATTTAAACAATTTAACACCTTAGTTGGTGTTACCCTTACGTGTGGTGCCCAACTTAATGAATGTGTTGTATATCCACACCACTCATTTGTTTTCTTTAGATCATTTTAGGATCTTATCTCAAAGCTTAAGCAAATCCAAATCTTAGTAGACCATACCACTGAAAAAAGTGGTGAATCATCATTAAAAACTTTTTGTAAGTGACAAAAGTTTTGGATCAATCCGATCTTTGTATTTTCCCTTCATCCAGGTCTGATTGACCTTATCAACAGGTTGGATGGCAAATAAACATTACAGATCTGCTTACAGTGAGCCTTCGGATTTTTTAATAGTGGATGTTCAATCAACACTGTTTCGTTTGGTGTGGTCCATATGAAATTTGGAACTACTCGTCTAAGTCCTAAAATAGACTGGAAAAAGGGATAGACATCGTGGATTTACAGGGAATCATCATGGTGGGCCCCACAGTAAGGGTAACACCTAATCTGCTCCCGATAATGACAGGGTGCTAGCTATAGATCTAACCCCTTGTAATTATCATACATTAGAGGTGTGCCTGGCCCATGAGTGATGTGTCGGTAGAATTCAAATTGTACATGTGAACTGCACGTTCTAAAAACCATGTGTGTGACAAACCACACCTATATAGTCGGGGAACATTTTGTTAAGAATTTTTATACATTAGTAGCTCTCGAATTAGATTTTTGCATTCTAGTACTTTCTTTAATGGACTTCACAAGAAGGTACCTGGCATTTCAGGTTTCTAGCAACATAGTATTTTTTCTCAAAATTTTCTTAAGGGATATTAAATTAAAGGCCTTTTTTGATGTAATTATGAAAATACCCCTAAGGGTAGGTCATAATAGGACTTTGAATATTGGTTGGGCTCAGACATGAGCCAGCCCAAAAATTGATAGAATCCTTAATTTTCATTTGAATGCTCTTAATTCATCTATTGATTAAGTGAACTATGCATATACAAAGAAATAAACAGTTTAGAGGAATGAAGCCAGCCATCTACATTTAAGATAGATGGGTTGCCTGACTAAGAATTATTGGAATGGCATATTTGAAGGATATAACATATACATGAAAGGTTGGGTATGACAATCTAGGCTAAAATCACTTGAGCCTAGTCCAACCCGCAAAATTGATTAGGCCACATCTGTCCCATAAAAGCCCAGACAACAGTTTCAAGCTCGGCCTAGATCTAGGGTTAGGCTTTTTTTTTTTTTTTTTTTTTTTTTTTTTTTTTTGTTTTTGTTTTTGTTTTTTAGGTTAGGCTTGTTGGGTTGGGTCGGGTTGGGTGGGCTGCCCCAACCCATTGCCTCCCCTCAAAATGGTATTTATATTCATTCTTTGGGTTGGTGACTCTTTCACATGGCTCACATGGCTTCGTTGTTGAGTGGATAGAGTTCCCACTAAATTCGAGTTTTTATTTTATTTTAAGGATGATGTCTACCCAGTCGACTCCCAACTGGGAATTCTTTCCTCAGAGCTTCAAACATAGCTCAAAATCAGGCTGGCAACAGGTTTGTACCGGGCCAGGCGAAGTTTGGGCATTGCCCAACCCTTAAAACCTAAGGCCCAAGCCAACCCAAGCCCGAGCTTGAAAAATTGGTTGGGCTAAGTCCTGACCCAGCCTAGCCTGGCCAAAAATTGATAAAATCCCAAATTTCTGCTTAAATGCTTTCAATCAATCTATTGATTCAGTGAACCACAAATGCGTAAAGAAATAGACATTTTAAAGGAATGAAACTGACAATCTACGTTTAAGATGGATGGGGTTGCCTAAACAAGAATTGAGATGGCGTATTTGTAGGATATAATATAGCTGCACAAAAACCAGGCTGTGCATGTGAGGCCAAGCCTGGCCCATAAGCCAAGATAGTAGATCCAAGCTTAACCTAGAGCTGAGTTAGGCTCGTGGGGTCAGGTGAGCTACCCTGCCCATTGCCCACCTTTGTTCAAAATGGTATTTATACCTGTTCTTTGGGCCAGCGAAAGGCTGACACCATCCACGCATATAGGTTCTCACGGTCTAGGCCTTGATTTTGAATTGTTAGTTAGGTCTTGTTTACCCTGCTCTATTTAAAACTTTTGGGTTTGATTGGCCTAAGTCAGCCAAGACCATTGATTGCCCTGTCAGCATATAAACGGGGTCATGAAATGGAGAATGAACTAAAAATGGTTTACATTGAACCAAAAGAATTGATGGCAAGGATGTTCTATTTGATTGATTTATTTTTAACTAAGAGCTATAAATGATTAGCCTAGAGCTGAGTTAGGCTAGTGGGGTGGTGAGCTACCCAGCCCATTGCCCCCCTTAGTTCAAATTGGTATTTATACCTGTTCTTTTGGACAAGGGAAAGGCTCACACTGATCCATGCATGTAGGTTCTCACGGTCTAGGCTTTGATTTTGAATTGTTAGATAAGGTTTGTTTATCCTGCTCTATTTAAAACTTTTGGGTTTGATTGGCCTACGTCAGCCGAGACCATTGATTGCCCTTGCCCTGTCAGCATATAAACGGGGTCATGAAATGGAGAATGTACTAAAAATGGTTTACATCGAACCAAAAGAATGGATGGCAAGGATGTTCCATTTGATTGATTTTCAACTAAGAGCTATAAATGATTGTTGAGGTTCACTGCCTAACCTACCATATTTTAAGCATTGGGTGACCAATACTTAGATTATCAGGCATGGGTTGCCCAAACTTGCTTAAATGATCATGGATGTCTTGGGTATGAGATCCATATGCCACAAATTTCCTTTGTCATGTGGTCATTGTTCCCAAACTCTGTCAAAGAAAGCACTTTTCAAGCTATTTTCCTATAGTTATTTACTTCCATTAACAAGCTCCCAAAGGAACCCTTACTAGAAGTGACATTTTAAAAAATATATATTTAAAAGAGAACTTTTTACTATAGTCAAATGCACCTTGTCACCACGTTAGAGTAAATTTTCCTTATATAATTTCTCTTTTCTATTCTACTTTCATATTACTAAAGTAAGCCATTAAACTTGAATTTATGTTCTTTTTTTTTTTTTTTTCCATAATTATTTCATATTTTATATACCACAAATTTATCTTTTCATATTCCTAAACTCCTTAAATACCTTGGTTAACATTTTTTTTTCAAAATTAATTTTCAACAAAATCTTTCCTTAATTTACAAATAACGATTTTGATATTCTTCAAAAAAAATTTGCAAGCACAACCTCGAGTGTGTGTATTATGACAGTACCTACATATGCCCTCCATACTATTCCATTATTTTTAACTGCTGCTTCAAACATTCCTTTAGCTATTTTTAACTTCAAAAATGATAATTTTCTTTCAAAATTTTTTTTTCTTATTCTGAAGTTGCATTAAGATTTGATAAGCTTCCATTGGTGTTTTTTATTTTCACAATTCCTCCTTGCTGAAGTTCTGCCAATGCACAACTAGTAGCATGTTGCTCTGCCTCACATTTTGATTATATACATTGGTGCACTTATGCATGTGTAAGTGAAACATCTTTTCATAAATTTAGCTTTTGTAATATGCTGGAGCTGGTGTTTCAAACAGTTTGATCTTCCTAATCGTGTGCATCGGCTCATTAAAGAATACTGCCTTGAACTGTGTAGAAATTTTAAGTGGAGGGAGTCCCAATTTACTATGGTGTTTCAGAACGAGTCGGATCTCCCTCGGCCGGTTCGGGGGACATTATTCATGGACAAACCGGGGCTCGGTCAGATCAGAGAGATCAAAAGCTCCTCCTGTTCTTTATTATTATTATTATTTATTTTTTTTTATCGAATGTAGAGTTATATGATAGGAAGTCAATCGGAGTTTTTTTTTTTCCTCTAGGCTACCCGAAGTATATGGCTAGTGTAGGTGGGTGCCTCTTTTTGTTTCTTTGGCAGAAGGGGGGTGGTTTGAGTTTTTATGGAGGCCGTTTTGACACTCTGTCTTTATTGCAGCCCTATCTTTTGTTTGGTCCACCAAATGTTTCTATACAGGCCTATTATGCTTTTAATAAAATTTTGAAAAAGAAAAAGAGTATGATTGGTCTAACCATCTGTGGTGTAGGTTGTTAGGTGAATGGTTGTTATAATCCAATCAGATATATTTTTTTATGGTCATGTGAGTGATTTTTTTTAAAAGTAAACAAAAAGAATCTTATTTCCTTTCAATGGGCACACAACCTAAAGAATATAAAGGGAGCCCACACCGAGGGGGAGTGAGAAAATAATAAAAAAGTCATCATTAAAGTCATACAGAATACCTGCACCCTAAGTGATTCAAACAGTTCGATCTTCCCAATTGTGTACATCGACTCATTAAGGGATACTGCCTTGAACTGTGTAGAAATTTTAAGTGGATTATTTATCTGTGTAAAGATAAAATTAATCATCCACATACATTTTCCTGTACCTACAACAAATACAGTGAACAACACCTTTGATTGGGTTCATCTCTCTGTTTTCTTGATTTGGCCTCCATGATAATTTTTAAATCACAAGCAAATCACTGACCACTTGGGTTACTCTCTGGATCCAACCATGGTATTTCAATATTACCCAATCAATGAATCTACTTCCATTATTCGTTCCAGAAATCACAATTTCTTTTTTTAAGAAATCATTGTCTTTTATGTGACTATAATCTTGAGCTCTAATACCAATTTGTTAATTGAAAAATGATAACTAAAGCATGTACATTGAAGTAAGTAAAAAAAAAAAAAAAGAATAAAAAAAAAAAGAAAAAAGAAAACATAGGAAGCTCACCCTCGTAATGTGTTTTCTTTGATGTAAATCATGTATGGGCATAAATTTTGGGGCTCAAGCCTAGCTTTTGGTCTGGTATCTAATGGTTGGAGTGGATTTCACATTCTCATTTTGATGGGCCTTGTAAAAATCAAAGGTGTGTTTCTCTCTCCCAACTTCTTCTTCTTTTTTTTTTTTTTTTTTTTTTTTTGAATCTGCATATATAACCAGATAAGGCTAATCGCGCCCTACACAAAATTTCGGGTCCCCCGATCGAAAAGATAAAAGGAAGGGCCTATCGTAAGGAGTCACAGATGACTACCTGTACATTCAAGGGAAAAGAAAAAACACAAGCATGACCAGAGCCTCTAACTGACTGTTCTGAGAGACCCTATCTCGACCCTATCTAAAAAGATTAGCCCTCGGATATGACGGAAGCATCGTTTTTGGGAATGAATTCGGTCTCTGAAGAAAACTCCCTTCCGGGCCAAATCGTCTCCATGGAGGCTGTTGCCTTCCCGAACGTGTGATTGAAGGAGAAAACGCCCAAATGATGCGGCCGGTTTATACGGTTAACCAAGGTCTCCACTTCCAAGGGGATTTTGACAGATCTGAGAGGGAGGAGATCACCAAATTCGAATCGGACTCCACCAAGACATTGTGTAAACCATTCTCCAAACAGAGGAGCATCCCATCATGGATGGCTCGGAGTTCCGCCATGTTGTTAGAACCCACCCCATAACCCCAGGCGAAAATAAACATACCATTTTCATCTCTCTGATTCCTCCCCCTCACGAGGGGCGGGATTACCAAGCGCCGAACCGTCGGCGTTTAATATCACCTTGACTGGCGATGGTCTTCTCCATTTACCACAATTATTGCCGAACTTCTTGGAATAGAGGGCTGATTGAAGATTCTGGGACCACTTTGTGGTGATGAGGCAGTCCATTTTCTTTGCTCCCACGACCACATTTGCCCACCAACGAACTCTGGCCTTAGATCTGATGATATTCATGGGGGAGTTTTCATAGACAGCAGCATTCCTTGCGCGCCAAATCTCCCACAGAATCAGAGTAGGAAGCAGGAACCGGACTGCTTTTGGAGCTGAACCCGTGGCCTCTGCATTCCGCCATTGTATCAATCGGTTCACAATGGATCCATTGGGAAGGGGAGGAATCCCACAGAGAGTACCGAACTCCGCCCAGAGAGCAGAAGCATGACTGCCAGATAGGAAGAGATGCTCGATTGATTCCACCTGAAGACCGGCGGTCCAATATCGGCCTAACGGCGTGCACGAAGACGCAAGAGCCACTCCTTTAGCTTGAACTCTGGTTTCCGCTGGAGTCGCCTTTTGCATCAGACGCCACATGAAAATGGATATTTTAGGGGGGAGAGAGGCATGCTAGATCCATCTGGTCCATTGAAGGGGAGGGAAGTAGCTTCTCAGCAACCTCCAGGCTGATCAAAGGGAAAAAGAACCCAAAGCTTCAAGCGGCCAAATACACTCAGTCTGATCAGCCGTCGTTACAAATCTGCCATTGAAAATGTCATCTATGACCTGCTGAGGTAGAAGCGAAAAAACCTGAGAGGGAGGGAGAGGTCCTGATGGGCCGAGGAAGTCTTTCACTTGGAGATTTCTGAGCGGAGGAGGAATCGGGCTATCAACCAGCCGCTGGAGAGGGCCCCTGCCCATCCAGTTTTCTGTCCAAATGTTAAGCTCTCCTCTACCAACTTGCCATTGGACAGTGTCTGAAATAAGCTGAAATAGGGCTCTTACACGTTTCCATAGAGGCGACTGACTAATAGAAGCCTGAGCGGGCACATTGTCGAGAAGATCCCTACTGTGCTTACTGCGCATAAGCTTCACCCAGGGACCAACATGTTCAACAGAACTTACTGCCCAAGCTAGCTTTAACTTGTAGGCATTCATGACATCGCACAGGCGCCTCACGCCCAGTCCACCTTCTTCGAAAGGCCTAGCTATTTTGTCCGACGCCAGCCAATGAAGCTTTCTCTTTCCCTGAACACATCCCCAAAAGAAATTGGAAAAACTCTTCTCTATCTTCTCTATCACCCGAGCAGGGCTATGCATCGCTGCTATGATATGGACGGGGAAGCTACCCAGAACATGACGAATGAGAGTGATTCTACCCGCTTGGGATATGTGTCTACCGGCCCAGCCCGATGCCTTCTTGTCGATCTTCTCAACCAGATATTGAAGGTCCAGACTTGATTTTTTTGGGACAAAGTGGAGCACCTAAATACTTAATCGTTTCACCAGCTTGATGGAAACCCATATAGGCAACAATGGATCTTATCCTGCTCGACGTGAGATTTTTAGAGCAAATAAAAAAGGCTCTTTCTAGAGTTAATTTTTGTCCGAGACTTTACGAAAAAGATTTAGAAACATTTGGATCTGCCGGAGAGATTTAGACTACCGTTGGTGAAGAGAAGGATGTCATCTGCATATAGTAAATGCGAGGTGATGGGGCAGCCACGACGCATTGCAAATGACTGGCACCCACCATATGTCTGCATGAGGTTTAGATTCGCTGAGAACGCTTCCATGGCGATGATAAACAAAGCTGGGGAGAGAGGATCCCCTTGCCTCAGTCCCTTAGAAGATTTGAAAAAGCCCGAAGGTTCCCCGTTAATAAGAATGGAGAACCAGTTGTTCCCCCAGCAAACCTCCATAAGTTGCACCTATCTCTGACTAAAACCAAACTTGATAAGAATATCCTTGAGATAACTCCAGTTGACCCTGTCATAGGCTTTTTCAAGATCGAGTTTTAGGATAAGGTTACCCCCTCGAACCTTTCTATTGATGTCTCGAATCACCTCCTGAGCCAGTGCTATGTTTTCTGATATGGATCTCCCCTGGACGAAGGCACCTTGTTCCTGTGAGATCATTTTAGGCAATAGAGAAGCTAACCTGTTAGCTAAAAGTTTGGCAAAAATTTTGTAAATGACATTACACAAGCTAATAGGCCGATAATCAGTGAAATTGGTAGCCGAGTGGGACTTGGGGATGAGGCAGATGAGGTTGGCCGTAAAAGCTCTTGGGAGGGTGGAACCGGCCATCATATCAATCGCCGCTTTGAGGATGTCCCCACCAACAATATCCCAACAGCTCGTGTAGAAGGCCACTGAGAAACCATCGGGGCCGCGGCACTATCCTTAGGCATTGAAAAGCAGAGCCGCCTTGACTTCTTCCATCGACGGGGGAGCAAGCAAAGAGTCATTATCTGCCGGGTAATGACATGGGGAATAACTGGATAAACTCGAGGCGGATCGCATGATTCACTTGAAAAATTTGTTTGAAAAAATCGACCGCTTCGACATTGAATCTCTTGGATAGAAGAGAGTAACTAGTCAAAGTCTTGATTTGAAATGGAGGCCATGATTCTTTCGGTCGCCGACGTATGAAAATATTTCGTGTTCCTATCACCCTCCTATGACCAAGAGTTTCTTGACACGCTTCGGAAAACCTCCTCCATAATCTCAAGTGAGTGAGATTAGTCCTTGCTTCATTATCTTGGCGCAAGAGATCCTCCAGAGGCGCAAGTTGCATGTTGTGGTCGATCCTTCAACACTTCCTCAGCTCTACGAATCTGGAGGAAAATGTTTCCAAATGTTTCTTTATTCCAGAATTTCAGCAGCTATTTTGTTTTTTTCAGTTTGAGCTGCACATTTAACAGCGGTAGCAAGGAACAATCTCCATCCCACACCTTCCTGATTGTCTGTTGAAAAGAAGCATGAAGAGTCCACATGCGAAGGAACTTAAACGGCCTAACCTTAGGGCGTAAGAGCAGGGAAGGCCAGTCGAAGAGGGAATGGTCTGAATTTAATCTGGGAAGATGTTCGACTCTGAAGTTGGGAAAACTTGTCGCCCAGATTGAATTGAGCAGAACTCTATCTAACCTAGCCCACACCCGAGCATTTCCTTCCCTGTTGTTGCACCATGTAAAATGATTTCCCACGAAACCTGCGTCAATCAAACCAGTGGCCTGAATCATGTCGACAAAATCCGCCATACTGACTCTATCAGGAGGCAACCTGCCTCTCCGTTCTTCAAGGTTTGCTACCACATTGAAATCTCCGGCAATGGCCCATGGCCCACGCACCGATCTGCTAAAATTTTCCAACTCAGTCCAAAGGGTCCGCCTTTGAATTTTACAGCACCTCGCATACACAATAGTTAAGAGTCTAGGAACTGAATTATCCTGAGCAGAAATTTGTAATGACATCATCTGATTAGAAGCTGAGAGCAAAGAAACATTAAGCCTATTGAGATGAAAGATCCAAAATTTCCCACCCAGCTCCCCGTTTGACAAGGAGCAATGAAAACCCAATTTGAGACCCAAACCTACCCTTTTACTATAATTTTGCATAGGTTCCAGAATCCCTAGAAGATTGGGTTTAGAGTTCTTTACCAGTTTTTTGAGTGCTCTAATCGTAGGCGCATTCCCGACACCGCGCGCATTCCACACAATCGCGTTATCCATCTGTCACGCAACCTGAGTTCATTGCCCGACGTTTCAGTTTGCGAAGCCTGCTGTACCATTGGCTTGTTGGCAGATTTCCTGGTTTTGTTCTGTTCCCCTGCCTTCTGCTTACCCTGTTCACTGTAGGTGGAGACGACTTCTTCATCTGCTGTCCAGTGTCTTTCTGTTCGGAGTTTCCCATGAGGTTCCTTCTTTCTTCATCTGCTGTCCAGTGTTTCTCTCTCCCAACTGTTTCTACTAATCTGGCCCATTAAAATCTGTCAGCCTGAATTTTTGGTTTGGAGCCTAGAATGGGATTACACATGTAATGGTTGGAGTAAATCTCACGTATGCATCATGGATGCCGTGGTGGGGCCCACTTAATCCGGCAACTTTTTTCCTCCTTGAAATAACTTTCTTGGAAAAACATTTTCTAACAATATTAATTATTCGAAACTTATTGGACCATACAACTATTTGAGTGAGCATATCTCTCTCTATACATGCCCGCACTAAAGTTTGGGGTTAATCTAAGGGCCAGATCAAGCAGTATCAAGGGACTGTTGGACTCACATAAGCAGTAGTGCATGAGGCAGTGAAAAAACAAATAAATAGGTTGGTAATTATCAGGTGAATTGCATTTGGATAGGTGAATTATGTTTGGATGATAGAGTTAGCACTATTCAAAGACAACGCCAAGATTTGCTAAGAGAGATTCAAGAAGTGAACCGCAACAAATATGGGAATACATGCATGCAATCATTAGATGGGCCGGGTGGACTATGTAGATGTCGTCATTTATTTATTTATTTATTTTTAAAATGATAAAATCTTCATATATTTGAACAACTTTACATCACCAAATACACTTTGGGAAAAAAAGGACTGAGAGGAGGGCTATCATGAGGAAAGAAAAACTAAAACTATACCGGGCTGTCAAGACCAGACTAATCGGACAGTTAGAAAATATCTACAATAACCTATATTCATTATTTCTGTGTGGCTTGGCTAATGAATGGGGAAGTGGGCTTTTTTCAAATCAAGCAAGTTCACAGAGAGAATCGATTGGTACATGCCCAAATGGCCACGTTGAGGTCCACTAGATGGATGATCAGAACCTACCAACCATATAATCATATGCATAGAGGTTAGGCAAATAATTCTTACTATGATGACCACAACAATTGTTTCGAGAATGCAAAGAATGATAGTGGACTGGACTTGCTAACCAAACTATCTGCACATGACTATCTTTCGGCTTGCCAGATCATGCATGGGAAGTATCCCATTTCATATGTGACTTGGCTGAAAAATTAAGCTACTGCACTCATTAAGCAGTTCACAACTTGAATATGGACTTCTTTTTTTTTTTTTTTCTTTTAAGAGAAGAAGCAAACTGCTTTTTCTTTTAAAAAAAAAAACCACAAAAGGACTATACAAGACCTAGAGCTTCGGGCTACCCTTGGTACAAAAAGGAAACAAGGGCACCTATTGTAAAAGAAGATGAAAAGAAGGAAAAGAACGGGAAACCCGCAGACTTTACACTTTTCCACGGGATTTTTTGACATAGCCCAGACCAAGCTTGTCAAGGAAGATGAGACAGCGAGTAAGGGCTGACATCTCTCTCAGCTAATTATATAGAACCTCTCTTTGGTTTTTGCTACCTTCTTTGGCCAACACATCTACCGGACCGTTATCTTCACGGTGAATGTGGCGGATGTGGAAGGGAAGAACCTGCTTAAGCAATTGAATCCTCCTTAGCCACGCCTGCCATCTCCAATGCTGATTAGCTATCCCCTCAAGCAAATCAGCCACTAACTTCGAATCAGTCTCTACGTCAACATTACACAACCCTCTATCAAGGCACAACAACAATCCATCATAGATGACACGGAGCTCCACCAAATTGTTTGTCCCCAAACCGTCGTAGCCTTTCGAGAAGGCGAAGGTCATGCTTCCATCTTCTCTCTTACAGATGCCGCTCCTCCTGACATCCCAGGATTCCCTCTAGCAGAACCATTCATGTTCAACTTAACCCACTCCCGAGCCGGCTTAACCCACTTGACAACGGTCGAGGCTTGATCACACCGAAACGATGGATGGGGGCCTGGGCTTGTACCAGGCTAGAAAAAGTCCCCATGGAGGATATTCCTGGCCCACCAACGGATGTGGGATAAGGAGGTGTTCAGGCGCATAGGAATCCCGTCGTGTCTGGCGCTATTTCTAGCCCTCCAAATCTCCGACACAATGAGGACAGGGATGATTTTTCTAGTATCAGTCGGCGCTGCTCTCGCTACCGAGGCCTACTTCCATTGCTTGAAGCGGCTTTCCACCGTAGAATGGGGGGTGAGGACAACTCTACAAAGGGTCGAGAAATCTCCCCAGACCAGCCTGGCCATTTAGCCCGAAAGAAAGAGATGTTCGGGCGATTCAATAGCTGGACTGCAGGGAGAGCTCAGCCCACAACATACATAATAAGAAGCGATCTGGATACCTTTGCGCTGGATATTCTCGTCTAATGGGACAGCATTCTGAAACAGTCTCCACAACAAGATAGACATTTTCGGTGGTATTTTCCTACTCCAGAACCGGCCGTGCCACCACCTAGAGGCTGACACTTCCCTGCTCAACTGCCAAGCGGATTTAATGGAGAAGGATCCGGATGGATCACAAGGCCAGAATGCTAACGGGGTTTCTTCAAAGGTGGTGAAACCTCTTTGAACAATGTGGTTTACACAGTCTTGCGGCAATAGAGAATAGGCCACCGAGGGAGGAAGAGGCCCCGCCGGCCCAATAAAATCACGAACCTGCAACTTGAATATGGACTATTAGCTAATTTTAACCATATGTTTCTCTTTAGGGGTGGTCCAGTTGATCAGTAGAGCAGCTGAAACGTATAAAGTAAGAATATTTATTACTATTTGTTTACAGAAAAGTGGGAGCATACCACCTGTAATTTTATTGATACTTGAAAATTATATACATTAGAGGGGCAACACTGACCAGTTGTCTCCCCATATTTTCATCACTAAACTTTTTATTACAACTCTCATAAGAAGTACTAACAGAAAAAAGAAAAAAGAAAAAATATCCATTGTAAAGCGACCCATCATTCAGGACCTGGGTTTCAATTAATCAAACTTTTTTAATCTAGCATCAAGTATAGTGACAATTAAAACAAATTAAGTCTATCTTCCATCTCATCAAAGAAGCGGTAATAGGCAATCCTCCAAGGTTTCTTGAGCATTAAAACGCCACAGAAGGCCCAAAACCTGCGGCAAATCCCAGTCCCATCGCAAAGTAAAACCAACACATTTCATACCCTTCTTCATTTTTTTCAACGTTACCACTAACAGACATTGGACCTTGCGGAGTCTCATTGCTAACACACTTATCTGGAAGAGGTGGTCCACAAAGCCCGCTGTTTCCCATATAAATAGAAGGATCTTGAAATGTCGGGAGCTGATTTCCAGATGGAATTTTCCTCCACAAGTTGTTAAACGACCAGTTTAAGTAACTTAGAAAAGTTAAACTTGACATGCTCAGAGGAATTGTACTTGAAAGCTGATTTTTGGAGAAATTAAGAGACTCCAACGATCCCAATTTACCAATCATGTTTGGGATCCTTCTGATAAAATGGTTTCTAGATAAGTTTAAGACAACCAATCCCAAAAGACTTGTGAGTCCTTCAGGGATCTCTCCAGATAAATTATTTCTTGAAAGGTCCATGCATGTAACCAGTGAAATTGTTCTTGTATATTCAAGCATTAGACCCTTCATTGAGACAAATAAGTTTTCCTTGTAATATGATGATCTCGTCCCTCCATAGGGAAAGAACGTGGTTTATCTTCTGCTCATTCTTCATCGCCATGAGATTTTCAAAAGTTTGGGGAATTGATCCTAGATAAACAATTTTGTGCGACATCAAGGAGCTGAAGAGAAGTTAGGCTTAACAGTTGTGGTGGGATGTTGCCAGTAAACATATTAGATCATAAGCGCAAAATTCTTAAAGCTGGAAAGCTTTAGCTAATCCAAGTGGGAATATGACCTGAGAAATTGTTGTATCCAAGGTCCAGAGCCTCCAAACTAGCACATATCTTCAGGGACAAAGGGATTTTTCTTGATAGGCTATTATTGCTCAAGTGCATTGTTCGGAGTCGTTGCAACCTACCCAAAGACCTAGGTATTTCTCCTGATAATCTGTTGTTGCTCAAATCAACTGCCTTAAGGGCTACACAATTACCCAAATTCAATGGAATGATACCACCTACATTGTTTCGAGAAAGGTCAAGGACAGTCAAAGAAATCATTCGCCTTCTATAGATGAGGGAATCATGCCACTGAGTTGGTTACCTCTAGCAGAAAAGTATTGTAAATATTGTATTGCGGATCTAAAATATGGTACGATTGACTCAGAAAATTGATTGTTGGAGAGATCAAGCACTAGGGTTCCATTCAATATGCAGGGTATGGGACCACTGAAATGATTCAAACTGATCAAATCAATGTAGTTTGCCTGATCCTTCATTTTTAAAGGATTGGGCAATTGGCCAAAAATCTGGTAATTTGAAAGGTTTAGTTGATAAAGTTTGGGTGTTAAATCCCAAAACCCGGGGGGGGGGGGGCGGGGGATGATGCCAGAGATGGTCGTGTTAGAGAGATCCAACTCTTCTACATGTTTTTGTGTTCCTACCAGAGAGGAAATCGAGGACCTAAATGACATGAACTTAGGTAAATGTAAGAAAGCTGAAATGGAGGGGACCAGGATCAAAAACCAAAGAATTGGATTCCAAATATAAGTAACTCAACTTTTTTAGGTTTTCAAAAACACTTTCTGACACGTTTCCTGTCAAGGAGTTGTAAGAGAGGTCAAGCAAATACAAGTTAGAAAGTTGTCCTAAAGTTGTTAGGATATTCCCATTCAACTGATTCTCACTGAGAGATAAACTTTGTAAGGAAGACAATCCTCCAAGAGCTGCAGGGATATTCCCATTCAACTGATTCCCTGAGAGAATTAAATGTTTTAATGAAGACAATCCTCCAAGAGCTGCAAGGATCCCATTCAATTGATTCTCTGAGAGATCTAATTCTTGTAAGGAAGACAATCCTCCAAGAGCTGCAAGGATCCCATTCAATCGATTCTCTGAGAGATCTAATTCTTGTAAGGAAGACAATCCTCCAAGAGCTGCAAGGATATTCCCATTCAACTGATTCCTTGAGAGATCTAAAAACACAAGGCTACTAATGTTAGCTATCCAGTTTGGAATGCTAGAGTTGAAGTTGTTAAAATAGAGATGAAGGAGACAGAGATGTGAAATTAACAGAAGGAAGTGTTGGAGAAATATACGAAAGACCACAGCTTGATAGGCACAACTCAACAAGGGAAGGAAACTTGTTCTTCACATGCACCCAATCATGGCTTGCCATGGAAAGGTTCACTCCAGACATGTCGAGGTACTTTAGAGAAGGTATGGTTGTCAACCACCAAAGGTTTTTGGCACTCAAAGAAGATGAAGAAAACTTAAGGGAAATGAGTTTGGTGAGGTTTCCAAGCTGATGAGGGATTCTCCCACTGAACCCTGCATCTGACAAGTTCAAATGCCTCAACTCCTTCATTGAACCCAGGAAATCTGGAATTGGTGCGCCATTGAAATCATTACCGCTCAAGTCCAAGAACTGAAGATGCTTCAGTTGAACCAGAGCTGGATCAATTCTGCCACCTACCCTGTAGAAAGTAGAATGGAGGTCGAGTTTAAGAACAAACCCAGTTATGTTGTGGCAGGTAATTCCTCTCCACTTGCAGCAGTCCGAGGCATCATCCCATGAAGAGAGATGATCGAAGGGATCGTTGAGAGTCTTCCGGAAGGTGGTCAGAGCTTCTCTCTCCGAATCCAAGTAACCACTCACCTTCCAATATCCTTACCAATATATTAATACATTTAAGATTTGAGGAGAGTCATCACCATTTCTTTAAATGATGGTGTACTATAACAGGAGTGTAGCTCCTCTTACAGAATAGAACGGCTCGGTACTGTAGCCGGCAGCAAATGACGTCTGCTAGATCGAATGCGGATCCGGTCTGTTTTACTGGAACCGGAATTTCTTATTTTACGGGAGCGGATTGGCTGATGTACCACACACCAGCTATATAGCTGGTGTAATGGCGTCAGCAAGTTCTGTGGGTCACATCATGAGGCATGTGCTATAAACCGGCCATTCATTTTTCGAGCTCATCTTAAACCTTGAGCCGAGAAATAAAACAGATTTAAAGATCAAGTGGACCACACCGCAAAAAAACAGTGAGGGATTGAACGTTTACAATTGAAACCCTCTTGGGGATCACGGAAGTTTCAGCTCAATATGAAATTTGTTTTTCCAGCTCAATTGAAACCCTTTTGGGGATCACGGACGTCTGCTAGATCGAATGCGGATCTGGTCTGTTTTACTGGAACCGGAATTTCTTATTTTACGGGAGCGGATTGGCTGATGGAAAATAAATGTTACGGTGGGCCTACGAATTTTTTAATGGTGAAAATTATTGTCGTCACTAGTATTTTTGGTGTGGTCCAATTGAGCTTTGGATATGATTCATTTTTTGTCTAATGCTCTAAAATAATCTCAAAAATTGGATGAACGGTATGGATATAATAAGTACATCATCGTTGGGCCCATGTAACTTTAATCTCATTTGAACGGTTAGCACAACTCGAGCTCGAGGAGCGTCGACGCTCATCCTCGCACGAGACGTAACTGCACCAGCTATAAACCGGGTGTGTGTGGTACACCAACCAATCACACAACAACTTAGCTGGTATGTTGACGTCACCAAATTCTTGGGTACCACTTAGCTGGGTATGTTTGATGGGGTTTTTTCCTTGTCTTCGACTGGTCCTGAGCCCCACTCGACTGGTCGTGGGAGGCGCTCGACCGGTCGTAGGTTCGAGCCCTGGCACGACTCAAAGTCCAGCGAGTTCGTGCTGTTTTTTCTCGGAGGCTAAGACTAGTCTTGGAATTCTAGGACCAGTCAAAGGTGGGCTTCGACCGGTCGTGGCAGGCTTCGACTAGTCAAAGGTTACGCAGTTTGTTCTGCGATTTTGCGTGAAACTGTGGATTTGAGTCCTTTCGCAACCGGGATGTGAAAGGGAAGTTTCCTAAACTATAAAAGGGGTTGCCTAGGGTTTTCTAGGTAAATGCAAGAGGGTTTCCTAAAGCTTTACAAGGGATTTGCTAAAGGGTTTAGAGCTATCAAAGGTGAGAGAGAGGGAGAAAGAGAGAGAGGAAGCTTATAGAAGGGAGGTTCTGCTCGTGGAAGTTATCTACTGTGCAATCTATATCTCAGTGCTTTTATGTCCTCGTAATCAGTGAGATCTCTCCGTTTTCTTTTGTTTCTCTTACTATTTATCCACTCCTGCGTGAGTGAAGAAGGTTGTAACGTTCTACTTCATAGTGGATTGTTGATCGGGACGAGGTCCCGTGGTTTTTACCTCATTGAGGGTTTTCCACGTAAAAATCTCTTGTGTGGTGTGTGATCGATGCATTGATTGTTTTCATTGCTTTATCATCCATAATTCTGGTTTGTTCTGGAGGGCTAGATCCTAAGGTTTTGTGCAAGGCCCCCAACAAAGTGGTATCAGAGCTAAGTTCATTGAACGGGTAGGATCGGTTTGAATTATGGAAGGTGGCTCATCAAGGATGATCAACCTCAATGGTTCTAACTGGACCATATGGAAGGCTAAGATGGAGGACTTACTTTATTACAAGGACCTATATTCTCCAATTTTAGGCATATCAGTAAAATCCAAGGATATGACTGATGATGATTGGAAGAAGATGGACCGAAAGGCGGTGGGGTTTATTAGAAAATGGTTGGATGATTTTGTGTTCCACCATGTGTCCACGGAAACCTCATTGGCTAGCTCTATGGTTGAAATTATAATTTGTATGAGAGGAAGACAGCCGGTAATAAGATTTTTCTGATAAGGTTACTTGTGAATCTCAAATTCAAGGATGGTGGTTCTGTGGCCGAGCACATGAATGAGGTTAGCAATATAGTGAACCAACTCACCTCTATGAAGATGGTCCTGGATGATGAATTGCAGACTTTACTATTACTTAGTTCATTGCCTGACAGTTGGGAGACATTGGTGGTGTCTCTAAGTAACTCCGCGCCAGGCGGAAAGATATCCATGGAACAGGTAACCAGTTGTCTCTTCAATGAGGAGACAAGGAGGAAGTCTCAGGGGTCTACTCAGCAAGAGGCTCTTGTGACACAGGAACTGGGGAGAGGAAAGAACATGAAGGGCGGGAAGGCCCGAGATAAATCAAGAGGCAAGTCGAGTAATAGAAAAGATGTTGATTGCTGAAATTGTGGCAAGAAGGGCCACTACAAGCATGAATGTCGTGGTAAGAAAAATGACAAAAAAGGAAAAGGGAAGGAAGATGAATCAGATTCCACTGCGGTCGCTTCAGATGGCGACATGGTAGTTACTATTTCCGCAGATCATGATGTATGTCTCACGGCTACGAGTCAGGACACCAACTGGGTGATAGACTCGGGAGCTTCTTTTCATGCGACTCCACACAGGGACTCCTTCACAAGCTATAAGTCAGGTGACTATGGGACTGTGAAGATGGAAAATTCTGGCGTATCAAAAATCATGGGAGTCGGTGATATTTGTGTGAAAACTGATGTGGGCTACACATTAGTTCTCAGGGATGTAAGGCATATCCCAGACCTTCACCTCAATTTAATGTCGACGTAAAGGTTGGATGATAATGGTTATGAAAGCCAGTTTACTGGTGGGTGATGGAAGCTCATCAAGGGTTCATTGATCATGGCCAGAGGAAAGAAGTGTTGTACCCTATACAAGACAAGTGTCAGTATGTGCAAGGGTGGGTTGAACGCAGCGGAAGATTCAACTATTGACATGTGGCACAGGCGTCTAGGCCACATGAGTGAAAAAGGGCTTCAGGTACTAGCAAAGAAGCGGCTCCTTCCAGACGTGTAACATCCTGAATTTTTGCCAACCTGGGATTAGACGTCCTTAGGCAATGGGTCGATCCTAACACCTTATTAACTTGTCAAAACTCAATCCCAAAGGCTAAAATCGCTTGTGAACCCATTCCCTTCACAAATTCCACCCTTCACTACCTTGTGCTTTCAATTTTTCAAAGCACTTTCACCCTAGACACTATCTTAAACTAGCTAAGTAGTATAACTTGGATAACTTTATATACAAACTACAAAGGACTAAGTACCACCTCAGACAGAAATCTTACAGGACTAAATCCACTAGAAATTAGGCGAGGTTTAGCTAGTGTTAAACTAGAGTGCCTGTGAAATTAGCACCGATCACTTTAAATACGATCTGCAAGACCCAAAACTTGTAGAATCATTGACGCTAGGTTACCCTAAAATCTAGGATCAATCTCATTACCCGGCTACTCTCGGAAGCATCTCGAAACTTTGTATCGGATCTGGACGGCACGTCGGAAGTTCGATTAACATGAAGTTAAGGAACTAGGACCGCCTTGCTGGGCTTGACAACCATCTCGGAAATCAAATCCAGATAGTGTCCCAGCGCTATTCGCTTGAGCTCGGAGTGAATAGTGTGAGAAATGTGAAATAAATTCAAAATAAAATATCTTGAATAGTAATCTGGCACCTCTCACTTGCGGATCAGTTTTAAGCAATCAGACCGTCAGAATCAGACTAAATTACACCCTCAGATCAGGAGAAATTTCATACACATTTACATGTACTCGGAATCTCCGATCGAGATCCGCTGACCGTTGAACTAAAACTGGTCCGCCACGCGTGATTTGGAATTTCGACAGAAACGAAAACTTAATAGAACGTAGATCTGACGTTAGTGAGCTTAAGTCCGACCATTGGCTCAAGGAGGCCCGCCAGAAGTCCTCCATTGAGCTGAAACTGCCCCGCTTTGGTTATAACCTAAGTATACTTTGACTAGGAGTCTATTTCAGTGAGTTTTTAGGCTATGTAAGGACCTTAAACCCTCGCTCATTGCAGCCATACGAATTTGAGAGGAAACCTAGAGAGAGAAGAGAGAAAAGAGAGAGAAAGTGTGGGAGCAGTGAGAGATCCTTCCTGCCACTCTTCCCTGCCGCTCCACGAGCTCCACCGCTCCGTTCTCATTGCTTTCCCGACGATTCCAGCCCCGTTTTTAGGTAAGAAACCCTAACCCTAATCTGTTTTGGGGTTTAGACAGTTGTAGGTTGTGAAATAGCTAACCTATTTCATTCTATAGGTTACCAAACTGCCGAATACGGAAGCTTGGCAAACCTATCGACTCCGTTACGATTCTACGATAAAAGGTGCAGACTTTAGGGGTATAGGTTATGGTTTTCAACGCTTTCAATGTCAGATAATGATAGATTCATGATCTGCATGCAATTGCACACGTACAAAGTGCTGTCCGTTTTCTGTTTCGATTAAAGATGAAAAATATGGAATTCTACAAACTCTAGGTATTTGTAGAAAATACCGTATACGTATATTTTTTGGAAATGTGTTTGACATGTTTATTTGTTGTATGGATATACGATATATGGATAAAATACTTATTTGGTGAAAGGATTCGCCTAAATACATGTTTTACTAATATACACTATGTATGTAGAAATACTGTATTGTAAGAAGTACCGTATACATGTATATTTTAGTGATGTGTTTGCCATGATTAGTTGTTGTATAAATATATTATGTGTGCATAAAATACTCGCTTGGCTAAAGGATAGCCCTAATACATGTTTCGCTAACATGCACCATGTATGTTGTAATAGTGTATTCTAAGTGTTTGTGAAAATGACTGAATGAGTATAGAATTCTCATTCGTGCTCGCCATGACTAAACTATCATGGATAATTGATTGTTGTATTGGCGATGCCCCCTTTGACAAAAGGATTTGTCCTAAATCATGCCACGGCCAAAACACACTATAGATGCTAAGATGTGTGGCCCAAGTGTTTGTGGAAATGACTGAATGAATATGGAACTTGAATTCCTGCTTGCCATGACTATCCGTCGTGGGTGTACGCGTGCTATGATTGGGGCAACTCCCTAGTGAAAGGATTTGGCCTAATGCCTATGTGTTCAACATATGTCGCGTATGTTGATGTATGTATTTTAAAGTGTTTATTGAAATGTCTGAATGAGTAGTAGTTAGTAAATTGTAACGTATAAGGGTGTTGAGGTATGATTCTCAACTACTTTAACTATGTGTTTGCTTTCCTTGGATAGCTGTGTGATTTGGAATTGATTTTGTATAAACTCATGCTTATGTTGTACTTCATAACATGCTTAATTGATTTTATGATTTGATCCATGTGAGGCATATGTTTAAATTCATGTTTACATTGTATGATCCGTCATGGGTGATGGGGGAGTGGAGCAACGAGTCGTCTGCAATGACCACAGCGATTACTAAACGGATCATATCAGACTTTGATTGTATGATTTGAATCTTGATCCATTATTGCTTTACCTATCTGCAATTGTATGTGATTGGGGCTATTGTATACTCCAGGCAGTCAGTAACGGGATCAAATTCGTGGCTGAGTTTCAATTGCCACGTGAGATGTGTTCGACGAACCTGAGTCGTACTTCGGTTGGCGATAGTGGTTGGCCACGCGAAGTGCTTATGCACTTCATGTCGTCCAACTTGTTGTGCGCTCGAGCTAGCCGAGCTCGTCAAGCAACCCGATTTGTCTTATGTATGTTCACCATATTTGGACGATATTGCTTGAACCTAGGGTACCAATCTTACTAGTGGACTCCCGTTAACCATGTTACCTCGATTCGTTAAGACTCATAAGATGGGCATGGTGGTATGGGACACCGTGGTCAAGCTGTCGGCCTACGCTGGGGCTACGTGCCTCCCTGTTGTGACCAGTGGGCAACCAGACTCGTGAGCCGATTATGGTGGTATGGGACATTATATTCGTGCTGTCGGCTTACATTGATAAGCCGATGGGGGAGTGGTGCAATCTTTGTGGTAACAGCCCTGACAGCCCTTTGTAGTGACCTCGAGCATACTCTGAATTTGCGGTGAGGTGATGAGTTTTACCACAATGTGGAGAGTATGAACTAGGCCTGTTTCTTTATAGTGATGAATCGTTTAAGAGGTGATGGGAGAGTGGTGCAACATTTGTGCGTAACAGCCCTGGCAGCCTTTGCAGTGACCTGGAAAACACACCATCGTCTGAGATTAACTAGGACTGACGACCCTATAATGGATCATGTTTGGGAATGATACAAGGGAGGTACTTTAGTTTCCCAATCCTGCTATTTGAAATGGACTAATAATAACTCGGTAATCATGCTCACCATGCATTGCATGTGCCTGGAAGATGTGGAGCACTGAGGGAAGAAAGCATGCCGTGAGCGTGAGATGGTGTCGCATGAGGGAGTATGTCGGTGAGGGCATACATCATGTCATTCATACTTGCATTAATAACAGTAGTTAGGAGTGTTTGATTGTACTGCTTGACCGTATTGATAACATGTTAACCTATGCTTTATTGTTTCCACTGAGTTAGCTACTCACTCCCACGTTACGGGACGGTGTTGTACACACCAACCAGATTTGTTGAGTTTCAGGTGATGGCGATGCTTGTGAAGCAGAGCCGGACTACTTATATGATGATAAGGAGGAGTTCTCCTATCTGTATCTCTCTGGCAGGTCAATGAAGACCTGGTATTGTATTGACGGGGCTATGGTACTTGGGATAGGAGACATTACACTTCCTCACATTTGGTATATTTTAGAACTGTACTTGTAATTATTTAACCTGGTAATGTTATCACACTCTGGAGACTCATCATAGTTTATATATTTTATCTATCTATCACAGTCTTCCGCTTGCAAATTTAACTGTCTCTGGAGTATGATATGCTATTTTGGCTTAATCTCACTCATGTTCAATGCACGAATACAGTCAACATTCAATCATCATTCATTTTGTTACATAAGTGATGTTCTGGAACTCGGGAGTTGAGTTTATGCTCGACCCTTGATTTTCAGGGCGTTACAAGATGGTATCAGGGCATGATTTGGATTAAATCGGACCTGGGTTATGGTTAAACGACGCACTCTGACGCACTCTGACTTAGGAGGGAGCGACGGAACGTAGAAACAGTCGTAAGTATCCCGATTTCGCCAATCGGCGAAGTTCACTAAAGACGAACACTGAAATCGAGTCTGTATTTAACTATGGTCGCACGGGTCGACCTTAAAACATTCCTAGGCCATCTAGATTACAATCCACCTCACCCCAACCGTTGAAAATCGGTAGAATACGTGGTAAGCGTGATGATGATAACTACTCCGAATCCTCGGAGCTTCTCTGGACTCCTCCTAGAGAGTCCTCGAATCCACGAGGAAAGAAAAGCAGAAAATAGAAATAAATTCTAATATATTTGAAATTGATTAATGAATGACTAACAACGAGTTCACAACCCTTTAATTAGGGATACCAAGTAATGGGAAAGAAATCAGAAACAAACTACAACTAAAACTCCTAAGGTCGTGGTGTCTACTAGTGCGCAAGGTTTTCGGCCAAAAATAGTAAGTGTCCTATTTGAGTTCACCAAACCGTTCTCCTAATTATTTTAAGCCCTTTACGTGATGAGCGCAACTCCTAAACCCAACGGAGTAAGAGTAATCAAACCAAAACTACTATTTTTAGTAAAACGAAATTGAAACAGGGAAACGACCGTCAATCAGAGGGTTTTTTCACAATTCCGGGCTGCGCAACCCGGCATAGCAGGTTGGTTGGCTTCATTTGCTCGTTCTACCCCAAATTCATATATTTTACGTCAAATAACTCATTCTGGATTGCAAGATATGTCCAGTTTGCCCGAAACTACCCGGAATGGAGCGAATCGGAGTCGGGGGGCCAAACGGAGAACTTCCAGTGGGTCCCAGGGTGGGACCCAGTGATTTTTGGGGCCCAGGGGGCTGTACGAACAGGGCCATGGGGCCCCCTTTCTCAAATCCCAAAAATTTTTGGCGAGGCCCACGCCGGGTCGGCGAGGCCTCGCCGATTTTCTGACTGGGCCGGGCCCGCGGCTCGGGCCGACCGAGTTTGGGGGTCTTGGGACCTCCCTGATGTGTGGGACATCCATCGAAACCCTCCCGAAACCCTACTTCCTTCACAAACTACCCCTCCAAGTCGTTATCTCTCTCCAAACTGGCTGTTTCTCTTCAAAACTGCCCTTCCAATTGTTCTCCCTGCTGATTTCGACCACAACCTACCCATACCCATCATCCACAGCAGTCCCTTCCTCCCTACCCTCTCCGATCTCTCTCATTTGGGCCCTTACACCCCCATTTGAAGCTCAAACCGTGTAAGATCTCAACCCATCCTAATTCTTCATGTCCTTTCTTCAAACCCTGTCTTTTAGAGCCTTTACAATCCTTGTTGAGGTTCAAGTTCGAGGAGAACCAAAAACTTCAGCCCTCTTTTCCCTTTTTCCTTCACTTCTCATGGCCTTATTCGAGTTGAATACGACCTTTTCCTCCATTTCCACCGTCTTCTTCACAACCTTCGAATGTTGGAATGTTTAAGGCCCTTTTGGCCAACTGCATTAGGTGAGTTTAAGGTGGATAGAGTTGTATAAGTAATAATAAATGTACGTGTAGGGTATGGTTCCTAGTAGAGCTGGGCATCGGACCGAGTCGGGTCGGATTGGGTCCAACTCGATCCGATCCGAAATGCAGGGTGGCTGATCCGAATTCGGACCGATCCGAGACCGGATTTAGGAGATCTGACTCGATCAGATCCGATTTGCAGTTGGTTTGACCCGAACCGCGTCTAACTCGGCCAGGAAATTTGTGTCGGGTCGGGTTAGGGGCAATTCGGATCCAAATATTGCTACTTTCGGTGTGGTCTATTTGAACTTTAAATATTATTCAAATTTTTTTCAAATTATCTGAAATGATCACCAAAATTAAATAGACGGTATGGATATAATAAATACATTATTGTGGGGCATGTTAATTTGCATCTCATTTGAACCGTTCGTACAACCCAGAGCTCGAGGCGTAGGTTCTGCTCTCCATTACAAGACACGTGGTGCAACGTGCTCTGCATGAAAGCAAGGAAAGGATCAGCTACTCCCCCTACCACCGGCCCTGTGGCTGTGGTCAGTGTTATGTGGGCCCCACCATGATGCATGTGTTTCATCCATTCAATACTCATTTATTTTTAAAATCATTTTAGGCCTGACACAAAAATTGAGAGGGATATAAATCTCAGGTGGACCACACCAAAGGAAAACAATAGCAATTGGCTATCCACCATTACAATCATTCTAAGGTCCACTGTACTGTTTATTTGACATCCAATCTGTTAATTATGTCATACATGCACAGATGAAGGGAAAAAACAAATATCAGCTTGATCCAAAACTTTCATGGACCCAGAAGGGTTTTAATGGTCGACGCTCATTCGAAACTGTTTCCTGTAATGTGGTCCAAATAAGATTGATATATACCTCATTTTTGGTCTCATATCATAAAATTATATTGAAAAATATATGGACGGCATGGATGAAACACATAAGTCAGTGTGGGGTCCACAGAGCACCGACTGGCTGGTGGCAGGGAGTAGCCAATCCGCGTACGTTAGCTCAGAGGCGGTGGCTTGCTTAGCAAGAATGCCGAGAAAGCACAGTGGCGTACTGTGCACAGTGCATTGCACTGTATTTACATTAACTAAGTCATGTGAGTTTGATCGCGAAGTATGTGTTATATCTAAACCGTTCACGCATTTGGAGAGCTCGTCTTAAGGCCTGAGACGAAAAATAAGACGGATCTAACTATCAAGTGGACCACGCAAGTTGTTTAAGGTGAAAATCATTATATCTGCTGCTAGTCGTGGTGTGGTCTAGATGATCTTTGGATATTATTCATTTTTTGGATAATAGTTAATAACCATCTCTAAAAATATATAAACGGTTTAGATATAATAAATACATCACGGTGGGGCATATAACTTTGATCTCCTTTGAACCGTTCGTACAACCCGGGGCTAGAGGAGCGTCAGACGTCACTCTCATCGTCTCTCGCGTCATTGCGTCTATGCGAAGGCTTTTGCAGGAGGCTCCTGCGCAGGTATTCCAGGTGGGGCCCACTGCGATGTTAGTGAGAAATCAAACCCGGCCATCTGTTTTTTAATCTCATTTTAGGAACAGTGTGAAAAAATTAGGTGGATCGAAAACTGAAATGGGCCAGAAGAGATGAAAAGGTGTGAATTTATTTTTCACCGTTGAAATATTTAGATGGCAACCAAAGTCCAGTGTCTGTGTACGTTTTTTATTCTCGGCGTTTTCACTTCATCCCTGTAAAAAGGACCTAATAAGTAGTTTGGATGGCATACAATCATCAAGACGGATCTAAGAAGTTTTCAACGGTAGGAATTTCTTTTCTAAATATTTCATCTTGCATGGCCAGTCGAGTTTTGGATCCTCTTAATATTTGTTCACATACCCTAAAATGAGTTCAAAAGATAGATGGACAGGTTGGATTTCTAATAAACATCACGGTAGACCCCACCTTTCATCATCCTCTCTCCTTCTTCCACGCTCCTTTGAGGAAGCCTTCCGCAGTAGGCATCCTCTCTCCTTCTTCCATGCTCCTTTGAGGAAGCCTTCCGCAGCAGGCGTCTTCTATCCATCTTCCACATTCCTAAGGAAGCCTTCCGCAGCAAGCGTCTTCTATCCATCTTCCACATTCCTGAGGAAGCCTTCCGCAGCAGGTGACCTACAATAGATATATAACAACGCATGTGGTTTATCTACTCCGGTTCGGGCCGGACCGAGTCGGATCGGATCCATTCGGATCGGGTTTCGGGTCGAATCTGTTCGGATTAACTACGATCCGAATTCGATCCGAAAAGCATTCGGATCTGGATGCCCCAACTCGATCAGCACCTATCTAGGCTATCGGATCGGATCGGAACGGGCCGGATCGGGGCGGGTCGGGTCGGATCCACCGGATCGGGTCAGAAATGCCCAGCTCTAGTTCCTAGATTGGTGTATCCCACGTTTTCCAATACCATGTTTGGAGTGTGTACAATTAAAAGTAAATTTCGAAATTCCCTTTCCAAGTATACTTAGAAATTCATTATCCTGGGATTTGGAAATCCCATCTCACACTTTCCGACACAAGGCTCATTTTTCAAAGCCTATGCCATTAATTTTAATCCCCTCCCACCCTCCTACCAAACATGCCATTCCCAATCCCCAAGGTAGGATGAGTAATGCAGTTCCATTTAATACAACTTAAGACCACTGGCCAAATAGTGTTGAAGTGATAAAGTCCCTTAATATACATTAACCCACCGCACTCTGATAGCTTAAGCTTTTGGAGTAAATGGTTGTTTGACAAATAGACCCTTGAAGTTTTGGACCTAGAGCAGTGCTCCTAAATTTCGACAAACCTGACCATATAGGAAATCCAACCAATTAATAATGTGAATCTTAGGACCCTCTTAGCTGGTATGAGCATGTGTGAAATGCTTGGGCGTAGTTAAATTCAACTACAGGCAACTCAGTTCCAATTAGACAACTTTGACCCTAAGTGATAAAATCCTTCCTTGTATTGGAAATGAAGTGAAATCATCTAGCGTAGAGGCATAGACTTTGGATCACAACTAGTGGATTACCGCTACGCATACGTTGCGACTAGGCTACTGGTTAGGCAAAGAAAGGTAAAGGACTAATTAATTATGCTAAGCCAATTGAATAATAGACTTAGTTATTTGGCTTAACCGACTCAGACCCACTACACAATTTTCTTTCCGTGTTGGCCCGACCATTTGCAACTAAAAGTTTATAATTGTCCTTGAAAAGTGTTAGGAGTATATAGCTGATAGAGATTTTCTTTTAGGCCCAAGGAATTTCCTAAATTGGCAACTGACAGTATTCCTAGGTCCTAGATTACATGCCATGTCGGCATACATATTGTGCATATGAACGTAGAAAGATAGCTTGCCTGTTAAGCTAGACATGATTAAAGAGGATAAGTCTAGACCGTGATAAAACTCCTTGGTAGGATTAGGCATCTTGCCACAGACTCACACCTGTCCCTGAAATTAACCACGATACCGTCATCTTTAACTCCTTTCTATGACCATAGGTACCAATGTCATAGTACACATCATCGATGGAAGGAAGACCAATGTATTTCCCATTTCATGTCAATGATAGGTTATAAATTACACATTGTTCCGACATACGGATCAGGACATAGCTCTTGAGCCTTGAGGGTGAAAATAAAATTTTAAGGGGGGTAGAACATTATGAGCCCACTCTAGTTAGGTCTACTAATACACCTCTTTGATCTGGGTAGTGCAGCGAAAGCGTGGTGGACCCTACCCCACTGGCCCAGGATCGAAACGGTGCTCGTTGAATACGAACATTATAAAAGCCTTAGCCTGTCCTACTATGAGAAACCGTTTTAGGATGATCTAGTAAGATTTGATTCACCCTTCCCTTGGACATAGATAATATCGAGGACTCTCTTAGACTAAGACCTAAAGGGAAACCTTAGAATAGACAATTTGAGCCTTTCAATGATGGACATTCCTTACTTTTAGAGAGTGATCGGACTACGGAGTTACTGAAATATAAACTGCGAAGCATTCGCGGCTTGACCCAATTCTCAATCCTGGGTGTCTTCCAATGGACTCACTGCTTGGCCGAGCAGAAGACCAGGATCCACCAGGATTCGGGAGGGATACAATGAGCCTTCTACCCTGGCAAGGTAGATGATCAATGTATCCGAATTAATCCCACTACAATCGTCTCTCCGTGCTGGTCAAACAATGAAAACAACTATTTTACTCTAAATAAGTGGGAATTATCGTCAAGACTCCAAATAGGTAAAGAAATAAATTGTAGCAAACCATCAGGGTATGAGAAATGGATAAAGAAATAAGTTTTAAGGGGGGTAGACTAAAATGAACCAGCTAGTACATACCCTACCACGCGTAGAAACTTGGAACCAATAAGTCTTAAGCAAATGAAATAATAGAAATCTTCCCTTATTACCCTTAGCCAATTTCGGGGACGAAATTTTGTTTTAAGGGGGGTAGATTGTAACATCCCGGATTTTTGCCAACCTGAGATTAGACGTCCTTAGGCAATGGGTCGATCCTAACACCTTATTAACTTGTCAAAACTCAGTCCCAAAGGCTAAAATCGCTTGTGAACCCATTCCCTTCACAAATCCCACCCTTCACTACCTTGTGCTTTCAATTTTTCAAAGCACTTTCGCCCTAGACACTATCTTAAACTAGCTAAGTAGTATAACTTGGATCACTTTATATACAAACTACAAAGGACTAAGTACCACCTCAGATAGAAATCTTACAGGACTAAATCCTTTAGAAATTAGGCGAGGTTTAGCTAGTGTTAAACTAGAGTACCTGTGAAATTAGCACCAATCACATTAAATACAATCTGCAAGACCTAAAACTTGTAGAATCATTGACGCTAGGTTACCCTAAAATCTAGGATCAATCTCATTACCCGGCTGCTCTCGGGAGCATCTCGAAACTTCGTATCGGATCTGGACCGCACGTCAGAAGTCCGATTAACACGAAGTTAAGGAACTAGGACCGCCTTGCTGGGCTTGACAACCATCTCGGAAATCAAATCCAGATAGTGTCCCAGCGCTATTCGCTTGAGCTCGGAGTGAAGAGTGTGAGAAATGTGAAATAAATTCAAAATAAAATATCTTGAATAGTAATCTGGCACCTCTCGCTTGCGGATCAGTTTTAAGCAACTCAGACCGTCGAATCGAGACTAAATTACACCCTCGGATCGGGAGAAATTTCATACACATTTACATGTACTCGGAATCTCCGATCGAGAGATCCGTGACCGTTGAAGCTGGCCCGGTCCGCCACGCGTGATTTCGAATTTCGACCGAAACGAAAACTTAATAGAACGTAGATCCGACGTTAGTGAGCTTAAGTCCGACCTTTGGCTCAAGGAGGCCCGCCAGAAGTCCTCCGTTGAGCTGAAACTGCCCCGCTTTGGTTATAACCTAAGTATACTTTGACTAGGAGTCTATTTCAGTGAGTTTTTAGGCTATGTAAGGACCTTAAACCCTCGCTCATTGCAGCCATACGAATTTGAGAGGAAACCTAGAGAGAGAAGAGAGAAAAGAGAGAGAAAGTGTGGGAGCAGTGGGAGATCCTTCCTGCCACTCTTCCCTGCCGCTCCACGAGCTCCACCGCTCCGTTCTCATTGCTTTCCCGGCGATTCCAGTCCCATTTTTAGGTAAGAAACCCTAACCCTAATCTGTTTTGGGGTTTAGACAGTTGTAGGTTGTGAAATAGCTAACCTATTTCATTCTATAGGTTACCAAACTGCCGAATACGGAAGCTTGGCAAACCTATCGACTCCGTTACGATTCTACGATAAAAGGTGCGGACTTTAAGTGTATAGGTTATGGTTTTCAACGCTTTCAATGTCAGATAATGATAGATTCATGATCTGCATGCAATTGCACACGTACAAAGTGCTGTCCGTTTTTTGTTTCGATTAAAGATGAAAAATATGGAATTCTACATACTCTAGGTATTTATAGAAAATACCGTATACGTATATTTTTTGGAAATGTGTTTGACATGTTTATTTGTTGTATGGATATATGATATATGGATAAAATACTTATTTGGCGAAAGGATTCGCCTAAATACATGTTTTACTAATATACACTATGTATGTAGAAATACTGTATTGTAAGAAGTACCGTATACATGTATATTTTAGTGATGTGTTTGCCATGATTAATTGTTGTATAAATATATTATGTGTGCATAAAATACTCGCTTGGCTAAAGGATAGCCCTAATACATATTTCGCTAACATGCACCATGTATGTTGTAATAGTGTATTCTAAGTGTTTGTGAAAATGACTGAATGAGTATAGAATTCTCATTCGTGCTCGCCATGACTAAACTGTCATGGATAATTGATTGTTGTATTGGCAATGCCCCCTTTGACGAAAGGATTTGCCCTAAATCACGCCACGGCCAAAACACACTATAGATGCTAAGATGTGTGGCCCAAGTGTTTGTGGAAATGACTGAATGAATATGGAACTTGGATTCCTGCTTGCCATGACTATCCGTCGTGGGTGTACGCATGCTATGATTGGGGTAACTCCCTAGTGAAAGGATTTGGCCTAATGCCTATGTGTTCAACATATGTCGCGTATGTTGATGTATATATTTTAAAGTGTTTATTGAAATGTCTGAATGAGTAGTAGTTAGTAAACTGTAACGTATAAGGGTGTTGAGGTATGATTCTCAACTCCTTTAACTATGTGTATGCTTTCCTTAGATAGCTGTGTGATTTGGAATTGATTTTGTATAAACTCATGCTTATGTTGTACTTCATAACATGCTTAATTGATTTTATGATTTGATCCATGTGAGGCATATGTTTAAATTCGTGTTTACATTGTATGATCCGTCATGGGTGATGGGGGAGTGGAGCAACGAGTGCATGCAACAGCCCTGACAGCCCTAAACGGATCATATCAAACTTTGGTTGTATGATTTGAATCTTGATCCATTACTGCTTTACCTATCTGCAATTGTATGTGATTGGGGCTATTGTATAGTCCAGGTAGTCGGTAACGGGATCGAATTCGTGGCTGAGTTTCAATTTCCACGTGAGATGTGTTCGACGAACTCGAGTCGTACTTCGGTTGGCGATAGTGGTTGGCCACGCGAAGTGCTTATGCACTTCATGTCGTCCAACTTTTTGTGCGCTCGAGCTAGCCGAGCTCGTCAAGCAACCGGATTTGTCTTATGTATGTTCACCATGTTTGGACGCTATTGCTTGAACCTAAGGTACCAAACTTACTAGTGGACTCCCGTTAACCATGTTACCTCGATCCGCTAAGACTCATGAGCCGGACATGGTGGTATGGGACACCGTGGTCGAGCTATCGGCCTACACTGGGGCTACGTGCCTCCCCGTAGTGACCAGTGAGCAACCAGACTCGTGAGCCGATTATGGTGGTATGGGACACTATATTCGTGCTGTCGGCCTACATTGATAAGGTGATGGGGGAGTGGTGCAACCTTTGTGCGTAACAGCCCTGGCAGCCCTTTATAGTGACCTCGAGCATACTCTGAATTTGCGGTGAGGCGATGAGTTTTGCCGCAATGTGGAGAGTATGAACTAGGCCTGTTTCTGTATAGTGATGAATCGTTTAAGAGGTGATGGGGGAGTGGTGCAACCTTTGTGCGTAACTGCCCTGGCAGCCTTTGCAGTGACCTAGAAAACACACCATCGTCTAAGATTAACTAGGATTGACGACCTTAGAATGGATCATGTTTGGGAATGATGCAAGGGAGGTACCTTAGTTTTCCAATCCTACTGTTTGAAATGGACTAATAATAACTCGGTAATCATGCTCACCATGCATTGCATGTGCCTGAAAGATGTGGAGCACTGAGGGAAGAGAGCATGCCGCGAGCGTGAGATGGTGTCGCATGAGGGAGTATGTCGGTGAGGGCATACATCATGTCATTCATACTTAGATTAATAAGAGTAGTTAGGAGTGTTTGATTGTACTGCTTGACCGTATTGATAACATGTTAACCTATGCTTTATTGTTTCCACTGAGTTAGCTACTCACTCCCACGTTACGGGACGGTGTTGTACACACCAACCAGATTTGTTGAGTTTCAGGTGATGGCGATGCTTGTGAAACAGAGCCGGACTACTTCTATGATGATAAGGAGTTCTCCTATCTGTATCTCTCTGGCAGGTCAATGAAGACCTAGTATTGTATTGATGGGGCTATGGTACTTGGGATAGGAGACATTACACTTCCTCACATTTGATATATTTTAGAATTGTACTTGTAATTATTTAACCTGGTAATGTTATCACACTCTGGAGACTCATCATAGTTTATATATTTTATCTATCTATCACAGTCTTCCGCTTGCAAATTTAACTGTCTCTGGAGTATGATATGCTGTTTTGGCTTAATCTCACTCATGTTCAATGCACGAATACAGTCAACATTCAATCATCATTCATTTTGTTGCATAAGTGATGTTCTGGAACTCGGGAGTTGAGTTTATACTCGACCCTCAATTTTCAGGGCATTACAAGACGTGACAGGTACACCTCTTAAAACCTGTCTTGATTGTTTATCAGGGAAACAACATAGAGTTTTATTCATTAAAACTACTTCTCATGTTCATAAAGTGCATGCATTAGATTTGGTTTATTTTGATGTTTGTGGTCCTATGAGGACAAAAACCTTGGGTGGGGTATTGTATTTTGTTACTTTTATAGATGATGCATCTAGGAGGGTTTAGGTTTATGCTTTGAAATCTAAGGATGAGGTCTTCGGTGTGTTTAAATTGTTTCATGCTATGGTCGAGAGAGAGACAGGTAGATCAATGAAGTGCATCCGCACTGACAATGGTGGTGAATACATTGGCGACTTTCATGAGTACTGCATGTCCCTGGGTATACGACATGAACAGACGGTTCCCAAGACCCCCCAGCATAATGGTGTAGCTGAGCGAATGAATCGCACAATTGTTGAGAGAATCAGATGTATGTTATCCCATGCGAAATTGCCCAAGACATTCTGGGGAGAAGCAATGCACACGGTGATGTATTTGATAAACAGGTCTCCATCAGCCCTATTGAATGGAGAGGTACCTGAGAAGGTGTGGACTGGACAGGATCCATCGTACAGTCACCTCAGGGTGTTTGGATGCAGGGCATCCGTTCATGTACCAAAGGATAAGAAGTCCAAGCTCGATATGAAGATCAAGCAGTGTGTGTTCTAAGGGTATGGTGATGAAAAGTTCGGTTACAGATTGTGGGATCCGACCGAGAGGAAGCTCGTCAGGAGCAGAGATGTGGTTTTCTTTGAAGATCAGTGTATAGAAGACATTGGTAAGCCAGAGAAGAACCAGCCTAGTTCAGGTGAGCTAGAGGACATGGATCTGGTTATTCCTCCCGTGGTGCCTGATGATGGGGGAGTACAGCAAGGTGCAGAGGACGAGGGAGTTCCTTAAGAAGATGGATCAGGGGAGCAGCCCCCACTTGATTCACCTGTTAAGCCACAGGTGAGGAGGTCATCTAGGGAAAGACAGTCGTCCAAGAGGTACTTGCCGCATGAGTACATTATGTTGACTGATAGGGGAGAGCCAGAAGATTATTCTGAGGCCCTAGCCGACAAGCATAAGGGGGAGTGGTTGAAAGCTATGTAAGAGGAGATGGAATCCTTGCATAAGAACCACACCTATGACATGGTGAAATTGCCTAAGGGCAAAAAAGCTTTGAGCAACAAGTGGGTGTTCAGAAAGAAGATTGAGTAGAAGAATTCACAGACGAGGTTCAAGGCCAGACTTGTGGTGAAAAGGTTTAGTCAGAGGAAAGGCATAGACTTCGAGGAGATATTCTCACAAGTGGTAAAGATGACATCCATACGGGTGTTGCTTGGGTGGCGGCTAGCATGGATCTGGAGATAGAGTAGTTAGATGTTAAAACTGCTTTTCTTCATGGTGACCTAGAAGAAGAGATCTACATTCACCAACCAGAGGGGTTCAAAGTCAAGGGCAAGGAGCATATGGTGTGTAGGCTGAGGAAGAGCTTGTATGGGCTGAAACAAGCTCCACGGCAATGGTACAAGAAGTTTGACTCGTTTATGTTGAAACATGGGTATGACAGAACAGAGTCGGACCACTGTGTGTTCACGCGTAAGTTCTCAGATGGTGATTTCTTAGTTCTGTTATTATACGTTGATGACATGCTCATCATGGAAAAAGACATCAAGAAGATCGACAGGCTGAAACAGGAGTTGGGCAAGTCTTTTGCGATGAAAGACTTGGGCCCGGTTAGAAAAATCCTAGGAATGGAGATAACCCGTGACAGAAGCAGTAGGAAGCTCTGGCTGTCACAAGAGCGGTATATTGAGAAAGTCCTACAGTGGTTCAATATGAATGCAGCGAAGCCGGTCAGTACTCTACTAGATGGTCACTTCAAATTGAGTGACAGACAATGTCCCAAGACTAAGGCAGAGGTAGAAGAGATGCAGAAGATACCCTACGCGTCAGCGGTAGGAAGTTTGATGTATGCTATGGTGTGTACACGCCCAGACATAACATATGCGGTTGGGGTTGTCAGCCGGTATCTTGCCAATCCTGGCAAAGAGCATTGGGCAGCGGTGAAGTGGATACTGCGGTATCTAAGAAGTTCATCCAGGTTGAGCCTATACTATGGTGACGATAAACCTGTGTTAGAGGGCTACACAGATGCAAATATGGTAGGTGACATAGACTCCAGGAAGTCTACATCGGAGTTCATGTTCACGTTTGCAAGGGAGCGGTTTCTTGACAAAGCAAGCTACAAAAAGTTGTAGCATTGTCAACGATAGAGACCGAGTACATTGCAGTCACAGAGGCATGTAAAGAGATGATTTGGATGAAGAGGGTTCCTACAGGAACTTAGCCTAAAGCAGGAGGAGCACGTGGTCTATTGCGATAGTTAGAGTGCTATACACTTGAGCAAGAATCCAAGTCAGCATTCCAAGTCGAAGCGCATAGAGTTTCGGTATCACTAGAACATGGATACTTTGGAACAGAAGGTGTTACAGCTTGAGAAGGTCCACACAGACGATAATGGGTCAGACATGATGACCAAGGCTTTGCTCAAGGGCAAGTTTGAGGTTTGTAGAAACCTGGCTGGCTTGAAGAAAGTGGATCCCTCTTGGGTCAAAAAAGAAGAGATTTGATGGGGTTTTTTTCCCGTCTTCGACCGGTCCTGAGCCCCGCTCGACCGATCATGGGAGGCGCTCGACCGGTCGTAGGTTCGAGCCCTGGCACGACTCAAAGTCCAGCGAGTTCGTGCTATTTTTTCTCGGAGGCTAAGACCAGTCCTGGAATTCCAAGACCAGTCGAAGGTGGGCTTCGACCGGTCATGGACAGGCTTCAACTAGTCGAAGGTTACGCAGTTTGTTCCGCGATTTTGCGCGAAACTACTGATTTGAGTCCTTTCGCAACCGGGATGCGAAAGGGAAGTTTCCTAAACTATAAAAGCCTAGGATTTTCTAGGTAAATGCAAGAGGGTTTCCTAAAGCTTTATAAGGGATTTGCTAAAGAGTTTAGGGTTATCAAAGGTGAGAGAGGGAGAAAGAGAGAGGAAGCTTATAGAAGGGAAGTTCTGATCGTGGAAGTTATCTACTGTGCAATCTATATCTCAGCGCTTTTATGTCCTTGTAATCGGTGAGATCTCTCCATTTTCTTTTGTTTCTCTTACTGTTTATCCACTCCTGCATGAGTGAAGAAGGTTGTAACGTTCTACTTAGTGGATTGTTGATCTGGACGAGGTCCCGTTGTTTTTACCTCTTTGATGGTTTTCCACGTAAAAATCTCTTGTGTGGTGTGTGATTGATGCATTGATTGTTTTCATTGCTTTATCATCCATAATTCTGGTTTGTTCTGGAGGGCTAGATCCTAAGGTTTTGTGCAAGGCCCCCAACAATGTTGACGTCACCAAATTCTTGGGTCCATCTTGAGGTATTAGTTATATTTGAACAGTCCATCCACTTGGTAAGCTAGTACTAAGGCTTGAGCCAGAGAAGAAAACATATCTAAATATCAAGTTGACCACACCGTAGAAGGTTGCAGAGTGAAGATTGAACGTATACTATTGAAACCCTCTCAGGTCATAGAAATTTTGGATCAATATAATATTTGTTTTCTCTTCATCCATGTCCCTGTGACCTTGTGGATAAATTGGATGGAAAGTAAATATTACGTTCGTGGCCCTTCGAATGTTTTAATGGTGAGAATCATTGTCTCACTGCTATTTGTTGTGTGGTCCACTTGAGGCTTGGAAATTACTCATTTTTGGGATCAAGATATAAAATGATCTTGCTGAATCGATAAATTGATGAGCAGTTTTCTTACAATAGACTGCCTATTTTATGTAAAGGGTGGCCCGAATGTACATGACTTCTTTTTCGAATGGAAAAACCTTTTTTGTTATAAAAATAAAAAAATAAAAAAATAAAAAATAAAAAAAATAATTGATGAAGTGTAGATATGATAAGTACATCATTGTAAGGGCTAACTTTGATCTCCTTTGAACCCACTACGCCAAAAAGGTCGATTTGCGACGCATTTTTACGACGATTTAATCCATCGCTAATCCCACCTTTCTCGTGAATCCGTAGTTCAAACGTCGCCGAATTTCGCGACGGACCTAAATCCGTCGCTAAAATCTGATTTACGACGGATCTACGACGGATATTAGTCCGTCGTAAATTAGCGACGGACTAAATCCATCGTAAATTTTGATTTTGCGACAGAAAACAACCGGTTGCAAATTCCCGCCAAAAATACCAGTAGGCGACGATTTTCAGTTGCTTTTGCGACCGATCATGGTCCGTCGTAAAAGGACTTCTGCCCTTAACATTAATTTTTTTCATTTTTTTTAAGAATATGGTGGAAAAATATGTTTCTTTGTTGTCTAATAATTGTTTTAAATAGAATTTCAGTGGTTTAATTATACATATTTGTATATAAAATTATCTTTTAACAATTGATTGAATGCAAATTAAAAAAAAAATTGTTTTTATAACAAATAAGTGGAAATTATTATTAATTTTAAATTTAAAACTAATATTTAAATGATTTACAATATCAGAAGAAAAAGAATATTGAGAATAAAAAATTTAACAATGTTAGAGAAAAAAATGAGATTTTGAAAAAATAAAAATCGTGATTTAATAAAAATCTATTTTGTGGGAAAAAAAAAAAAGAATATCAAATAAATTTGAAATTTTTGAAAAAAAAAAAGCTTTTGATTTGGAGAAAAAAATAATATCCTGAAAAATATTTTTAAAACTGTGAAAATTTTCACAATGTTGAAAAATGAATATATTTTGAAAAAGAAAATAAGATTTTATATTTTGAAAAATAAAATAAAATTGAGAAGTTCGATAAAAATTGACAAGTTCGAATAAAATGCTTTAAAAAAAATGGAGAAGTTAAAAAGAATTGAAAATTTTAAAATAAAATGATATTAAAAAATCGATACTTTATCAAAAAAAACAAATATTTTGAAATGAAAAATAAAGAAGTTGAAAAAATTTGTGATTTTGAAAAATAATTGAAAATGTTCAAAATTTAAAATTAAAAGAAAAAGTTATTTGTGAAAACACTGAGATTTTGAAAAAATATATATCATTTTAAAAAAGAAAATTAAAAGCTTGGAAACAAAATGATGCTTCTGAAGAAAAAAAAATCGGCATTTTGGAATTTTTGGGAAAAAATAAAATTTGTGAAAATTTTAGAGATTTTGAAAATAAAAATTCAAAATTTGTATTTTAATTTTTTTTGAAATATTTTATAATAAAAATGATATTTTGTTAAAAGTTTTCAAAGAAAAATTGAGAGTAAAAAAATATATATACATTTTTAAAAAAATGTTATTTTTAAATTGAAATTGAAATTTATCTATGAAAAAAAATTTATAAATTATTTGGCACATCCACTAATTGAACATTTAACCGTTTTTAGACAGTCGAATTAATCCAGATTGAAGAGTAAATAACTTCAAATGTTTAAATCAAATTTCACTTAAATTGTTGATCATTCTTGTATGCCCAATATCTTTCTCATATGTAGCTAGCCTAATTGGGGCGAGTAACTAGTCAAATTGAGGGTATTGATTAGTAAAATAGAGTGAATGGACTAGACATATAAAATGGGTCAAATATTATTGTCAAAATTGTGACCCAACTTATTGACCTCGTGAGAACATAAGAATTGATGTAAGTTTTGTGGGCCCCATCATGATGTGTGTCGAACATCAACACCGTGCATTTGATGTGTCCTCTTTAGGTTATGAGATATCTCAAAAATCATCCGTATACGAAACTCAGGTGGGCCATATCATTTAAAACCATGTGAAGACATCGTAAAAAATATAAAAGCACTTGGTGGGGCCCACATGAGTTTTGGATACGACTAAAACTTGGTCTGACCCCTCATCCAAGTGGGACACACATAATGAGTGGGTTAGATATGTGAATCACATTTAGGCAGGCCCAATATATATGATTATGAATGTTTTAAGGAAACCCATCTCCATTACATTTAGGTGAGTTACTCATTACCCTTACCAGAGTAAACTCTGTGGGGTCTACCGTTATTTATTTATTTTATCCACTCTGTTCATCCATGTTAACAGATAATTTGAGGTCTAAAGAACGAAAAGGAAGCATATCAAAAGCTCAAGTGGACCACACCACCGGAAATAGTGTGATTGAACCTATACCATTGAAAAATTCTTGGAGGCCATAGAAGTTTTGGATCAAGCTGATGTTTGTGTTCTTTTCATTCATATTTTTTTGATATTATGAACAGGTTGGATGACAAATAAACATTACTGTGTGCGCAAGTGGGACACACGTAATGAATTTTGGATGCCGCTGAAACTTGGTCTAACCTGTCATTCAAGTGGGACACACATAATGAATGGGTTAGATCTGTGAACCACATCCAGGTAAAACTAAATCTCAAGTGGACCACATCACATGAAAAGTAGTAATTGAACACCCACCATTAAAAATTTATTGGGAGGTACAATTTTTAAATCAAGTTGATATTTTTTATTTTTTTATTTTATTTTTATTTTATTTTATTTTTCCTTCCATCGATGTTTGTATGACTTAATTAGCACGTTGGATGTCAAATAAACGGACACGGATTATGTCCTACCCCTACTCGGACAGTAATCTGTCCAGGCAGGGCTCTATGGGGTCCAAAGTTATGTAAGTGTTTTATCCACAGTTCACTTCTTATATCATTTTAAGGTATGAGACAAAAAATGAAGCAAGTCCACAACTCCATTAGACCACATCAAAGTAAGCTGCAGTGATAATGACTCTCACCGTTGAAACCTTTCTAAGGGCCACCATGATATTTTTTTACCATCCAACCTATTAATAATGTCATGCAGACTTACTTGATGAAGTTAAAACACAAATATCAGCTTGATCTGAAACTTCTCAAGCTCCTAAGAAGTGTTTAATGGTGGACGTTAAATCCCCACTTTGTGGTCCACTTAAGCCTTGTTCCTGCCTCATTTTTTGAATTATATATTAAAATGATATGAGAAAAATTATTACCAGTATGGATAAAACACTAACATCACTTTCGCCCCACATAGCCCTGCCTGGATGGGTAGGACGCAATCCGCGTCCCAAATAAACATTGCAGTGGCCCGGGGAGGTTTAACGGTGGACATTCAAAACTACTTATTCTCCCGTGTGGTCCACTTGAAATTTTGATTTGCCTCATTTTAAAGATCAAGCCCCAAAATAATATTTAAAAATGAATAGACGGTGCGGATAAATTACACATACATCATGGTGGGGCCCACATATCACCGATCACGAGCAGCAGTTCATTAGCTACAAAAGAGGTTTTAAGGTGTTAGTTTTGGATATAATGTAAAATAGTGGTGACTCGTTCATGTCACTTAAGGCAATGTTGTATGGTTATCCAGACCATCCAATTAGTGGTTCCACTTGTTTATGGTTAATATTTAAGCTTTTACCATATTATATAATCTTAATCAACTATTAGGTGGGCCCTTATTTATATGGCTGGTAATCTATTATATAATATAAAGGATGTAAAACAAACACTTGTGCGGATCTGGAAAAAAATTCCAATTTCAAAGAGGGATTCTAACCCTATCTCGAATTCACCTCCTCTCTCTCTCTCTCTCATTTTCGGAAGGAAGCTCTCTCTCTCTCTCTCATTTTCGGAAGGAAGGCAGATAGCGGCCCCTCTTTCAATCTGGGTTCTTCCCCTTTGCTCCATAAGTACCCTCTTTTAATCTCGTTTTAGCGATTAGATTTGGACTCCTTTAATGTTCAGATCTAAATCTCGTATCATGCCTGGCTACGGTCTGATTGATGTCCATGTCATGCTCGGAATGTCGTTCATCTCACAATCAGTTCAAGCCCTGTTTCTATCCTTTGCATGACCTAATCACTGTCTAGATCTTGGACGATAAGCATGTAGCTCTATGATTGAGCAGATAACCATCTGATTGACAACCTCCTTGGACATTGAGCAACCTCTCATCAACATGCAACAACTGTTCATAGCTCCCTGACAGATGGAGATTCATCCTTGAACAAGGGTGGACGTCTCTCCCAATGTTTCCATTGCTGTGGTTGAATTCAATCAAAGGTTAGCATGGTTTTTTTTAATTTATTTTTGGCTCCAGACCCATAATGGGATTACGCATATAATTATTGGAGTGAATCTTACTTATACATCATGGTGGGCCTGTAAAAATAGGAGGGTGGTTGTCCGTGCTGCAGCACCACTCGATTACATAGATGAATACCACTAGAGATGAGTGATTTCAAGTCACAATGGTTGGTCATTCAGATGGGCCTGCTATGGTATTAATTTGAAATCCATTTCCACCATCGAGTAGATCACCCAAAGTTAGATCGAGGGACTTAAAATCAATCCCAACATGATTTATACGTTTTATCCACGCCGTCCATACATATTTTCAAATCACTTTAGGGTATAATCCCAAAAATGAGGCAGATCCAATGTTCAAGTGGACCACACCACAAGAAAAAGTGGAGATTGAAGGCCTACCTTAAAAAACTTCTCGGGTTTCACAGAAGTTTTGGATCAAGCTGATATTAGTATTTTCCCTTCTTCATCCAGGTCTATATGACTTTATGAATAGGTTGGATGGAAAATAAACATCATGGTGGGCCTTAGGAAGATGTCAACACCGAGCATCATTGTTCCCACTGTTTCTTTTGGTGGGGTTCACTTGAGCTTTGGATCAGCCTCGGTTTTGGGGCCATGCCTTCAAGTAATATCAGAAAATGGATGGACGGTGTGGATAAAACAAATGTGATTTTCTGATAAAAATTTGGCTTAAAGGCTAAAAACTCAAGCTCAAATGTGATTCAAGTGGGTCACATTTAGGGAATAGTGTAGAGGGACAGATTTTCTGATAAAAATTTTCCAATAAATGTGGCCCAACTGAAATAAAATGGGCAGGTTTTTTGGCCCTGGGTCAAAGAAAGGGTGACTCACCTGATGGTTGGGGTGGATTTCACTTTAACACCACTGTGAGGCCCACCCAAGCTGGGTACTCCTTTTGCGAAGTAACCTCGAGCAACTTCCTCCGCATGAGAGCATTTATTAACATTAGTTGATATGTACATTAGGCAATGGATTTCAAGAGAAAATGGGATGAATTAGGAAGCTGAACACATTAATATATTTATGCGTGCAGTAAATGTATATGAAATCTAGTCCATTAATTAGGTAGGATTTCTTTTAAACATGTGAAGGACATGTCAGGATGGCCTCCAGATATCATTATTAAACCAAATGAGGTAAAGAAGAAGGGACAAAATATGGTGAAAAAAATAGTACCTAGTCAAAATTAGCTTGCAGATAAAGAGAATCCGTATTGGAAGTGTTAGAGTATACAGCTCTGTTTGTATTTACAGAGCACCATACCAATGGAGTGCAGAGTCTTGTGTGTTCCAGCTGAAGATTATATTGATGTTCATCTCTTAGTATCTTTTAGATATATTTTGGTTATTTGATTTGTTCTGGTAAGTATCTCTTTGTAAACAAAGATTTATCTTTTTTAATCAAGGGATCATAAGTAAAGGATTCTAGAGGAAGAGGAAACATATATTCTCTTATTTTCCCTATTTGTATAGGAAGGACCTACTTTTACTCATATTTTATCATACTTATTTTGTCTTTGATAAATTTGTCTTCAAAAATAAATTAAAATTGGGGTCATAGTTACTTGCTTCCTTGTAGTTAGATCTCTTAAGTTTTTTTGAATACCCAAAATTCCAAATGAGCATCCAAATTTGGGTCAATACTAGTAAAAACATCTTTGAACAAGGTTTTTGCTAGTGCGACATCAAATGTGTCCAAAAAAGAAGAACAAAGCAAACATAGCACATCTGTATCTAAATGATGGCATTATTATTATTATTCCTGATTGATAAAATCCATATCTTAGAAAAAAAAAAAAAGAGGTTATTCTTATTGTCACTCTACAAAATTGAACATGAGATTTTTATCTCACACAGTTACTTGTTCAATTATTTTGAAGAAATTAAATCATTTTTCTCATTTGAGAATGTCATCTCTTATTTCACTTAAATAGTACCATCGAAAAGTAAGTGCCTGAGTGACGAGAATTACCAGAATGCCTCTGCATTCAACGGAATGACGGAATTCCCTTTGCTCGTGCATGTGTGCAGGACTGTGGACTTTTTGGTCACCATGTGGACGGCCCCACAAAGCTAAACATGGCATTGATTGAACGACTCTGACCATGCCATTGTTGTGAATTTTACTTGTTGAAATGTGGATGATTGCTCTGTTTTGAATGAGCCATCTCATTTTCAGGCTCCTGATAGGATGGTAGTTACCATAGTCCAATCACCTTGATTGTTTGTATGTATGGCCCATCCACATGGTGTAGCACCAAACTGATTGTCATGATCACTGTGCACAAGGGGTTGGGTTTTTTTTTTTTTTTTTTTTTTTTTTTTTTTTTTTTTTATCTATGTCAATTTATCTTCACTCCCCTAAATTGTTTTTCAGTCCGTATGATTTCCAGTTGAATCCGCAGATTTCATTTCCATTTAGTTGATTTTTATTTTAGAAACTCAGTTGAGTCCTTGGAAATCTTGCTAAGCTGTTTCTAGCTCTTTACAGACTGAAATTCTGGTTGAGTTTTGGATCCGTCTCATTTCTGTGTTCATGCTTTGTGTTTCATTTAACATTATAAGATGATGAAGACCTCTGTTGCTATCCATAGCTTTAGTTAGTTTGAAATGTTGTAAACTATGTCGAAATCCTTCAAAATTTATCGCCTACCTAAGAAATGGAAAACATGCTGGTGATCAGATTGTTGATATCTGAACCACATTGTGGTTAGGTGGTTGGCCAAAAATCATTATGATTAGACAACTTTGATAATCGATTGTCTTTGGTTTTGCCTCTTGCTGAGCCACATTCTGGTTCAAATCAATCTATTGTATAATGACACTAGTTCTTTGGGTCTTTAAGATTATATTTTCCTTAAAACTGTGGCTATTTGGCACAAATAATTTTGAGCAAGAATCACACATGTCCAGCCTTTATTCATATTTCAGGGATATAGGTATGTTGTCTGATGTTCTGAAATCCAAACACGAGGAAAGGGAAGCCTACTTGTCTGAAATTGAGGTTTGGATTTCCTCCTTTTCTGTACATATATTCAGGTAAAAGATGATCTAGCTCCATTTGTTTGTGTGCCCGCACACATGTAGGAAGGAGTTAGAAGATGTGTTGTCTATAGATGATCTTGAAAGCCTAAAAAACTTGCCAACAGCTAGTTTTGAGTCAGAACTTTGGAAATTAGTTGGCCAAAATCATTTGCCTAAAATAGACAGAAGAAAGGTGATACTTCTTGTTTGATAACTGTCATTATCATTTACATGCTATCTCTTAACCCATTAAGACTGAGGAGTCAATCTCAGCATTATTAACCTTGTGAGGATGTACATTTTGATTTTTGTTTTTGTGTAATTGCTAAGTTGTCCATTTCATTGTTCAAGTGGGCTTGCTTTGGAAGCTTTAAAGTTCCACTTCCTGAAAGTGTAAGAGCTTGGGAAGTGGTTGTGCTCTTCATTGTCTACTGGAATCAAGAACCCAAGTGTTGAATTGGGTGCAAGCAGTTTGATTACAAAATTTGAGCGAAGCTATGTTTTTCTGGGATAAGTTTGGTAACAAAATGCACCAACAGCTCCGTTTCCTGCAGCTTTCCGCACCTTAAAAATATAATCACACACATATCGGATTGGATGGAGTTTACCATCTTCAGTTTGTGACAGCATTGCTACTCTTAGGTATGTCTATAGCCCAACCTTCATAAGCATATTCAATACATGACATGCATGCTGAATCCCAGCCATCCATTGGCAGGAGTCATGGACTAGTCTGGAGATTTCGTAGCCCAAGAATCACGCTAGCCTGGTCATCAGGTAGGGCACACGGTATAATAATGTGAACCGTTTGTCAACACATTTTTAATTGTGAACTGATTTCATGCGTTGCGGCTCATCTGATGACTGGATTTTTTTGATTCTTGGGCCTTGGCTTCTAGTAGTTGTGGGCCACCTGATTGACAGCTTGAGTCTTGCATGTGTGCCATGTTGGTGCATATTCAGGTGTACCAGCAATGGGCTGTACGCTATACATGATATACTTTTTATTCTATGGGCCTTTGTGCATTTTGGGTTCTTGTTGGAGAAGGCTTAGAGTTGTGAGATGTCTAAAATGGTAATACTTGCAATTGGGATTTCACCTTGCAACTACAGTGGATTGTTTTTAATGTGATTTGAGTTTGTGGAAAGCTGATCTATGCCTTTTAACACCTCCTGAAGTATGTGCATTTTCCATTTTCCTTTTCATGACCCATGTTTTATTAATATTTGTCCTTTCATGCATGTTTCTGCTGTGTTTGAAAGTGATGCTTGTGTTCCCTATTTTTACCAGTGTTTCTTTGTTTCTTTCTAGGAAAATGTCAAGACAAAGCATCCCCAATTCTTGTATGAATCAAAGTTGTACAGGATCCTACAGGAAGTAATGAAATTTCTTGTTTCTTTTGATTGTGATTTTGTATTTTACTAGTCATATTTCCTTAAATTTTTTTTTTTGGTTTGCAACTTTTCTTTTTTAAAATTTGGCAGCTGGAATTCCAAATGTTAGATGGTTTGGTGTTGAAGGTGACTATAATGTTCTAGTGATGGACTTGTTGGGTCTAAAGCTTGGAAGACCTTTTCAACTTCTTCAATAGGAAACTGTCTTTGAAGTCTGTTCTTATGCTTGCCGATCAAATGGTAAGGTTCTGTCTATTTTCCATTCATGGTGTATTATTTATATGGCAGTTTGTTTGGTTTGGCTGTTTTCTTGCGATCCTTATTGTTTTTATGCTAGATCAACCGAGTTGAGTTTGTTCATGCCAAGTCTTTTCTACATCGAGATACTATGCCAGATAATTTTCTTATGGGCCTAGGGAGACGAGCAAATCAGGTGATTTACTTGTTTTTTGAAGTTTACTTCAGGTGTTCTATTCAAGAGCATTATGAATATTTGGCATGATGTGCGGTGTACTGTTGCACTTGGAGCACCACAGAGCGCAAAGAGTATCATTTATGCATCCACGTTTAAGGGAAACAGTGTGTTTAACACATCCCTCAAAATGTTGATGGCAGGAAATGGTTTCTATGCTACTAAAGTCATAGTTTTAACCCATTTCGAAGTGCATGCAAATGCACCCAAGAAAAATAAATTGCAGAAGAAAATAAAAAATGTCACCAAAAATTGGCTTGCTTCAACAAGGACCATATAATACATTTATAGGAATTATCTCTTGCTTTAAGTAGCTGACAGTAGAATTATACCTGAGGACTTTCTCATCTTGCAATACCGTAGACAAGGCCCATCTAAGGCTTGCTTCAGCAAAAGCTGTCTTGCGCCTGTCAAAGTACTGGGATAAAAAAATATCGATTAATGTCTATTATTCGACTTTAAGATTATCACAGGTTGGATCTTTTCTTTCATGCGAAAGTTTGTTCAAAATGGCTGTTTACTATGGCATTGTATTCATCTTCTTATAATGAAGATAAAATGTGTTGATTGTTTCGTTGCCTTTTGTAGTCTAAAAGCAGATGATGTTTACTTATCCAGAGATTTTAATATGTTTCACACTAGTAGCAGCTGATATTATCTTGGCATGCAGGATGTCTACCCACAAGCTAGGAAGCTATTCCTTAGCAAAGTACACTAATATATTAAGAAGGGTTTCTGGATGCGAAGTATGCTTGTGGCTTCTTATTCAACATAACTGGATCCCATCCACTTGAGTTTAAAGAGGCAAGCATTTCTTATAATTTATTCTATAGAGCACTCACTTCGCGATGTTTCTCTATGCTGCATTTCACTAAATGCTATGCCTTTTCTAGCCTATATGAATGGGGTTGAAGTTTCTTATACTGGCGAATGTCTTTCTATCTTTGTCATATTGATTCCACAGGACAAACATAACTTAATGGAGGTTGTTCAAATGTGTTACCAACTGAAGGCACGACAACTTTCTATGTAACGTGATGTGAACTTGTCCTCTTATCCGGAAAATATTCTCACATATTTGGTCCATGCACTTGCACATCATCCTTCATTTTCCTAATGTTGATGAATGCAAGGAAGTTCAAGCATTTGAGTCAATTTACCGGTATCCTTGCTCTTCTCTGTTGCATTTGTTGCTTTGTACAATTACTCGTCTTTTAATTGCTCTCAATGAGGATTCTACATGGAATGGTCTCTTGATTGAATACAAGCCAATATCCAATTATGTTTAAATCTGTGTTTATATTTCTCAGTTCAATGTATGCAACTTGGGAAAATTGTGCAGACATAGGTGTTGGGTGTTACATATTGATTGAAGTGTCTGAGTCCAATTTTCAATGGCCATTATATATACCAAAATACAAGGGCCACAAATGATTTCAATATTTTAAAGAAGTTGCTTTTGAAGAAGAAATGGATTCCAGAGTTGAGAGAGCATCTTTGTGTGTTGGAATGATTTTTGCATCTGTAATGCTTCTTAGCTCCTTCAGTATAGCTTTTTACCCATAAAAAATGAATGAACATAAAATTACAAATTTGCAGATATAGTTGTGCTTTTGGTATAAAAGACATTGTATTGGTTCCATTTCCATATGATATTCTAGAATATACTTACTAGTAATAGGTGGGAAGGGTGGGTGTATAATGTGGCTCCCATCCGATGTTCTTTGCTTTATTTTTCAAATTTGAGCAATTACTCTTCACTGGAAGGTGTTCTGTACTGCAAGCCTCATTTTGAACAGCTTTTCAAGGTAAGCTGGAGTTTCAACAAGAGCTTCTAGTCACGTAAGGCTTCTCTCTTGAGTTGTATCAGATTCTCTTTTATTTCTATCTGCTTAATTGCACGATGTGTTTTTGCTTTTTAGTAGCTGCCAAGTCGGCAGAGAAGTTGACCCCGGAACTGGTATGCTAAAACCATTGGACCTATCCATGAATTTGTGTGGCAAGATTTTTACTTTTGTTAGAAAAATAATACATAAAAGGTGTGGAATAATGTTTAAGATGTTCTTCTGTTTGTGGATTTCAGACGAGATCACCTAGCAAGGTTGCCGGCATGTTTTTGGTTTACTTAGTCCCTCCTCTTTTGCAAATGAGGGAAACCTTCACATTTGAGAAACCGATTTCCTTTTTTAAAGGTACTTTTTTATTTTCTCAATCTCATCCCCATGTGAATTGTTTTTTGAATGACTATCAGGTGCTCATCCCCATGTGAATTATTTTTTGAATGATTATCAGGTGTAAGATTTAAAAAAAAAAAAAAAAACAAATCTGTCATTTATTAAAAACTCGCAGATATTTTAGCGACGGACTAAATTCGTTGCTAATATCTGAACAAGACGTTGCACGACGGATTTGAGGTCCGTCGTCTCCTCATATTAGCGACAGACTTTATCCGTCGCTAATATTTTGAATGACGACCGGTTCGGGCGGTTTTTTCGAATTACAGCGACGGACTTTTTTATTTTTGCGACGAATCTTATCCGTCGGTAATATGCGACGGACCTTATCCATCGCAGATTAGACGACGGATTTTATTCGTCGGGAAAAAAACGACCCAGTAAACAGCGACGGACCAAGCGACGGACGAAATCCGTCGTTTATTTGGTTTTACGACGGATTTAGTCCGTCGCAAATCTGCGATTTTGGTAGTGACCATTGGTACTCGAATACACGCATCCACGCCAGCTAGGTTGTTAGTGTGTGGGACACCAACAAATCCTCTTCCTTTACTGCATTGGGATTGGTCCACACTATTATAGACAAACAGAGGATCGATCATAAACGGAAGCGGGTTGAGTGGAAGACGAGTGCTGCTGTTCGTCGAACTCGGAGGTGTAGGAGCCATTCAAAGAATATCAAAGTTACATGAGCACACTGATGTATTTATTATATTCACACGGTTCATCCGTTTGGCAAGATTATTTTTGAGCATGATCTCAAAAGTAATTCATATCAGCTCAAGTGGACCGCACCACAAACGGCAGTAGTGACAATAAATTTCACCATTAAAACATTTCTACGGCCTACCATATCGTTTACTTTCCAACTAATTTGTTAATGCAGTCCCGTATACTTGGATGAAGAGAAAAAACAAATATCATATTGATCCAAAACTTAAATATCATATTAATCCAAAACTTATGATAGGTTCGATTGATCTTTGGATCTGTCTTTTTTTTTTTTTTTTTTTTTTTGGCTCAAGCCTAATTATGACTAGCTCGCCAAATGGATGTACGGTTTGAATACAAAGCATACCTCATTGGTGACTTCAACACACCGGCAAGGTCGGTGTGTGGTTTGTGGTAAACCAGCCAATCCGTTTCCATTCCGACTAGTGTTATATCAACCATACATGTTCTAATCCAACTTTGAATACGTGTGCTAGATCTATGACATCCATTAGCTTTGTCCCACTGTTTGTAGATTCCACGCGCGTGGCAAAAATAAGCCAGGCTGCATGTCAAATTGCTATAGAAATGGAAGCAAGTGCCAGGCTTAAAAAATGTTCGTCCGACATTTGTTTAGCCCTCAGATTCGTTTCAACAACTGCTGCCACATGTTTGAGAAATTTGGCATGATATGTTGTGGCATCGATTAGTAGGCTTTGTGGATCTTGTACGTGTGTCACCTTATCACCTGTTGTGGCCCGTAGATGGGTTGTCTTAAACACGCAAGCAAGGCTTAGAAAATCTCATTAAAGGAAGTCTGGTCCTAAAAACATCTTTTCACCCTCATATGGAACTGTTCATTAATACACTTTAGAAAAATCCATTGATCCGTATTGTCAATTAGTTGTAGCACACATGAACTCATGGGTTACCGGGGAAACTCATGTAGAACGGGTTGCAGAACTATTTGGCTCAGATGGATTGAAAAAAGCTCAAACCCAAGCGGGCGTAAAAGATCTAGACCCAGTTTAAGTGGGGCACGATGTAATTGGGTTCTAGACGCATCCGAATTAGAGAAATTTATTTGAATGGAACAAACGATCCTGCCAAGGAAGCCATGAACCCTTTAGGGTTTCTCAACCAGCATTCATCCTCGGAGATGCCCCTCCATAGGGGCAGATCTCTCTCCCTACCCCATCTTCCACGCCAGGGAAGATCCGATCATAGTCTTTTCGTTCGAAATCTGCCTTTCGCCTGCACTTCTGAAGATCTTCTCACCATTTTCGGCAAGTATGGTAAATTGCAAGACGTCTACATCCCAAAGCTGCGGGACTCCAACCACCCGCGGGGGTATGCGTTTGTCCGCTTTTTATATGCGCAAGAGGCTAAATCGGCAATGGATATCCTCAACGGGAGGAGGATTGATGGTCGAATCATGTCCGTTTACCCTGTCAAACCCCGACTCCCAGCAACGGGTCGAACGCACGAGCTACAGAGGGGACGGCCTTCTTCCCCGATTCGGCAAAATCCTGGTCCCCGTCTGCAGGCTCCTCGATCTTACGCCGCAGTTGCTACTTCCTGGAGGCAAAATCGAGCCGAGTCTGAATCTTATGCGGCTGATTTCACTACCATTGCGGATGCCAGAGCAGTTGAAAGGAAGCTGGAGGAACTTCGTTGGGGGTTTTTTGGGTCCCTGCAAAATCCCAACATCTCGATTCTTCAACCAATCAGGGCCATTCGAGCATCTTCCTTCAACGCATCTGGCATTTCTGTCGTGCGTCTATCCCCAATCCAGATCCTGATTCTGCTCAAATCCCATGAAGATTCCTCCCTGTTTCAGGGTGATTCGGATCTTCAGGAGAGAATGGGATTATCCTCCATTGCCCCCTGGTCTTCAACAAGCCTCCTAGCGGGAGGTGTTTGGCTCAGACTCTTCGGCATCCCATCCCACGCGTGGCTGGAATCCGTCATCATTGATCTGGCGAACTTCTTCGGGAAGGTGATAGAGCTGGACCCGAACTGCCGCTTCGGTCTCTTCCAGGGATTTGCTAGTGTGAAGGTATCTCTCCGGGCAGGGGCCGAAATGCACCGGGTCCTCAGGCTCCAAGTAGGCACTGAGGTGTTCCCGATCCACTCCATGCTAGAAGATGGGTGGTCACATCTGTCTGACGGCAGTAGGTTCTCTCGCTTGACGCATCAGACCACCAAAGACTGGGCGCGGGAATCTTTCCGCCCACAATGGCAAGCCGAAACCCACTATGAAAGGGAAGATAACCCGCTCTGCAATGTGGCCCAACTCCAATGCTCCACAATTGCTCGACAAATTGGCCCAATGTCACATATCTCTCCGATGACTGTAGCTATCGATTCCACCTCTGTTAAGTCTGTTAGAACTGCTGGTGTGAATCCATCTCCTCTGCTCATTGCAGACGGCAATGCTACCCTGGGTGGCGGATTTTCTGGCGTGACAGCATCTGGCGGCCCTAACTCCGATAACAATAACAAATCCTCTGACCAGGCATGCATACCCGACCCGCATCCATTGGTGTTCCTACAACCGGAGAGGTCTCCTCTCCCAGCATTTGTGGCCAAACTCAATCAATAATCCACTCTAAAGCTAGGTGAAATTCTATCATCTATAGTTCATCATGAATTTCCATGCCTTTTGAATGCTTCTATATCTCCGCGCCTTCTTGAGGGGCCTCTAGTGCAGGGGGTCGCTGTTAATAGAGGGTTTGTCCGTTCAAAATCTGTTGGTTGTCTGCCCCTTTTCAAGGGGCAATCCGACCTTTTTGAGGGAATATCAGCTTCCATGGGTTCAGAATCCTCCATCTGGTCAACCCTTGATGCCTCGCTCAGTCCCCGATCCCCTCTGGTGACCCCTGTCCACAAGAGTCCTGCTCTTGAAGTGGATCTGTCGCCATATTTCTGCAATGTGGTGGGGGACCACCCGCATTGCCAACCCCCGCGCCTGACAGGGAACAAGGAGCTCGGCAGTCAGAATGACGCTATTGAGACAATTCAGCCAGGTGAAACTGATAATGTAGCCCATCCAATTGGTTCCCCGATCCGTGTTGTGTCTACTAGCTTCCCGAAACAGCGTGATAAGCTAGGCACCCGAGGCCCGAAAAAGAAAGGCACGAAGCGTTCGAAGAAGAACCCGTATGGCATTTCCATCAGGGGAGAGTGGATCTCCAGGTTAAGTAGTTTGCAGAGAAGGGCTGAGAAATCACGTGTTTCCCATGTCGGATAGCATTCTGGTTTGGAATGTCCGTGGGATTGGTAATGCCCCAACTGTTAGGTCCGTAAAAAGGCATATCGCTACCCACAAGCCTTGTCTTGTGGCGATACTCGAACCCATGATTTCAGACTCTAGGAGAGTTGCTGTGGGGCTGAAGCTCGGTTTCCACTCCTCTTGTTCCAACGTTGAGGATGGTGGCAAGATATGGGTATTTTACAACAACCTACCAGGCTTATCGATTGTCTTCAAATCTAGTCAGATGATCTCCTTGGCAGTCACTCTCCCGTCGCTCTCCATCTCGGCTGTCCTATCCTTCGTATATGCTAGCTGTTCGACGTTACAACGTCGGTCCTTGTGGGAGGACTTAGTCAGCATATCCAGGTCAATGCAGGGCCCCTGGGCCGTAGGAGGAGACTTCAACGCTGTAGCTACTTCCTCGGAGCGTAGAAGTCGCAGGAGAACTGATACTTCTAGCTCCAGAGATTTTGCTGATGCCATTAACAGGGCTGGGCTGATAGACACAGGTTTTCTTGGGAATTGCTTCACCTGGTGTAACAACTAGAGGGGCCCTGCTAGAGTTTGGGCCAGGCTTGACAGATTTCTTATAAACAACCTATGGAACACTTCCTCCCCTAACATGCAGGTACATCACTTGCCAAGGCATAATTCAGACCATTCTCCCATTCTCCTGGATTTTCCCAGACAGCTAGGGAATTTCCCCAAACTATTTCGGTTCCAACGGATGTGGATCTTCCATGATTCATTCAAGCAGGTTGTTCAGTCTGCCTGGGAAGCTGTTAGCGACCCGGATCCTATGTTTAACATCCTCAGGAAGCTGCAGAATGTTAAGTCCGCATTGAAAGGGTGGAATAAGGAAGTTTTCGGCAACATTTTTGTCAATCTCAAGCTAGCGGAGCAGTCAGTTCAGCAGGCGGAGGACCTTTTACAGCAGTTTCATGAGAATGGGGCGGACACAAATCCAGCCCATATTGAGCTATGCACGGCCAAAGCTCATCTCAATCATCTGGAGCTCCTGGAAGAGATTTACTGGAAGCAAAAATCCCGTAACCATTGGTTGAAGGAGGGAGACAGGAACTCCAAATTCTTTCATGCGTCAGCCAACATAAAAAACCGGTACTCAGCAATTAATTCCATCAAGCTGGATTTGGGGCTAACAGTTGAGTCCCAACAGGATATAAAAGAGGCAGCTATTAGATTCTTCCATAAGCAGTTTTCAGCGGGTGCGGTTGAGCCGGCCGAGGATATCCTCGCATTAATCCCTGAACTGTTAACTGAGGGAGACAATGCCCTTCTCATGGCCCTGCCCACCCTCTAGGACGTCAAGGAGGCGGTCTCAGCCCTCCATCCTGATGGGGCTCCCGGCCCTGACGGCTTCCCTGGGGCGTTCTTCACGTCCTGTTGGGACATAATTTGCCACGATCTTCTCCCTGCTGTCAAGGCTTTCTTTTTGGGGAGCCACTTGCCCAGGGTGTATACGACCTCCCTCATTTGCCTCATCCCCAAAGGCCCATCTCCCTCGCAGTTCACAGACTTTCGCCCTATAAGTTTGTGCAACTGCCTCTATAAGGTCTTGGCCAATATCGTTGCCCACCGGTTGGCGAGGGTGCTCCCTAAGCTAACCTCTTTGGAACAAGGGGCTTTTGTTAAAGGCAGATCTATTGCCGAAAACATCGCTCTAGCCCAGGAGGTTCTCAGGGAGATCAACAGGAAAGTTCACGGTGGGAATATTGTGCTGAAACTTGATATGGAAAAAGCGTATGACAGAGTGGAGTGGTATTTCCTTTCCAAAGTGTTGTACCGTTTTGGCTTTGCCGGTTCTTGGGTCAGGTTGGTTGAGCGATGCTTCAACAATTGTTGGTTTTCTGTACTGATAAACGGCGAGCCAGGGGGTTTTTTCAAATCAACCAGGGGCTTGCGTCAAGGGGATCCCTTGTCCCCAAGCCTCTTTCTTCTAGCTACAGAGGTCTTAAGTAGAGGGTTTTCCAATCTGGTTAACAGAAGATCAGATTTTGCATATCAGTTGGGTAGGAGTGGTCCCCGCATCTCTCATTTGTTGTACGCGGACGACATGCTTCTATTCATTAATGGCGGTATCCAATCTGTCCGAGCAGCTAAGAGCTTCCTTGACCTTTATCAGCGAGTTTCTGGTCAGCAGATCAATCTTCAGAAGAGTACATGTCACTGTTCAGCTCACCTTTCAGCCTCTAGGGCCGCTAACATACAGAGAGTGCTGGGTATATCTATTGGGACAGCAAGCCTGGTGTATCTTGGAGTCCCTATTTCGGCAGGTAGAGTAAAAATCTCAGATTTTCTATCACTGATTGACAAAGTGGACCACCGAATTAATGGGTGGAAGTCAAGATGTCTATCCCAGGCGGGGAGGGCCACGTTGATATCCCACTTTCTATCCAGTATCCCAATTCATGTTTTGGCAGCCACGGAGGTCCCATCTCACGTTCTGAAGTCCCTTGAGAGCAGGTTCGCGAATTTCTTCTGGGGATGGTCAGACGGGAAAAAGAAGTTTCACTGGAGGAAATGGGCAGTGATAGCCAGCCTGAAGGATGAAGGGGGTCTGGGGATTAGAAGGCTGTCAAAGGTCATGTAAGCACTTCGCCTTAAGATGGCTTGGGGTGTGAAATACAATCAACAGAAAAGCTTGTGGGCATCCTTCATGTCTACAACTCATGCCACCGACTTACGGCCAGGAGGCCATGTTCGGAGGTCGAAGAGTGCCTCTCCTTTGTGGAAGAGGATCCGAGCTCTGTTTCCTCTTTTGGAGTCGAAGGTGCAGTGGCAGATCGGCAGAGGTGACTGTAACTTTTGGCAGACGAACTGGACCGGTCACGGGCCCCTTCAAACCAGAACTTCTCAGCCCATTCCCGCTGGGTAGCTGATCTTCAGGTTTGAGATTGCCTGGGGAAAGGCGGCCCCCTTCCTCCTACGACGGCCTACAACTTCCTTCCGCAAGAGATGATAAACGCTATCTTTCATGGTGGTTTCTGCACTTCGGAAGGCCCCGATGTCCCGTGTTGGCCTTTTGAGCCTTCTGGTGCGTTTTCCATCAGGTCTGCTTGGGCGGAAAGCAGAACCCGTAGGCCAAGGGTGGCTTGGAGTAAGAAAGTATGGTCACATTTCTTGCCACCAAAGATCTCCCTGTTGATTTGGAAAGCTATTCACGATGCAGTACCGGTGGAGATCGCAATTCAAGCCAAAGGTATTCACCTCGCTTCTCGCTGTGTTTGTTGCAAGGATATCTCTCCCCTTCGGCCTTCTATGGAATCCAACAGCCATTTATTCCTGTCTAGCCCCCGCGCAAGAGCTATATGGGCCCTTTTCGCAGCCATTTTTGGTAAATCCCCTCTTGGCGGTTCCTCTGTTGCAGATAGGCTATTCCAGTGGTGGAGTGGCCCTTCTCCCAGGGGTTGGGCCGGTATCATAAGCAATTTGGTGCCCGGGCTCATCCTTTGGGAGCTGTGGCGAGGTAGAAATCAAGGGAAATTTGATGGCAGCCCTCCCACAATCCAAGTCCAGGTAGCCCGAATAAAAGCCTGGATTTTTAGTATCTCTTCCACGTGGGGCCGCAACTCAGCCCTCTCGGTTCACAGTAGCTGTGCCCTCTCAACGGTGAACTTGCGGTCAGTTCCAGGCCCCTCTCCTTCAAGATCGGTTCAGGTTATTAGGTGGATGAGACCACCCACGGGATGGGTTAAAATGAATGTAGATGGTTCTGCTAGGGGAAATCTCGAGTTGGCGGGAGGTGGAGGAATCTGTAGAGGTGAGAAGGGTGAGTTCCTTTTTGGGTTCTACGCAGGTTATGGGACAGCTTCCAACACTCGAGCTGAGATCAGGGCCATCCATGATGGCCTCTTTCACTGCTTCACCAGAGGCTTCTCTAAAGTCATTGTCGAATCGGACTCTTTGCTCCTAATCTCTTTCCTGTCTCTGAAATTCCAGCCTAGCTGGAAATGGAAGTACTGGTTAAGCCGGATTAAGAGCCTACAGGATAGAGGTGAAGTCCAATTTCAACACATATTCAGGGAAGCTAATGAACCGGCCGATGGGCTAGCCAGACTGGGTAGTGGCTTACAAGCCTCCACTATCATTGTGCAACTAAACGATCTCCCGAGAGAAGTGAAGGGTAGAATTTTTCTAGACAAAACGGGCTTGGGCGCTCTAAGGAGATGATTCCTTGCCTTTTCCGTCAAAAAAAAAAAAAAGGTTTAGCCTTGCGCTATATGATAGGTGTGACCGCCATCTTTTTTTGGTTGGGCCCACCCGAATGCCTGTATATTTGTCTGATCAATGAATTTTCCAAGTTTTGAAAAAAAAAAAAAATTAGAGAAATTTATTTCTGATTGAGAAAAATTATCGTTGAAAACATAAACTGTAAATCAATCATAACTTTTGATCTGGAATGAGTTATGGAGCGTACAAGGTATGAATTTTGACTGAAATTTCATTATGAGGCCAATTGACACCCATAAGCATGTCGTGTCACTCCGTTTCGTGAGAAAAAGATTCATTCCTACTCAAGTCTCCTGTTGTGGGGCAATTGGCCCCATAATGACACCCATAAGAGGGGCACGATGTGATGGGTTTTTTGACCTGTGCTCGACCAGTCGTGAGCCTCGCTCGACTGGTCAAGGGCTGGTGCACGACCAGTCGTGGAGTCGAGCCCTGACTCGACTCAAAGTCCAGGGTCTTTGGATTATTTTTCTCCGGGGTGCTTGACCGTTGAAGGTGATTCTCGACCTGTTGTGGGTAGCTCTCGACCGGTCGTGGTTACGCAGATTCTTTCTGGGATTTTGTGTGGATTGCAGACTTTGTGTCCTTTCGCAACGGGGATGCAGAAAGGAGTTTCCAAAACTATAAATAGGGGTTCCTAGGATTTTTTTAGAGATATGAAAACACAAGAGGGCTATCAAAGGTGTGAGAGAAAGAGAGAGAGAGAGAGAGAGAGAGAGAGAGAGAGAGAGAGAGAGAGGAAGCTTGTAGAAGGGAAGTTATGCTCGTGGAGGTTATCTACTGTGCAATTTATATCTCAACACTTTTACAACCTCGTAATCGGTGAGATCTCTCTGTTTTTCTTTTTATTCTCGTTGTTTATCTACTCCTGTGTGAGTGGAGAAAGTTGTAACGTTCTACTTCATAGCGGATTGTTGATCTGGATGAGGTCTCGTGACTCTTTGAGGGTTTTCCACGTAAAATTCTCTTGTGTCGTGTGTGATTTATGCTTTGATTTATTTCATTGCTTTATTATCCATAATTCTGGTTTATTTCGGGAGGCTAGATCCTAAGGTTTTGTGCAAGGCCCCCAACATAGTGGTATCAGAGCCAAGTTCATTGAATGGGTAAAATCGGTTTTGAATTATGGAAGGTGGCTCATCAAGGATGATCAGGCTCAATGGTTCTAAGTAGACCATATGGAAGGCTAAGATGGAGGACTTGCTTTATTGTAAGGACCTATATTCTCCAATTTTAAGCATATCAGCAAAATCCAAGGATACGTCTGATGATGATTGGAAGAAGATGGACCGAAAGGCGGCGGGGTTTATTAGACAATGGTTGGACGATTCCGTATTCCACCATGTGTCTACGGAAACCTCAGCCGTTAGCCTATAGCTGAAATTAGAAGGGTTGTATGAGAGGAAGATAGCCGGTAATAAAATTTTTCTGATAAGGCGATTTGTGAATCTCAAGTTCAAGGATGGTGGTTCTGTGGCCGAGCACATGAATGAGGTCAGCAATATAGTGAACCAACTCTCCTCTATGAAGATGGTCCTGGATGATGAATTGCAGGCTTTACTTTTGCTTAGTTCATTGCCTGATAGTTGGGAGACATTGGTGGTGTCCCTAAGTAACTCCGCGCCAAAAGGAAAGATATCCATGGAACAAGTAACCAGTTGTCTCTTCAATGAGGAGACAATGAGGAAGTCTCAGAGGTCTACTTAACAAGAGGCCCTTGCGACACAGGAACGGGGGAGAGGAAAGAACAGGAAGGGCGGAAAGGCCCAAGATAAATCAAGAGGCAAGTTGAGTAATAGAAAAGATATTGAATGCTGGAATTGTGGCAAGAAGGGCCACTATAAGCATGAATGTCATAAGGCTAAGAACGACAAGAAAGGAAAAGGAAAAGAAGATGAATCAGATTCCACTGCGGTCGCTTCAGATGGTGACATTGTAGTTATTCTTTCAGCAGATCACGATATATGTCTCACGGCTACGAGTCAGGACACCGACTGGGTGATTGACTCAGGAGCTTCTTTTCATGCAACTCCACATAGGGACTTCTTCACAAGCTACAAGTCAGGTGACTATGGGACCATGAAAATGAAAAATTCTGGCGTAACGAAAATCGTGGGAGTCGGTGATATTTGTGTGAAGACCGATGTGGGCTGCACATTGGTTCTCAGGGATGTGAGACATATCTCAGACCTTCGCTTCAACTTAATGTCGACAGGAAGGTTGGATGATGATGGCTATGAAAGCTGGTTTGCTGGTGGCGCCGAAAGCTCATCAAGGGTTCATTGATCGCGGCCAGAGGAAAAAAGTGTTGCACCATTTACAAGACAAGTGTCGGTATGTGCAAGGGTGTGTTGAACGCAGCGAAAGATTCAGCTATTGACATGTAGCACAGGCGTCTAGACCACATGAGTGAAAAAAGGCTTCAGCTACTAGCAAGGAAGCGGCTCCTTCCAGACGTGACGAGTATATATGCCTCTCAAAACCTGTCTTGATTGTTTATCAGGGAAACAGCATAGACTTTCATTCATTAAAACTGTTTCTCATGTTAATAAAGTGCATGCATTAGATTTGGTTTGTTCTGATATTTGTGGTCATATGAGGATAAAAACCTTGGGTGGGGCTTTGTATTTTGTTACTTTTATAGATGAAGCATCTAGGAGGGTTTGGGTTTATGCTTTGAAATCTAAGGACGAGGTCTTTGGTGTGTTTAAATTGTTTCATGCTATGGTCGAGAGAGAGACAGATAGATCATTGAAGTGCATCCGCACTGACAATGGTGGTGAATACATTGGCGACTTTTATGAGTACTGCAAGTCCCTGGGTATACGGCATGAACAGATGGTTCCCAAGACCCCCCAGCATAATGGTGTGGCTGAGCGAATGAATCGCACCATTGTCGAGAGAATTAGATGCATGTTATCCCATGCAAAATTGCCCAAGACGTTCTGGGGAAAAGCAATGCACACGACAGTGTATCTGATAAACAGGTCTCCATCAGCCCCGTTGAATGGAGAAGTACCCGAGAAGGTGTGGACTGGATAGGATCCATCATACAGTCATCTCAGGGTGTTTGGATGCAGGGCATCCGTTCACATACCAAAGGACAAGTGGTCTAAGCTCGATATGAAGATCAGGCAGTGTGTGTTCTTGGGATACGGTGATAAAAAGTTCGGTTACAAGTTGTGCGATCCGACCGAGAAGAAGCTCGTCAGGAGCAGAGATGTGGTTTTCTTTGAAAATTAGTTTATAGAAGACATTGGTAAGCCAGAGAAGAACCAGCTTAGTTCAGGTGAGCTAAAAGACATGGATCCAGTTATTCCTCCCGTGGTGCCTGATGACGAGGGAGTACAACAAGGTGCAGAGGACGAGGGAGTTCCTTCAGAAGATGGACCAGGGGGGCAGCCCCCACTTGATCCACCTGTTGAGCCACAGGTGAGGAGGTCATCTAGGGACAGACAACCGTCCAAGAGGTACTCGCCACATGAGTACATTATACTGACTGATGGGGAAGAGCTAGAAGATTATTCTGAGGCCCTAGCTGACAAGCATAAGGGGGAGTGATTGAAAGCTATGTAAGAGGAGATGTAATCCTTGCATAAGAACCACACCTATAATATGATAAAATTGCCTAAGGGCAAGAAAGCTTTGAGCAACAAGTGGGTGTTAAAGAAGGTTGAACAGAAGAATTCACAAACGAGGTTCAAGGCCAGACTTGTGGTGAAAGGGTTTGGTCAGAGGAAAGGTATAGACTTTGAGGAGATATTCTCACCAGTGGTGAAGATGACATCCATACGGGTGTTGCTTGGGTTGGCGGCTGGCATGGATTTAGAGATAGAGCAGTTAGATGTTAAAACTGCCTTCCTCCATGGTGACTTGGAAGAAGAGATCTACATGCACCAACCAGAGGGGTTCGAAGTCAAGGGCAAAGAGCTAGCATATGGTGTGTAGGCTGAGGAAGAGCTTGTATGGGCTGAAACAAGCTCCACGACAATGGTACAAGAAGTTTAACTCATTTATGTTGAAGCATGGGTATGACAGAACGGAGTCGGACCACTGTGTGTTCACCTGTAAGTTTTTAAATGGTGATTTCTTAGTTTTGCTGTTATACGTTGATGACATGCTCATCATGGAAAAAGACATCAAGAAGATCGACAGGCTAAAACAGGAGTTGGGTAAGTCTTTTGCGATGAAAGATTTGGGCCTGACTAAACAGATCCTGGGAATGGAGATAACCCGTGACAGAAGCAGCAGGAAGCTTTAGCTGTCACAAGAGCGGTATATTGAGAAAATCCTAGAGCGGTTCAATATAAATGTAGCGAAGCCGGTTAGTACTCCACTGGATGGTCACTTCAGCTTGAGCGATAGGGAGTGTTCAAAGTCGAAAGCAGAGGTGGAAGAGATGCAGAAGATACCCTACACGTCAGCTGTAGGAAGTTTGATGTATGCTGTGGTGTGTACACGGCCATACATAGCATATGCGATTGGTATTGTCAGCCGGTATCTTGTCAATCCTGGCAAAGAACATTGAGTAGCGGTTAAGTGGATACTATGGTATCTAAGAGGCTCATTGTGCCTATGCTATGGTGACGGTACACCTGTGTTAGAGGGCTACACAGATGTAGATATGGCAGGTGACATAGATTCCAAGAAGTCTACATCGGAGTTCATGTTCACATTTGCAGGGTGAACATTTTCTTGGCAGAGCAAGCTACAGAAGGTCGTAGCATTGTCGACGACAGAGGCTGACTACATTTAGTCACAGAGGCATGTAAAAAGATGCTTTTGATGAAGAGGTTCTTACAGGAACTTAGCCTGAAGGAGGAGGAGCACGTGGTCTATTGCGATAGTCAGAGTGTTATTCACTTGAGCAAGAATCCAAGTCAGCATTCCAAGTCAAAGCATATAGAGATTCGATATCACTAGATCAGGGATACTTTGGAATAGAAGGTGTTACAGCTTGAGAAGGTCCACACGGATGATAATGGGTAAGACATGATGACCAAGGCTATGCTCAATGGCAAGTTTGAGGTTTGTAGAAACTTAGCTGGCTTGAAGAGGGTAAATCCCTCCTAGGTCAAAAAGGGAAAGATTTGATGAGTTTTTTAACCCGTGCTCGACCGGTCACGAGCCTCGCTCGACGGGTCGAGGGCTGGTGCACGACCAGTTGTGGAGTCGAGCCCTGACTCGACTCAAAGTCCAGTGTCTTTGGACTATTTTTCTCCAGGGTGCTCGACCGGTCGAAGGTGGTTGTCGACCGGTCGTGGGTGGCTCTCGACCGGTCGTGGCCTCGTCTCGACCGGCCGTGGTTATACAGATTCGTTCCAGGATTTTGTGCGAATTGCGGATTTTGAGTCATTTCGCAACTGGGATGCAGAAAGGAGTTTCCTAAAACTATAAATAGGGGTTCTTAGGGTTTTTCTAGAGATATGAAAAGCACAAGAGGGCTATCAAAGGTGTGAGAGAAAGAGAGAAAGAGAGAGAGGAAGCTTGTAGAAGGGAAGTTATGCTTGTGGAGGTTATCTACTGTGCAATTTATATCTCAGCACTTCTACGTCCTCGTAATCGGTGAGATCTCTCCATTTTTCTTTGTATTCTCTCATTGTTTATTCACTCCTGTGTGAGTGAAGAAGGTTGTAACGTTCTACTTCATAATGGATTGTTGATCTGGACGAGGTCCCGTGGCTCTTTGAGGGTTTTCCACGTAAAATTCTCTTGTGTGGTGTGTGATTTATGCTTTGATTTATTTCATTACTTTATTATCCATAATTTTGGTTTATTTTGGGAGGCTAGATCCTAAGGTTTTATGCAAGGCCCCCAACACGATGTAATTGGGCTCCTGACGGATCCAAATTAAACTGACACAAGAAGGATGTGAGGCCGAGCATCGTCTTCCTCAAGAGGATACATATTCCTAATCCACGGAACTTCTCTGAACTCCTCACAAAGTCTTCTCGAGTCCACGACGAAAGAAAGCAAGAAAATAGAAATAAATTCTAATAAATTTGAAATTGATTGATGAATAAATAAAAATGAGTTCACAACCCTTTAAATAGGGGTACCAAGCAATAGGAAAGAAATCAGAATCAAACTACAACTAAAACTCCTAAAATTCTCAACTTACTATTTATAGACGGTTGTGATGTCTACTACTACGCAAGGTTTTCGGCCAAAAATAGTAAGTGTCCTATTTGGCTTCACTAAGCTGTTCTCCTAATTTTTCTAAGCCCTTTTCACGTTGGATGCAACTCCTAAAGCCCAACGGATGAAGAGCTATAATCAAACTAGAACTTACTATTTATAGTCAAAATGGAATTAAAATAGGGAAACGACCATTGATCTTGTGGTATTTCACAAATCCATCTTGGGTAACCCGGCATAGCAGGGTTGGTTGGCTAAAGTAGCTCATTCTTCCCCAAAATCATATATTTTATGTCTGATAACTCATTCCGGATTGCGAGATATGTCTGATTTAAGGTTCAACGGTCCGGATCACTTTTGTTGTCGACCGGGCCTTTTCTAATCCATTCTCGCCATGTAATTGTCTGCGACCCTCTCTACATCACACTGCATCCTAGTGGTGGTGGTAAACAATCAACATCCTTCAAGAAAATCAAAGACAAGGCAGGGCCACCGGCTTTAAAAGCTATGGACGGTTGGATTAAAAGAAGCCCCAAGGGAAGTGAAGGTGGTATGTCAGATCTGGGCCCAATTCTATGTAAGGAATGATGCAATTGGATTCAAGTGATTTCAGTTCAAAGAAATTCACTCTGAATATGAATAATATGAAGAAATTATTGTTTGAAGTTTGGATTGTAAATCATTCATAACTTTTGTCCCTCATGGCTAATCGGTTCTTTATTTTAAAATATATATTTCATGGTTCTAAATTGTCTGCCAATTTGATTTTTGTGGGTTAGCTTACTCAAAATATCTGTTTGATTATTCTTCTTAATGATTATGTTGTGTAAAATTTGACAACGGTAGAAGTAGTTAAGCGGAATGGGTGGAATGGTCGCCTTTTCATGTTGGAGTTTTCTTCCGACGTCAGTTCAGCTTCTTATTTTTTCAGCCCATCTGCTTTGGATGTTTCTCATAGTTTTGATTAACCTTATCAATGAGTCAGATGGCAAAAAAACATTATGAATTTGCCTTAAAAAGTTTTTAATTGTGAGCATTCAATCATCTCTGTTTCCTGTGGTGTGGTTCACCAAAGATTTGGATATGCTTAATATTTGGGACCGTGTCCTAAAATGGGCAGGGGTGGATATACAACATATCATCAAGATCGGCCCTACAGTTAAGGCTAACACATAATCCCCAACCATAACTTGCAGTGCTCCAAAATGCGCTGGACCCGGCAATATCCAAATCTGGTTCAATACCACAAGTCAAACTCCCAATCACCCCTGAGTTGGGTGAGCCAGGTCAATTTATCCTTGACTCAGGCAAGTAACATCTCAACTCAGGACTGACCGAGTCGGTCTGAGTCTTCTAGTCTTTTAACCATGGACCTAAGTCCAAGATCAGTTTTCAAGCTAAGTAGAACTGGGCTGTGTGATCAGCCCATGGAAAATATTCAGCCAAGTTGTACTATTAGTCAGTACTTAACTAAACACTCTACCCTTTAGGAAGACTTGCAACTAGCCTCGCCTCTATTTACCACGAGGGCCTAAGACACGGGCCTCTTGTTAGACGTAGACCAGTGGGGCCCACTTGTGAGCAATCACTAGTGGGTGGGTCCCATATGGTTAGCCTTCTTCCGTCTTTTTCCTTTCCGTTGGGATATCAAATTCAATTTTGAATTTGATTTTGGATAGGAGATAGGGAGAAGATCGGATAATTGATCAGGGTCGAATATTGCATATCAGACCCTAGTAAATTACTTGATTTTACATACATGATAATGTTTAATGCCGGATTTTAATTATATTTTCGTTACAGGACGAAATCAGGAACGTTAATTGGAATTTGATGTTAAAGGCATGGATTTGATGCTTCAAAATCACCAGAGCACGGGATGAACCTCAGAAGACCAATAATGAAGATTTTACACGCCTGGGATTTGAGGAAAGCAAGCCAAAGGGGCCCGAAAAGGGTCCAGAATGCAAGATCACATGATTCCCGCCATCCAATCAGTTCAAAACTTCATACATGGGATAAGGGCCATAATTTAACCGTACATATTAAATTTCACCCATTGATGATCTCGGGAAGTGCTCCAACTGACAATTCAGCCCACGAATCGTTGATTTCAGGCCCACCTGATAGCAGGATATGCCTCAACTTTGGTCTCGACGGTTAGTATAGTTTGAGAAAGGGAATGGACGGATTGGATTTCGTAAAAACATCATAGTGGGCCATGTGTGTGGGGAGTGTACACCAAGTACACGTGCACGAGCGGTGCACCGCACCGTCGGGACGGTCAGCGCGGGCGCTGACCCGCGCCCGTCTTCATCGCCAGCGAAGACGCCACAGCGACCGCGGATCCGATTTTTGGATCGAGTAGTGGGCCCCACAAATCGCCCAAATGGATGATCCAAGCCGTTCATTCGTTTCTGGGCCAGCATTTACCCTTGCCTAGGTGAAATTTTGGTCCATACATAGGTACATGTGTAGATCTCAGCCGCACGCAGGATGGACGGTGAGTTCAAAAGTCAGGTGGGCCTCATCAAAAGTAGGCGAAAATTACACATTCTGGGACGGTTTTTCGATGGCTATCTCATGAACGGAGTGGATTTTCTATTTACTCAGAGGAACGGGCTCCACCATTGTCACAGCGGAACGAGATCCGCGATTGCGTCCGCGAAACGCGCGGATTTTAAAGATTTTTGCGAAATATTGTGGGCCCCGCTCGTCAACCTCCTGGCAAATCTGAACCGTCCATCGCGTAGAGGGCCACGAGAACTACAAAACCATGCTGAGAGTTCATTCCCATGCATACACACGTGTGCGGTACAGAGGCCACAAACAGGTTCCCCGGCAACGGCGCCAAAAACTTGTTCACTCCCCAAGTATAGGGTTGTGATGTAGTAAAAAAACTTGTTCACTCCCCAAGTATAGGGTTGTGATGTAGTAATAAACTCGGTAAGATCGAGGTCGAATCCCACGAGGACTGGTCGTCACAATTTAAATCTAAGATTCTTCTTAACTAATCCAATGAATAATGAACTAAACCACTAAGCATAATTTTAGGAAAAACAATTAAGAAACAGGGAATAAAATTCAATCAGAGAGAAAGCACTAGGACTTTCGAATCCACCCCTAACTATCCTAACCCTTGTTTTGTTTGTTGATTCATCTTGACCTTGATTGATACCACTTAAATAGAGAAAGCACAATCTGTGTCCTAAATCGGGCATACAGACTGTCTAATTCCTTTAAGCAATGCCATGAACAATACATCTCATGTCCTTGGTCGGGCACATGGTATGTAAAATTCATTAAAGCACCCTATTCCTTCCTCTATAGGAAACCTGTTCTTGATCAGACCCAAGCACCTGTAATAAGCATCCATACAACGTCCATCTATATACTGTAGTCAAGTTGATAGATGGAGAAATATAGAATTTAAACCCATAAAGCCCACTCAAAGAAAGAAACAAATTAATTAAAATTCAAAGTAAATCAACCTATACAAGAGCTGATCAAATTAGGGGCTTCATCTCAGCCCTAGCTGAGAGATTAGTTACCCATAAAATCCAAAAAAATATTAAATAAATTCATAAATTAAAACTCCAAACCGAAAAATCTCTCTCTCTTTCTCCTTCTCTTTCTTCTCTCCCTGGCTCTGGATCTCCAATTCTCTGGATCTGAATACCTTCCCCACGTCCAAAACTTCCCTTTTATAGTTGCTGGATGGCTGGAATCGGTGGGAGAGTCGTAGACGGACTCGAAGTACAAATTTTCGCAGCCGTGATCGGTGGGCCCCACAGAGGTATTTTCTGGAAAATCCACCCCGTCCATTGGATTCAGGACGAAATTTCAGTCAAGAATGGGTAGTTTTGAAGGTTCATTGGCGCGGCCCACAGAAGAAATCTCGAAAAGATCAGTTTTGAACGTCGCCGAGCAACCTGTTTGTGGCCTCGTACCGCACACGTGTGTATGCATGGGAATGAACTCTCAAAGATGGTTTTGTAGTTCTCGTGGCCCTCTACGCGATGGACGATTCAGATTTGCCGGGAGGTTGACGAGCGGGGCCCACAATATTTCGCAAAATCTTTAAAATCCGCGCGTTTCGCGGGACCATGGACGCAATCGCGGATCTCGTTCCGCTGTGACAATGGTGGAGCCCGTTCCTCTGAGTAAATAGAAAATCTACTCCGTTCATGAGATAGCCATCGAAAAACCGTCCAGGAATGTGTAATTTTCGCCTACTTTTGATGAGGCCCACCTGACTTTTGAACTCACCGTCCATCCTGCGTGCGGTGAGATCTACACATGTACCTATGTATGGACCAAAATTTCACCTAGGCAAGGGTAAATGCTGGCCCAGGAAACGAATGAACGGCTTGGATCATCCATTTGGGCGATTTGTGGGGCCCACTACTCGATCCAAAAATCGGATCCGCGGTCGCTGTGGCGTCTTCGCTGGCGATGAAGACGGGCGCGGGTCAGCGCCCGCGCTGACCGTCCCGACGGTGCGGTGCACCGCTCGTGCACGTGTACTTGGTGTACACTCCCCACACACATGGCCCACTATGATGTTTTTACGAAATCCAATCCGTCCATTCCTTTCTCAAACTATATTAACCGTCGAGACCAAAGTTGAGGCATATCCTGCTATCAGGTGGGCCTGAAATCAACGATTCGTGGGCTGAATTGTCAGTTGGAGCACTTCCCGAGATCATCAATGGGTGAAATTTAATATGTACGGTTAAATTATGGCCCTTATCCCATGTATGAAGTTTTGAACTGATTGGATGGCGGGAATCATGTGATCTTGCATTCTGGACCCTTTTCGGGCCCCTTTGGCTTGCTTTCCTCAAATCCCAGGCGTGTAAAATCTTCATTATTGGTCTTCTGAGGTTCATCCCGTGCTCTGGTGATTTTGAAGCATCAAATCCATGCCTTTAACATCAAATTCCAATTAACGTTCCTGATTTCGTCCTGTAACGAAAATATAATTAAAATCCGGCATTAAACATTATCATGTATGTAAAATCAAGTAATTTACTAGGGTCTGATATGCAATATTCGACCCTGATCACAACCCCCAACCAGCATTTTGCTAGTCCCGAGCAAAATATGCGAAAAATAATTTCAGAAATAAAAGACAATTCCTGTAAATTCAAGTGACTTGTGAACAGATAGCTGAGATCTGAAAATTCTAAGATTCATGAATAGTAAGTAGAATTTTCTCCTGGAAGCAAGCTCTCGGCAGATTTCATAATAAATTTCAAATTATTAATCTATCAATTAGAACATTCCTAAACATTGAGTTCCACGAGTGTAAAGTATAATCTCGACTTACAATCAGTAAGAGATCCAATTGTCAATTTCATGATATTATTAGTAATTCGTGACAATCAAAACTTGAAACCAACACTTATCTCACAGATTAACTTTTCATTTTACCAGGCTTTTGATTTTCTTTATGAGCAGTAATGCAAATGAGGGGAATCAAATTCTCACCTATAGGGAGCAAACCTATGGCGAAAACTTGTCGCCTAACCTTTTTTTTTTTTTTTTTTCATATGTCAACTATGGAGGATCAAATCCACACCTATAGGGAGCAAACCTATGGGGAAGATTATGTGACTTAGCCTTTTTAATTCTTCTTTTTACCAAGTTAATCATTCAGTTATCGAACCAAAACTTAATGTGTAAGCGAGATGTGATATGTGGAATCATGGCTCAATCAATGTTTACACCTTCTAAACATGGATTAACAATTCAAAATTGACTGTGAAATCAAGTAGATGGCCGAATCCAAGAGCCTTAAATTACCCATCACAAATCTTATAATGTTAACATCACAACTAACCTTCAAAATTACTTCGAATTCAATAGAAATTCCAGCAAAAATTTTAAAATTTTCACAAATTTTGCTCAAGACCAAGAAAATACTGATTAGGTAACCTAATCTCCCACCCCCAACCTAAAATCTACATTGTCCTCAATGTAAAAGAAATAAGCATGCAATGCACATGGGACAACGAGAATAAAAGAGGAATGAGGGAAAGATAGTACCTGGACGGAGAATCAAGAAGCTTCCTCAAAAGATATCATCATAAAAGCGAGTTAGCACAAGAAAGAGATCAACAGAAGTAAAAATAACAAAAAGAAAAACAAAAGAAAATCCTACCTATACCACTTTCGCAGGTGCTCTCGATTGCATTTAGCGCATGCAACAAGCCTTTAAACCCCTAGGTTACCCCTAGTGGACGAGTTGTAGTCTCGTGAGGGTTTGCAGTAATGTTACCCACAAACATTGAACTAATCGATCATGCTGCAAGGTTCCTCTTCGGCCAGATCGTGATGAGTTTCTCAGTAGATTTCTCAACAGGATCATCCAAAAGCCATTTTTACAATAGGCTTGGACGCCCTGGAGCTTGATTTTCCAGGGAAACTTATGTACCTCATAGGGAATTTTTCGTTGATTCGCCTGAGGTATCCAGAGTATATACGATTCACCTGCGACAGAAGAAGTTTCGAAGTTAGTATCCCATGGTGAATCAGAGACTACACATAGATGAAAATCAGAAAAATTCTCATAAAGTGACGTAGTCTCAACACATTCCGAAGTAGCAGACTCCGGTTCAATTGTTAGCTCTTCCTCCCTTAATGGTAAATATTCAGGATTTGTGGAAGGAGGGGCTTCAGAGTAAGGGTCCTCTCGGTCAGTGATGACTACCGAGATATTGTTTTGCAAGGCATTCACTATGTCTCTTATCATGGGATCGTTTGAATCTGCAAAGTGTGCCAAGCAATCATCCAAAGAGGTGGGACATTCAGCTGAGGGTGACTCATTTTCTACATTAGGGCTCGTGATGATCTGCCCAAGGAATCCATCGTTTTCGAAGGTAAACGGAGGTGTGCTCTCTTGTTCCAGCCCTGCACAGACAGATTGAGGATCAGTATACGTAGCATTGATGTATGGACTCTGTTCATCGATACTACTCAGAAGAGGCGATGAATCATCATTATTCAACAGTTCAGATGGTGGCCTCAACTGGGTGGTTTCAAATTCAAGAGTCATACCGAGTAGCTCATCCATCTCCCGAATCATATCATCATGTAAGTCAGAGGAGTGGTCCAAATACGTTTCACAAGAGTTAGAAGGGTCAGTTGTAAGGGGCCCATCCTCTACCTTTAAATCAGACATGTTAGGTGAGGGGAGTGGCTCATTATGATCGACCACTTCGTGTACGTCTTGATCATTGACTTGGACCAAACTTGAGATTGATTCCAAGGGAATTGGGGCTGAACATTCATGATCATCATCCCAATACGCATCATTGTCTAATTCTGTGCAGTGCACACTTGGGATGGGATCGCTTTCCTCACATTCTAAATTTTGTTGAGGTTCGAATAAACTAACCTCAACCTCATCATTGAGATCCTGTGTGTCATGTAAGGAAAGTGTGTCATCATCACTGTATTTAAAAGACACCCATGTTTCTTCCCCATTCTTTTGAACAGTCATTGAGATCGACTCATCGGGGAATTGAACCGTACGCTCATTAATGGAATCCAACTCCTCATTCCAAATTCCAGATTTCATCAAAAGCAAGTGAGGATCACTTTCCTCGCATTGTATTCCTGGATTGGATTGTAGTTGGGATGAGCGAGCTTCCTCTATCCTTTCAATGCGCGAATTGAGTGCTTCTAATGATTTCATCAATTTCGCAACATGCTGGTTTACTTGTTCTGGATCAAAACATGAATCCTCTTGGATCGTTTGTGGTTGGATCTCAAAAGTATGGGATCCAAGAGAATAATTATTGCAATATGTTGTTGGTTCATATTCCCGGTTTTGATGGTTCCACTGGTTATAGTCATACTGATCATACATGGGAGAATATGATGGTTGATAATAATCCGCATTCCCATAATTACGATCGTGTACGACCCTATTAACCGATGGAACATAACTTTCTAGTCGGTTCTCAAGGTCTGTTCTCGATGGAGAAAAATCTTGAGGTATACGTTGGATTCCACAACCTTCAGGCATTTCCCAATAAAACCTATCCAACTCAGCATATGCATCTACCCACGATTCCATGGTAGAACCTTAACTCTGAGTCTAATCCTAGAAGAAATCAAAATCCTACAGCAATACAGAAAGTAAAGGAGAAGTTAGAAAGATGTTACCAGAGTAGAAGTTCCTATGTTAAAAACCAAATTAGAAGTTTCTATCTCAGAATCCTACAAAACAAGAAATAGGTTAGTTTCTAAAAATAAAATAAAAATTTTAACCTAAAGTTAGTAAAATCCTACGACTATGAATAATCCGTTCTCATCATATCTACTTCCTTTCCTATAAAAAGGGATGCGCTCTCTCTCATATTATATCATATGAAACACCGAGAGAATACAGAGAGAAAAAGAGTGTATTATAGTCTGTCCATTTTAGCTTGTTGATCAGGGTCTGATATGCAATATTCGACATCCACGAAGTCAATGCAACCCAGGGTGGATTTTGACATCGATAGTCCCATCCACGAAGTCAATGCATTGCTCGACTCTACTCCTATATTGGAGACTGAAATATGGAGAGCGAAAGTGGAACCTCTTCATCCCTCTAAGACGCCTCCTGACAGCACAATTTGTAACTCTGAGAAGACAAAGGCGAGCAGGCGCCAAAAACTTGATGTTTTATTTAAACCAACACGATTTAAATGATTTTTAAACTCGCAAGTATACGAATCAGATGCAGATACGGTACGTATTACGAGATCGTTCCCATGAGGACTGGTCGTCACAATTCAAATCTATGACTCTCCTTAACTAATCCAACAGATAATGGAATGAACTACTAGGCACAATTCTAGGAAAAAAAACAATTGAGAACAGGGAAGAAAATTCAATCAGAGAGAGAGCACTACGACTTTCGAATCCACCCCTAACTATCCTAACCCTTGTTTTGTCTGTTGATTCACCTTGATCTAGATTGATACCACTTAAATAGAGAAAGCACAATCTGTGTCCTTAATCGGGCATACAGACTGTCTAATTCCTTTAAGCAATGCCATGAACAACATATCCCATATCCTTGGTCGGGCATATGGAATGTACATTCATTAAAGCACCCTGTTCCTTCCTCTATAGGAAACCTGTTCTTGATCAGACACAAGCACCTAGAATAAGCATTCATACAACGTCCATATATAGACTCTGATCAAGTTCATAGATGGAGAAGTATGGAATTTAAACCAATCAAGCCCACTTAGAGAAAGAGACAAATTAATTAATATTCAAAGTAAATCAACCAATACAAGAGCTAATCAAATTAGAGGATTCATCTCAGCCCTAGCTGAGAGATTAGTGACCCATAAAATCCATCAAAAATATTAAATAAAATTCATAAAAAAAAGTCAAACCAAACAATCTCTCTCTTTTTTCTTCTCTTTCCTCTCTCCCTTGCTCTAGATCTGGAATCCCCTGGTTCTGAATGCCTTTCCCACGTCCAAAACTCCCCTTTTATAGCTGCTGGATGGCTGGAATCGGTGGCAAAGTCGTAGAAGGACTCGGAGTACAAATTTCCGCAGCCGTGATCGATGGGCTCCACAGAAGTATTTTTTAGAAAATCCACCCCGTCCATTGGATTCAGGACGAAATTTCAGTCAAGAATGAGTGGTTTTGAAGGTCCATTGGCGCGGCCCACAGAAGAAAATACGAAAAGATCAGTTTTGAACGTCACCGGGCAGCCCGTTTGTGGCCTCTGTACCGCACACGTGTGTACGCATGGGAGTGGAATATTAGCATGGTTTTGTAGTATTTATGGCCCTTTACAAGATGGACGGCTTGGATTGGCCGTACGGGTGACGTACGGGGCCCACAATCCTCCGCAAAATCGGCCAGCGGCCATTTACGCTGACGTGAAACAACGAGGACTGCGGTGATGGTGGGACCCACTTCGCAACGGCTTTGAGAAATCTACTCCGTTCATGAGATTCACATCGAAAAACCGTCCGGGAGTGATATATTCTGGAGTGAAATAGATGCGGCCCACTTGATCTTTCGTCCCGCCGTCCATCCTGTGATTTTCATCAAGCAACGTCCGTACACATGCATGGGACCAAACTTCCACCTAGGCATGGGTTGTGGGTGCCCCAGGAAGTGGATGGACGGTTTAGATTGTTCATTTGGACAATGTGTGGGGTCCACAACCACGAATCGGCGGCTCGCCTTCGCGAACGCTGGAGCGACGAGAAGATGAGTCGGGTCAGCGCAAGCGCTGACCCTCTCATCCGTCCGGTGTAGCGCCAGCGCACCTGCATTCTATGCACGTGCTCACGCATGTGGGGCCCAATGTAATGCTTGTGGGAAATCAGCACCGTCCAACCTTTTCTTCATATTATTTTAACCGCCGACACCAAGTTTGAAGCAGTTCCAAATATCAGGTGGGCCCCAAATTGGAGATTAACGGGCTGATCTGACCGTTAGACCACTTCCCGAGATCATCAATGGCTGAAATTTAATATGTACGGTTAATTTACGGCCCCCATCACATGTATGAAGTTTCGAGTCAATTGGATGACGGGAACCATGTGATCTTGCATTCTGGACCCTTTTCGGGCCCCTTTATCGTGCTTTCCTCAGATCCCAGGCGTGTATATTCTTCACCATTGGTTTTCTGGAGTTCATCCCGTGCTCTGGTGACTTCAGAACGTCAAATCCATGCCTTTAACATCAATTTCCAATTAACGCTCCTGATTTCATCCTGTAATAAAAACACGAGAAAAATCTGGCATTAAACATTATCATGTATGTAAAATTAGGCAATTGCTGGGGTCTGATATGCAATATTCGACCCTAATCACTTGTCCTTGGGATGATCTGATCCATAGATCACAATCTGGGACCACTATATACCATAGGATCAGAGGTGTGAATAGTTTCATCTGCTCTAACAAAAGATTGATGCTCCAACGGTCTGTCTATCTACTACTGGAGCAGATGGAACTATTCACACCTCTGATCATACGGTATATAGTAGTCCCAGATTGCGATCTATGGATCAAATTGTCCCAAGGACAAGCTAAAATGGACAGACTATAATGCACTCTTTTTCTCTCTGTATTCTCTCGGTGTTTCATATGATATAATGCGAGAGAGAGGGCATCCCTTTTTATAGGAAAAGAAGAAGATAAGATGAGAATAGATTATCCGATCTTCTCCCTATCTCCTATCCAAAATTAAATTCAAAATTGAATTTGATATCCCAACAGAAAGGAAAAAGCCGGAAGAAGTTTAACCATACGGGACCCACCCACTAGTGATTGCTCACAAGTGGGCCCCACTGGTCTACGTCTAACATCTCCCACTCAATCACATTGTGGGATAGACACATAAATCTGTCCAACTAACTTGCCTTATAACAATCAAATACCAAACATCGTGATCAAAAGAATCAAAGGCGTGGGACCAGCTGGATCACCATAATCTTCTCACAGGTGTTTAAGTACTAAGTGACCACCTTACTAGTACTTAATAATCCAAGCTTTATATTGCCTGTCCTAGTCCGCATGACCACACCGGATGGAGTTAACTCCCGATCTGGAGTACTCGGCCAACATACGCACTTATCTAACTTATCGAGTTATTCTAAAAACTTGATTTTTTACAAACTTCGACTAAAACCAATTCAAAGCAATACTTGTATATATATGTTTTTTTAAAAAAATACAGTTTGTAAAAGTCTAATAAAAAATAACTCGATACTGCCGACGGATAAGTCTTCAAGTGCGTATTTATAATTCTAGAAACTTGGTGTCGCTGTCACGGGATCTTCCCCCACGCAGATGTATAATTTGGAATTAATCAAGCCATTTTCCTAGCGTAACTGAGTCTGGCCAATCAAGGACCTTTCGTCATAGTACACTAAAGTAGAGACACTCAATCTCATCCTTATATACACAAGAGGAGGATAGCTAAGGACACAAAGAGTCACCTACGGGACTGGCTACTTACACGTTGCAATGATTAGATTGAATCAAAGCAATCTGTAGGTAAAAGGTCCCAGCACGTGGCTATAATCCACGTCGTAAAGTAGACAATACTAGGTGAATGTTGGGTCTACAATACGCAGGTCATTCCATATGAGGTACGACTCATCTCATAACCTCATAACTTGACTTTAATTTCAGGCCATAACATGGATCGCATTTTACGCAATGGTGCGATTATGTTATTCAACTTTATCAGTCTCATCTTCAATCTTTATAAGATTGTAGGCGGATACAACTCACTCATATCCTCATCCTTTACTATTCACAATAAAGGAAAGTTTATACCTCATTGTATAAATATAGCCCCAAATGTACCTCTCTTGTACATTCAAGGTTGGTCAACCCGTGCGAGTGGGTGACCGGCCTGCCGACAAAAAATAGAAATCCTATATGATCTCAAGGTAAATGCTGATGATCTTCTTACCTAGTTTATATTAGTGTTCGATACTGAATAAATGGAATGTGTTATTCATTAATGAAAGATCGAATGTATTACAAAATAAGTACATCTGTCAAACTTTCCTCAATCTCATCTGCCTGACGTGAACTTAAAATAGATCTCTAGCTATAGGTTTCGTCATGGGATCAATCATCATCTCCTTAGTAGGAATGTAGCTGAGGGCGACCTTCTTATCTCTCACTTGATCATGGACGTAATGATACTTGATCTCAATATGCTTAAATTTCTGGTGGTGTTTAGGGTCCTTTGCCAAGTCAATGGCAGAAGTATTATCAATCTTCAGTGATATAGGCTGACGAACACTCAGTACAACACCCAGACTCAATCGAAATCTACGAACCCATACACACTCCTGAACTGCAGCACAACATGTAATGTACTCAACCTCCATAGATGAAAGAGCTATGGATGTCTGTTTCTTACTCGACCATGAGATAGCTCCTCCTCCGAGTAAGAATACATATCCTAAAGTAGACTTTTCCTCGTCGGCGTTATTACCCCAAGTAGCATCAGAATATCCTTTGAGCTTGAGGCTTCTGCATTCATAACACAACATTAGGTCTTTTGTTCCCCTGAGATAGCGAAATATACGTTTAACGGCTTGCCAATGAGACTGTCCCGGGTTACTCTGATAACGGCTGACTATGCCAACTGCATAGCTAATATCTGGTCTGGTGCAAAGCATAGCATAAATTAAGCTCCCTACTGCACTTGCATGAGGTACTGAGGACATAACCAATTTCTCGGCTTCAGTCTGGGACACGATTTCCTGTCTAACTTGGTAGCTTTATCCATAGGAGCTTCAACAGCTTTTGAATTTTCCATCCTGGACTGCTTTAAGATCTTTTGTATATAGGTTGTTTGAGACAAGCCTAAAAATTTCTTAGGGCGATCCCTGATAATTTTACCCTAAGGATAAAGTTGGATTCACCGAGGTCTTTCATCTCAAAGTTCGAGAATAGTCAATCTTTAGTCAATGTCAACAATTGCATGTTATTACCAGCTAACAGGATATCGTCTACATATAGAGATAGTATAAGAAAAGATCTTTCAGACCGTTTCATGTATACACAATGATCTTCTTCACTCATTGTGAATCTAAAAATGATGATGGCTAAGTGGAACCTCATGTACTACTGTCTTGAAGATTGTTTTAGCCCATAGATAGATTTCAACAACTTGTAACTTTCTTTGAATATTTTTTGTCCACATATCCCATGGGTTATTGCATGTATATCTCTTCATCTAAGTCACCATTTAATAATGCGGTCTTTACATCCATCTAATATAACTCTAAGTTTAAACTTGCGCAATGGACAAGATCATGCGGATTGAGGAGAACTTCGCAACAAGTGAAAAGGTCTCCTCGTAATCAATGCCTTCTTGTTGTATAAAACCTTTAGCAACTAATCGCTCTTTATACTTGTTCATTGTACCATCTGCCTTTCTTTTGATCTTAAGTACCCATTTATTACCTATCGCTTTGCGATTGGAAGGCAGATCAACAAGTTCCCAGACTTTATTCTTTTTCATGGAAGCGATCTCTTCGTTCATAGCATTCACCCAATCGGCCGAGTTAGAAGATAATAATGCATCCTGATACGAATCAGGTTCATCATCATCAACTGCAACGCAAGAGAATGTTTGCCCCTCAATATCGAAGTATCTTCGGGGAATCAATCCTCTTTCGCTTCGACGTAACTCAGGAGCCTGCTAAGATGTCCTCCCACTCTCCTGACGAACTATAGGAATATCATCGTCTTGTAAAGCAGAACTCCCACTCTCTTGAGATACATCGGGTATTTCAAAAAATTTTAAAGGAACCTTTTGTTTTATTCGGCTTGGGTATCTATCTTCAACGAAGGTCACATCTCGGGATTCTATCTCAATCCATCGTCCATGGTCTTCATAAACTAGAACGTATCCCTTTGAATGCATAGGGTACCTTATAAATACGCATTCAATAGTTTTACTATCAAGTTTACCTCTATGCGGAGTAGGTAGCAAAACATATCCCAAAGATCCCTAACACCTCTTGGTTCATATAAATTCTGCAAACCCAATCCACAATCCGTTACACTCTAACCCAACTCGACCCACTTAAAATTTATCAAGCCTAGGTCAACCGGATATGACCTTATTTAATTGTAAACGGGCTAGGCCTAGACTGACCTGACCCACTTTTAACCATTCCACAACTTAGCCCACTTCTCTCTTAAAATTTGTCCAACGCTCCAAAAAGGCTCCCCACAATTTCCTTATGGGATACTTCTAGCCGTTCATTCCATTCCGAGATCAAACCTTCAAATGCCTCCCTATAAATAAGCTCCCAAACACACTTCTATTTCTACACAAGAATCCTCCTACACACATACATTTTCTTCTATCAAATTAAACTACAAAATTAAACATGTCTGTAAGTATGCATTTTTTGGTTTTAGTAGTGATTATATTGTAATTAGTGACTAATCACATGCTAACGTCCGATCGATGCCACGGCCTGGTTGTAGGTCATACAGGTGAGGGTCCCTAACCTCGACTATGAGGGCTGCGCCACAAAGATTCGAAAAGATCTCTTCAAGCTCGAAGATATATACATGATCAATCTCTTATTAAGGCTTTGTTTGGTTGCACCAAATATAAAAAAAATTTCATGATATTGCGCAGCTAAACACGGCCTAAGAGTTTGTATTAGTATGGCTTATGCTGGTCATAACTTGTTTGGATTAGCTGCAACATGATATGATTTGCAATTCCAAGCTGTCCATCATGTGGAGCACGAAAAATACACCAGTTGGATATCATATGATACTAGTTGGTCGTCTAACATAAATGGGCGTGGTTCTTAGACCATAGTCATTCGGATGGGGCCCACCAGATGGATGGTTGGGAATTTGGATTGTTGAGCCATGCAACTATATGGGCCCCATCCAATAATGCACATTTTCTAATCCTAAGCATGCTTCTTGTGTTAAATAATGGCATGTTTGTTTGCACCAAATACCATGATATTTCATGATTAGTCAGTCTAATTTGGTGCAACCAAACGCATCATGAACAAACTCAATATTCATAGCCTTGTTATCTATTAGCAGATTCAGTTGCTAGCTTCTAAAATGCAAATTACTTCTCTAGCTTCCCATATCGCGTTGGGGGTCCCAGCATGATGTCCAGATCAGGCCTACGAAAGACCTCCAAGTCGGGTATGAGCCTGATTTTAATTAAAGTGTACCCAGGCCTACAAAAATTTCTATCGACTAGTTAGGCCTGGCCAACCCAACACTTAAGATCCAGGGCCTGCTCCTTCACAGGCCTACTACACAGGCCCGGTTTAAGCCCAGAAGAATTGGTTGCCTGAGCTTGTCCAGAGTCGACCTGGCCTAACCAGAAATTGATAAAATCCTTATTTCCCACTTGAATAATTTTTATCCATCAACTGATCAAGTGGGGCTACACATGCACAAAGAAATAGACATTTTAAAGGAATGAAACCAATGGTCTATATTTAAGATAGATCCATGGCATATTTGTAATATATAACACATGTACATATTGAAGAGTTGAACACGACAAGTAAATGTAATTTTATTTATTACAAATACTTGTACACAACAAGGGTACACTTTACAACACTCACAAATTATCACTCTTGAATGAAAACTCTCACACACAAGGAAAAACTCTTTTGAACTCTTAATACTTGGACACATTACTTTCACTCTTTGTTGTTTTTTTTTAGTGTATACATAATGAGTCTCTTCCTATATTTATAGAGGGCTATGGAAGATTCTAGAATCAAAAAAACTCTAAAGAGTTCTAGAAGCTTCCAAATATCCTGTAAGGTTCTATTATATTCCAGAACATTCTAAGAGAATCCGGAAAGTTCTAGCATAGTCTGGAACATTCCGGAAGAGTCAAGAAAATTCTATCAAACTCTAGAAGTTTCCGGAAGATTTTAGAAAATTCTAAAACTTTTCGAAAATGTCTGGAAGTTTCCAGAAGACTCCGGAATATTCAAGAGAGGTGGTGATGACATTTAACACTCCCCCCCAGCACCAACTCTCACAATTCTGCCTTGGTCATCATGCCAAGTTACTTTCTGCATTCGATGAACTTAACATTGTTAAGTCCCTTCGTGAGTATGTCTATAACTTGGTCGTCGGTCTTCACATCCTTGGGTTTTGGAATTAGTTCCCAAGTCTGATTTTGGTTCAATGCCTTAATCTCTTCTTCCATCGCCTTCTACCATTCTATATCTCGGGATGCTTCTTCATGTCGTTGGCTCCTTCACGGTCTCTTCTTCTGCTAAGACAGCATCCACGTATATTGGGTTAGGCTTTCTTTATCTAGTCGTCCTCTTAAGTGGTGGGTTGTCTACCGCAACCTCCTGTTGACTCAGGCGAAGCTCTTCTGGACTACTTTGATGTACTCTAGTTTTCCATAGACTTATAGATTTATCTGGTGTTCCAGACAGATTAGGCGCTTACTCACCATCTCCTGCTGTAGGCGTCAACTCCTTAGTTGAACTAGGAGATTCTTTTCCTTCCGTTATCTCCCCCATCTTCTCATGCAATTCATCTTCTAAGTCTTGAGAGTTTGACAGCTCTTTCTTTAGTGGCGACCACCATGATGAGGCTTCATCAAAGACAACATTCCTCGATGTGTAGCACCGACCAGTTGTATGGTTGTAACATTTTCACCCTTTCTTTTCACTGTTATAGCCTAAAAAGATGCAACAAATCGCCTTCTTATCGAACTTGCTACACAAGTGATCAGGCACAAATACATAGCATACACATCCGAAGACTCGGAAGTGACTCACCCTAGACTTTATGTTCCATAGTTTTTCGAAGGGTGAGACAAAGCCTAATTTTGCCTATGGTAGCTATTGATCACATGAGCTGCCATTTGCATGCACTCTGCCCAAAATCGGCTGGGCACATTCTTAGCATGTAGCATGCTCCGACATATCTCTGCAAGGTGATGATCTTTTCTTTCGGCAACGCCGTTTTGTTGTGGAGTGCCCAAACAAGTCAATTGTCGTTGGATTCTACACTCCTTTAGATAATTTGAGAACTCTTTCGACGTATACTTTCCGCCATTATCCGTTCGCAAGCATCGAATCCTTCTATTGAACTCACTTTCGACCTTCTCCCAAAATTCTTTAAATTTTAATAAAGTTTCTGACTTCTCTTTCATAAAGTAAACCCAAACGTACCTTAAAAAGTCATCAATGAAGGTCACCATGTAACGCATGCCACTAACTGATGCTTATTTTACCCGTCCGAACACGTCTGAGTGGACATGCTCCAAGGGTTCTTTAGCTCTAAACTTTGATTCTTCATATAGCAATTGGTGTGCTTTACTATATTGACACCCTACACAAATTATATTATCTCAAACATTCAGTTGGGGAAGACCTTTGAGCATAGCCTTCTTCATCATTATCTTCAGCTTATAATAACTCACGTGCCCTAAACGTGCATGCCAGAGATCTGCAGTCTCATTTTTTCGAGTCTTATCTACATAAGCTGATTCAGTTAACATTACATAGATTGACTCCAAGCGTCGTCCTTCCATGATAGGTGTACCTAACGGTTTAAGGTTTCGGTACACCTTAACATCCTCCGGTCCAAATACCACATAATTACCAGAAGTTGTCAGTTGTGTTACTGACAACAGGTTTTTCTTCATCTCTAGCATGTGATAAACATCTTGCAACTTTACTTGATTAGGGCTAAATCGAGGTGTAATAGTAGTCGTACCTACTTGAGTTATTGGCAACCTTGAATTATTAGCTGTTACCACCACCCGATTTCCTTTGTAAGTAGATAAACTTGACAATTTCTTCTTATCACATGTCATGTGATTTGAGCACCCTGAATCAACGATCCAATCATCACTGTAGTTAATAGCTCCTTGATTGAAAACTGCGGCAAGGGCTATTTCACCTGTCTCTGTCACTATTGAGGAAGCAACTACTTCGTCAGTGACTGTGTTAGACTGCTTGAGTGGTTCATCAAAATTTATCTCCTTCTCTAAACAATCTCCTTTGATGGATTCAGACACTGTTAAGGATGCCTGAAAGTCCCAGTCATCTTCACTGTCTTCTTGGCAATTTCTAGAAGTCACTAAGTTACCTTCGGCTGATTTTTTTTTGAGCCACTTTTCTTGCCGCAATTGAAACACTCTATATCATACCTTCGAGATACGGATGATTGTCGTTTATTGGTGTTGTTGTCGGATTGAACTCCCCCTGTCCGAGGACTTCTTCCTTACTCTTCTCTCTTCTTGGACTTTCCAAAGTTCTGCTGATTTTGTTCACCCTTTCTGTTCTGCTGTCGATGTCCATCTTTTTTATTATTGCAGTAAAGTGTTTCTTCTTCCTTGTTTATCGACACTTCAGTAATTTGTTTGCTTAAACTTTCTTGATTGGCCAACAAATTCTCCAACTCTATGAGAGTAGGTTAAGTAGGCCAACCTCGTATTGCTGTGATAAAAGCATTATACTCGGGCTTCAACCTGTGTATAATGATCCTCTTCATTCTTTCCTCATGAATATTTGCTTTAGGATCCAATTATGAAATTTCTCGACATAAATCCTTTACTCTTATAAAGTATTCGCTTATAGACTTATCTCCTTGGGTGGTGGACATTAACTCTTTCTCCAAATATTGAAGTCGAGCATCATTTGTTTTTGAAAACAATGATGTAAAGGTGTCTCATGCCATCTTGGGTGTGTCGTCATCCTTGATTCGCCCGAGCAACTCATCCTCAATAGTTGACTTGAGCACGTACATTACCTTCCTGGCCTTAATCTTCCACTTTCGGAGTGTTTCAGCATTTTCCTTAGGAGGTGGGATAATCTCATTCCCATGAACAACCTCCCACAAGTCCTGCCCTTCATGCTAGGACTTAATGCAACTCCTCCAACTTTGATAGTTGTGGTTGTTAAGCCTCGTAACTCCACTCGTTGTGTTCACAAGATCCGTCATCGTGACTTGGTGTGAATATCACTCTCTTTACCAAGCAAGCCAACAAACTTCACAATCTCCAAACTGTGCATGATCACCTTAGAAAACGGATCCCGACCAAACCTGGCTCTGATACCAAATTGAAGAGTTGAACACGACAAGTAAATGTAATTTTATTTATTACAAATATTTGTACACAACAAGGGTACACTTTACAATACTCACAAACTATCACTCTTGAATGACAACTCTCACACACAAGGAAAAACTCTTTTGAACTCTTAATACTTGGATACCTTGCTTTCACTCTTGAACTCACTCTTTGTTGTTTTTTATATGTGTACATAATGAGACTCTTCTTATATTTATAAAGGGCTATGGAAGATTTTAGAATCAACAAAACTCTAAAGAGTTATAGAAGCTTCCAAATATCTTATAAGGTTCTATCATATTACAGAACGTTCTAAGATAATCCGGAAGGTTCTAGTATAGTCTGCAACATTCCAAAAGAGTCAAGAAGACTATCAAACTCTAGAAGTTTCCGGAAGATTTTAGAAAATTCTAAAATTTTTCGAAAATGTCTGGAAGTTTCCGGAAGACTCCAGAATATTCAAGAGATGTGGTGATGGCATTTAACACATATGGTGCAAGTCTTAAGTAGGGCCTGTTTGATTAACTGATTGAATCTTAAACAAGTATGCCACATTGGCAGATGTGCCTCCCCATGATATTCATAGATGAATAACTAGTATGTTGATTTATTCAGTTCTTTCCATCCTCCGAAGGAGTAGATGAAATAGACATAGAAATGGAAACACAGAAGGTTACTGTAAGAGGGCATGCAGTGGAGGAGAAGATGGTAATCAAGCTGTCCATTTTGTAAGCTGTTGATGGATGCTTAGAATTGTTTGAACAGTGTGAATTTTCTATGGTAGCCCGTAAATTTTGTGATGGGCCTGATGAATGGTACAGATCGAGCAATCAAATTATTCAAGGGTCCCAACACAACTAGGAACACTTACAGTGCTCGGGATTATTCGTCTTTGTTACTCTGTAGGCTTAGCACATCCTTTAGCAATGAAGTTGGAGAGTGAGGGTATTTGTAAAGTTGTGTAAGGGTATTTTTGTCATTAATGAAATATCAACATCTCTGTTTAGATGACAGAGAAATCATGTCCTAGCTGCGTGGAACACTTGGACAGTTCGATCAGTGATTCCTGACTGTCCATCAGGTCAAACACACATTTTCATGAGATACAATCAACAACTCCTGACCACGAGTCACTCCTGACTCAGGCGAGTTACGCTGATTTACCATCAAATCGCCACACGACTCGAAGTCGCTCTGAGTCACATCAAATCGTGGGTTTTAAATCCATGCTCCTGACCAACCATTAACTCAAACGCTTTCGTGAGCCACCTTGTAAAAATTGCACAGATCAGATGATCAGATCCATCCAAAAGTTTCCCTTCTTTTTACGTAGCCTTCCATTTCCAGGGCCATTTGATTGGATGGTTTGGATCATTTGATAGAAATACTTCTTTTGTTCTACTAACCGATCCCAAAAAATAGATGGCCCAGATTGTAGAATGGACCTATTTTTGCACGAGGCATCCTACTATCCATTTTGTAGTTGATTGATCGTATGACCAGAATCATTTGATCTGGTTAAGATTTGGATGGTAGCCATTGAAATATGTCATTAGCCTTGTGGACGGTCCAATTAATTGATTGGACTGAGCACTGGACCATTACTCGTGTTAACCTTAGTAAGAAAGGCTTTAGCAGGAAATCCGCATCAGTTTCTCTTATTGGCGTGCCCAATCGATGAGGAGAGCAACTGGCTTATACAAAGTAGGAATATTTATTATTTTTATTTTTAAAAAAAAGAAACGTGGGAGCACACCAATTGTGATTTTATTGATAATTATTATGTACATTAGAGGGGGCCATATTGACCGATTCTCTCCCCAAATTCATCACTAAAGCTTTCTATTACAACTCTCATTAAAAGTACTCAAAAAAACAAAAACAAAAAAAAAAAAAAAAAAAACAAAAATCCACCACCACCGTGAAGCATCCAACATTACAACAATTATTCATTACACATTAGCTGGATTTCTATCAAACTTCTTCAATATAACATCTTGTAACAATTACTAAAGAGTCTATCTTTCATTTCATTAAAGAAGCGGTAATAGACAATCCTCCAAGACCTCTTGAGCACTAAAATGCCACATAAGGTCCAAAACCCAACTGCAAATCCTAGTGCCAACCCAAAGTAAAACCAACGCATCTCATCCTCTTCTTCATCTTTTTCAATGTCACCAGGACCTGGAGGAGTCTCATCGCCAACACACTTATCTAGAAGAGGAGGTCCACAAAGTCCGTTGTTGCCCATATAAATAGAAGGATCTTGGAATGTCTGGAGCTGATTTCCAGATGGAATTTTCCCCCACAAGTTGTTAAATGACAAGTTCAAGTAACTTAGAAAAGTTAAATTTGACATGCTCAGAGGAATTGTACTTGAAAGTTGATTTTCAGCGAAATCAAGAGACTCGAGCAATGCCAATTTACCAATCTTGTCTGGGATATTTCCGGTCAAATAATTTCCAGATAAGTTTAAAGCACGCAATCCCAAAAGTCCTGTGAGTCCTTCAGGGATCTCTCCAGATAAGTTATTTCTTGAAAGGTCAATGCATGTAACCAGCGAAATTGTTCTCGTGTATTCAAGCGTTTGCCCTTTCACTGACACAAGCAAGTTTTCCTTGTAATATGATGATCCCGAAATTGTTCTTGTGTATTTAAGCATTTGCCCATTCACTGCCATAGGTAAGCTTTCATTATAATATGATGATCCCGCCCCTCCGTAAGAAAGAACATGGTTTATCTTCTGCTCATTCTTCATTGCCAAGAGATTTTCAAAACTTTGGGGAATTGAACCAGATAAACAATTTTGTGCCACATCAAGGACTTGAAGAGAATTTAGGTTTAATAGTTGTGATGGGATGTTGTCAGTAAACATATTAGATCGTAAGCGCAGAATTCTTAAAGCTGGAAAGCTTTTGCTAATCCAAGTGGGAATACAACCTGAGAAATTGTTATATCCAAGGTCGAGAGTCTCCAAACTAGCACATTTCTTAAGGGACAAAAGGATTTTTCCTGATAGGCTATTATTGCTCAAGTGCATTGTTCGGAGTCGACGCAACTGACCCAAGGACCTAGGTATTTCTCCTGATAACCTGTTGTTGCTCAAATCAACTACCTCAAGAGCTACACAATTACCTAAGCTCAATGGAATGATACCACCAATATTGTTTCGAGAAAGGTCTAGGGCAGTCAAGGAATTCATTCCTTCTATGGATGAGGGAATCGTGCCACCAATTTGGTTACCTTTGGCAGAAAAGAATTCTAAATATTGCATTGTGGATGCAAAATTGGGTGGGATTAGCCCAGAAAATTGATTGTTGGAGAGATCAAGTATTGTGGCTCCATTCAATATGCAAGGTATGGGACCACTGAAATGATTTGAACTCAAATCAATGTAGGATTGAGGCTGCATTTTTAAAGGGTTGGGCAATTGGCCAAAAATCTGGTTATTTGAAAGGTTCAAGGAAAGAAGTTGGGGTGTTAAATCCCAAAACCAGGTGGGGATGATGCCAGAGATGGTTGTGTCAGAGAGATCCAACACTTGTACATATTTTTGTGTTCGTAGCCAGGGAGGAAATCGAGGACCTAAATGACATGATCCTAGATCAATTCTAGAAAGCTGAAATGGAGGGACCCAATCAGGGTGTGGATCAAAAACCAAAGAATTGGAAGACAAATATAAGGACGTCAACTTTTTGAAGTTTTCAAAAACAGTTTCAGACACGTTTCCTGTCAAGGAGTTGTAAGAGAGGTCAAGCCTAGACAAGTTAGAAAGTTGTCCTAAAGTTGTTGGGATTGTCCCATTCAACTGATTCCCTGGGAGATGTAGTTCTTGTAAGGAAGACAATCCTCCGAGACGAGCTGCAGGGATTGGGCCCGTCAGCATGCAATCCCTGAGTCTGAGGTGTTTAAGATTTTTGAGCTCATATAAGCAATCAGGAATGGCCGCATGCATTTGGTATCTATACAATGACAGGCTCTCTAAATTGGTAAGCTTTGTTATGGCTCTTGGAATGCTACCTGTTATATTCTCACTGAATGACAAAGAGAGAGACTCAAGTGATGTCATATTCCAAATAGAGTTGGGGATTCCTCCATGCAGCTGACTGAAAGATAGATGAAGTTTCTTCAGCTTCCACCGGCTGCCTTCAAGGAACTCTGACCAATCAACCCTGAGGTTATCATCAGTTGATCCCAACCCCAACCCTTCCAAGTTAGGAAGCTGTGAAAATCGATAAGGAACCTCACCATGAAAGTTGTTATGTGAGAGATACAAGTACACAAGGCTACTACAGTTAGCTATCCAGTTTGGAATGGTAGAGTTGAAGTTGTTAAAACGGAGACTAAGGACACGGAGAGATGTGAAATTAACAGAAGAAAGAGTTGGAGAAATATATGAAAGACCACAGTTTGATAGGTACAACTCAACGAGGGAAGGAGACATGTTCATTACGTGCACCCAATCATGGCTTGCCATGGAAAGGTTCACATAAGACATGTCGAGGTAATTGAGAGAAGGTAGGCTTGTCAACCACCAAAGGTTTTTGGCACTCAAAGAAGATGAAGAAAGCTTCAGGGAAATGAGTTTAGAGATGTTTCCAAGTTGATGAGGGATACTCCCGCTGAATCCTGCCCATGACAAGTTCAAATGCCTCAACTCCTTCATTCCACCCAAGAAATTTGGAATTGGTGTGCCATAAAAAGCATTATAGCTCAAGTCCAAGAACTGAAGATGCTTCAGTTGAACCAGAGCTGGATCAATTCTGCCACTTAGACTGAATGCTGGATCAATTCCACCATTAATAAATATCCCGTCATAATGAGTGTGGAGGTCGAGTTTAACAACGTACCCAGTTATGTTGTGGCAGGTAATTCCTCTCCATTTGCAGCAATCAGAGGCATCATCATCCCAAGAAGAGAGAAGATTGGAAGGGTCGTTGAGAGCCTTCCGAAAGGTAGTCAGAGCTTTTCTCTCCAAATCCAAGCAACCACTCACCTTCCCATATCCTCCCCAATATATTAATACATTTAAAAGAAACAGAGAAATAAGAAAGCCTCTTTGCTGAGAATAACAACTCTCCATTCCTTCACTTTCTCTGCTCTAGAAAAGGAAAATTGATTCTTTGCTGATTTCTCCTTCCGGCTCTCCTTAATTTATAAGATCTGAAGACCGCACCTATCCATCATGCGAGTTCACCACCATTTTCTCTTAACACTAATCAAGCAACCTAACCATCCACTTAAAATGGTTGAAAAGTCATCAGACTCATCACCATTTTTAAAATGGTGGTGGACTATCACAGGTCATTCTCCATCCATTTTGGGGTCCATAGTACGGAAAGGTGGACAGCTGTATGTAGGAATTCTGATAAACAGTGGAGGGAAGTGCGAGTCTGGTCCTCAAAACGAGGACATACAGAGTCTCCTTACGCCTTGGCTGTACAACTGGGGCCATGCCTTCTTGATCCTAACCGTTAATCTAAATGGTACGTCTGCCTAATTAGTGGACGGGATTGATTTTTTTATTTGTTTTTTCTGGTGATCTTTATGGTACGGCCCACCGTCTCAACGGTCTAGAAGAAGAGAAATTACATGAAACTCAGGCTGCGGTTGAGCTTGATACATAAGCACTAAAAAATTGTACACGTGGCATACATTAAATCAAATAAAATAACAGGATTATGCAGCCTACTGTAGCAAAGTTACAATCCCAAGATTATATTGGTTGAACCATCCTAACCTCTGATTCCTGGAGTCTTGTTTGTGGAAATTAATAAGATTGATAAATTCTTTTTTATTTTTAATCAAATAAGCTTAATTTTTGTTAAGAGTACATCTACATTGGATACCCTAATTTCGACGGTCTAATTTGACAACTTGTATGCCAATGTATGCATTTTCTTTCCTTAATAGTCTACATTTTGAAGGAGGTGGAAAAGTTTCAGCTATGGAATGGACCAACTCTACTGACACTGCCTGAGATGTCCAAGGAGACAAGCCCGACTGAAGGAAATAAACTAAGTGCCCAAAGGAGAGACTAAGCTCGGATTGCAAGGAATAAATATTGACCGAGACTTATAAAGTCACGAGCCACATGGCCAAGCATATGAGATGCATAAAGTTGACTCAGAAAACGAGGAAGCAACATCTAAAGAGGTCGATCAAGGCCTAAGGCGTAGAAGCCACTCGACCGACCATAAAACCGACACAAATTAGGTCGGTTACATAGTCGGTTATCGGATTAAGAAAGGATATCAATTATGGATCAGTTCCATCTTATCCGACAGATGGCAAACAATTTGATCCTTAAAGCTGGCCGAGATTAACTCTTCATCAGAGTCAGTCAGGACTGTGCCGAGTAAGGAAAAGACGGCGTAAACGCTGTCTCGAGAATCTCGTAAAAGGATCCCCGATCCCGAAGATCTCAGGATCGGATGGAATCCAAAAACGGATCAAATCAGCCCTTCAAGATATCAGGAAGAGAATCCCTGTACGACGGGACCCTCCCATTCCTATAAAAACAAGAATCTCCAAGCTCAAAGGTACACAGAAAACCCTCCTAAAATTCTCCTCTTACACAGTCCTAGCTCTGACTTTAGCATCGGAGGTTCCTCGGCTCTAGCCAGGGTCACCTTTATTCCTTCCTTTTGCAGGTGATAGGATAGAGGAGGACGCACCAGTTTTTTGCATCAACGGATTGGCGTCGTCTGTGAGAAACGATACAAAAAGTCATTTTTCAGGCTCTATCGATAAGCTTCAGGCGAGTTTCAATGGCAAGAACCAGAAGAACTGCTTAAAATGAGCCTACTAAGGTCGTTGTTATTGGACCGCCAACACTCGAAGGTCCGCCGGGTACGAACGGAGCCCAAGGAGCTCAGAACCAACCTGATAACCGACAAGGTTCTCCCCCCCGTCCAGCAACCTCCGTTTCGACCAGGTATAACCAACGGAACTGAGGAAACGGTCGATTAGATAAGAAAGTCTAAGAGCTTAGGACCGATCTGAACTATATGAAGCAGATGCTGGAGCATATCCATCGTCAGCAAGTTCCGCCTCAATATGATAGCGGTCGGGCGAATGCTCCGCAACAATTCACCGAACCTTAGCCTGTCACTCTGCGATCTGTCCCTCAGCCGAGTCCGCACTAGGGTCCGTGTAACATCCTACGCCCGCTCATTTCGTGACCTCCCGCTGTTTCGAGATCTACGACATGAAATGGATCTTAAAGCCTCGGTTGAAGGTTTAATTAAGTGATGAACCTTGGAAAGCCAACCTCCAAGACTTCAGGAGAGAAGTGCGGGAAGAGATCGCTGATATGAAGCAAGGCCGCGATGCACGTTCAACTAGGCCCAAGGCAAAAACATCTCCATTTATAGAAGAGATAATTCAGGCTCAGCTACCGGAACGATTCTGTCTTTCACAGATTACGCCCTTCACCAGTAAGATCGATCCTACCAAGCACATCGAATCCTTTCGAACATATATGGAGTTGCATGATGCCCCAGATGCTTTAATGTGCCAAGCTTTCTCCCTCACCTTAGTCGACGTAGCTCGACTTTGGTTCAAATAGTTGAAACCTAAATCTATTAGCTCGTTCACAGAGCTCAGTGATGCCTTCCTTACCAATTTCATTGGTGGGAAGAAAAAGCTGAAGCCACCTACACCTTTGAATAACATAGTCCAAAAAGAGGGAGAATTGCTGAAAGATTATTTAAAGCGTTTTAACTTCGAGTCGCTCCAAGTCCGGAAACATTTAGACGAAACAACACTCAACTCGATCATGCAAGGTATCCGAGAAAAGCCATTTATGGCCTCCTTGGATAAAACCCCGTCGACTACTTTGGTGGAGTTCATGACTCGATCAGATAAATATGCAGATGCCGACGAAACCCAGATCATACGCGAAGCCGCTCAGAACGTAAAAATCCCAGCCAAACAGTCAGCAAAGAAAGAAGTTGACTCAGTCAGTGGAAAGAAGTGTAAAGATGATCGGATGCGTGATGAGATAAGTCGGGTAAATGACTAGACCATAAGTTTTCAACGTATACCCCGCTCAATAAGCCGCAAGAGCAGGTTTTTATAGAAATTAAGGGCGAAGGATTTGTCAACTGGCCAAATAGGCTCCGAAGCAACCCGAACCGACAGAGCAAAAACAAGTACTGCCATTACCATTGTGATCATAGGCATAATACGAGTGACTACTACCACTTGAAAGAAGAAATCGAGCGACTCATTCGAGAAGGACGTCTCAGAGAGCATGTTGAGAGAACTAGGACAACAGAAGAAGGCTCAGGTGATAACCAACCCATGGAGGAAATCCGGACTATCGTCAGTGGTACCCAAGGTAGGGGCGACTCAAATAATGCTCGAAAAAACTATGTCAGGAGCATTAGTCGGCCTAAATTCGAAATCTTAATCTTGGCTCGGCCTTCGAAGGAGAAGAAAATGGAGAAATACTGCATATCGTTCACCAATGAAGATGCTCGAGGCATTTATCATCCGCACGATGACGCATTGGTCGTCACCCTTACTATAGCGAACCATAAGGTATTCCACATTCTCGTTAATACAGGGTCGTCCGCCGATGTACTATTCACTCAGGCGTTTGATAAAATGAGTGTCCAACGATCAGCGTTATGGCCGGTTCATACCCCCTTGATTGGATTCTCGGGTGGACGAACACTTCTCGAAAGAGTCATATCATTACCACTTACTGCTGGTAACTCTCCGCACCAGGCAACAGTAATGATCGACTTCTTGATAGTCGACCAACCGTCAGTCTATAACACTATACTCGGTCGACCTTCTCTGTGCCTTCTCTAAGCTGTGGTATCAACGTACCATCTCTCCATGAAATTCCCAACCGAGTCGGGAGTAGGAGTCGTAAAAGGCGACCAACAGGACTCGCGGCGATGTTATGCAACGGCTGTAAAGGCTTCAACCGAGGTAACCACAATTGAATCGTTGGACCCCCTAGCCGAGACATACAAGGGAGGACAACCGGTAGAAGACCTTATCCCAATACTCTTAGTCGAGATAGACGAATCCAAAATACTGCAGATTGGCTCATCCCTACATTCACCCCTGAAAGATAAGCTGATATCCCTACTCTGACGATACAATGATGTATTTGCATGGAGCCATGAAGACATGTCAGGGATCGATCCCTTGGTCATGACTCACCGACTCAACATCAATCCGACCTATCGACCGATCCGACAGAAGTGACGTCCGCTCGGTCCTGAAAGGTACGCCATCATTGAAGAAGAGGTCAGCAAGCTCCTCAAGGCTAAATTCATCGAGGAGATCTACTATCTGGAATGGGTAGCCAATATCATCCTCTTGAAGAAAGCCAATGGGAAGTGGCGAGTCTGTATTGACTATACCGACTTAAACAAAGTCTGCCCAAAGGACAACTTCCCTCTGCCAAGGATCAATCAGCTGGTGCATAGCACGACGGGACATAAACTTCTCAGTTTTATGGATGCATATTCTGGATACAATCAAATTTTAATGCATCAATCTAATAAATCTAAGAATACCTTTGTCACCGACAAAGGACTTTATTGTTACCGTGTGATGCTATTTGGTCTAAAGAATACAGGAGCGACGTACCAACGGTTGGTAAATAAAATGTTTGCTCGACAGATCAGCCGAACCATGGAAGTGTATATTGATGACATGCTCGTCAAAAGTGTACACACGGCTAACCATATTGCCAACCTAGAAGAGATGTTTCTTATCCTTCGCAAATACCAGATGAAGTTAACCTCGAGCAAGTGTGCCTTCAGCATAAGCTCGGGTAAGTTTCTTGGATTCTTGGTTAGCCAGCGAGGAATTGAAGCAAATCCGGAAAAAAATCAAAGCATTGCTCAACATGGAATCCTCAAAAACAATCAAGGACATACAAAGATTGACTGGACGATTAGCCACACTCAATCGCTTCCTTTCCCGAGCTACCGATAAGTGTCTTCCGTTCTTCAAACAACTAAAGGGTCGGCAAACGGTAGAATGGACGGAAGAGTGTGAAGCGGCGTTCCAGCAGTTAAAGTCATACCTCAGATCTCCACCGGTCTTATCGAAACCCGATCATGGGGAAGCATTGCTATTGTACCTGGTAGTTTTCGACGTAGCTGTAAGCTCAGCTTTGATACGTGAGCATGAAGGAAAACAATTGCTGGTGTATTACGTCAGCAAAGCGTTATTGCCGGCAGAAACAAGATATCTGCCTCTGAAGAAGGTGGCCTTAGTCTTAGTCGTCTCTTCGCGACGACTTCGGCCTTATTTTCAAGCTCACACTATCGTCGTCATGACCGATCTCCCATTGCGTCAGATCCTTCAAAAACCAGAAGCCTCCGGCCGACTGACAAAATGGGCGATAGAGCTCAGTGAATTCGACATTCAATACAAGCCCATGATATCAATTAAAGGACAGGTTGTGGCCGACTTCATAGCCGAGATTACACCGCAAGACGACTATATAACCGAGCTTACGGATGAGCCAACCAAACAGTTGACTGCTTCTCCTGAGTCATCACCCGGCCCAACCCCCTCAAAGCTTTATGTTGATGGCTCATCCAACTCTAAGGCAAGCGAGGTAAGAGTCGTCTTGGAAACTCCCGATCAAACTTATATGCGATATGCCTTAAGACTTAGATTTCAAGCCTTGAACAATACAACAGAATACGAGGCCTTATTGCTTGGCCTCCGACTAGCGGCCAATCTGGGTGTTACTCATCTCAATGTATTCAACGACTCACAGTTAGTCGTCAATTAAGTCACTAACGTATATCAAACAGGCAAAGAGCAACTGAAAGCATATATGAAGAAAGCCAAAGAGTTGATCGATGGCTTTCAACTATGTATTTGACTCGGATCCCTCGAACAAAAAATGTTAAGGCCGATTTACTGGCAAAACTTGCCTCTGCCGATGAAGACGACATACACAGGTCCATTCCAATCGAGTACGTTGCTAAGCTGAGTATCGATGACCCGGTTAGCTCGATCGTACATTTAATCGATTCGGAACATACATAGCTCGACCCGATCGTCAAATACCTCGGCAGTGGAAAGTTGCCCGAGGATCGTGCCGAGGCCCGACGATTAAAGATCCGAGCCTCTCGTTATACCATACTTAATGGGGTGTTGTACAAGAAAGGATTCTTCACTCCTCTGTTATGATGACTAAATTCCGATGAAGCTGATTATGTGTTGCGAGTGATCCATGAAGGGATTTGTGGAAATCACTCGGGAGGACTATCATTAGCACATAAAGTCTTACGACAAGGGTACTACTGGCCAACTATTTAGCACGACGCTCGTAAGCTCATCCAGAGCTGCAATAAATGCCAACGATTCGCAACTGTTCCGAGACAACCCCCCGAGGAGCTGACTCCTATGGCCAGTCCTTGGCCATTCGCACATTAGCTAGGATAACCGAATAGAAAATCACAGACTTTGTTTGGAAGAATATTATCTGCCGATTTGGGATACCTCGGACCATTATCATCGACAACGGGAAGCAGTTCGATAATAAGCAGTACCAGGAGATGTGCGATAATCTCGGAATCAGAAATGTTTACTCATCCCCCCATCATCCTCAAACGAATAGACAGGTTGAGGCAGTCAATAAGATCATTAAACAGCACCCCTGAACTAAACTCGACTGAGCTAAAGGAGCATGGGCCAAAGAGATTCCTAAAATACATAGGCATATTGAACCACTGATCGAACGGCCACAGGAGAAACTCTTTTCTCCCTTACGTATGGATCGGAAGTCGTCACCCTGGTCGAGATCGGGTTGCCTTTAGTCCCAAGTCGACTCGTTTAATGAAAAAGACAACGAGGAATTACTAGCTCTCGGACTCGACCTCGTGGAAGAACAAAGGGAAAAATCTTGGCTACGGATGATGGTTCGGCAATGCCAAGTAGTCCGGTTCTACAATGCCCGAGTCAAGATTAGGCGCTTCCGAGTGGGAGACATGATCCTCTGAAAATGTTCCTAAACACTAAAGAAGTTGGTACGAGCACATTGGGACCCAATTAGGAAGTCCCCTATGTTGTCTCAAGCACCATCCAACCCGAAACTTATCAGTTGGAAGATCTCACTGGGCAATTACTACCCCATCCTTGGAATGGCGAACACCTAAAGATCTATTATCCTTAGGTTGGTCGATCGAGCGTTTGGGAAGACTCAATTAAGCAAAGAATGAAAAACATACAAACTGAGTCAAATGAATAAGAAAACCGAGTATATTCATTCATCAGTATGAGTTTTACATCGGATTACATTAATCTTTACTTCGAAACTACATTGATGGAAAAACGAAGATAGGGGCAAAAAGAAGTCGGCCACAACGCGCAATGTCCTCTCTCGGTTGCAGATACTCTCGAGCCCACCTTAAAGCTTGGTGTACTTAAATTGTGTTTGAAGCTTGGTGTACTTGAAGTGCTTAACACCCAAAATGAAGCTCCAAGGTTCATCAGGAGCCAACTCAGGAGGTGACTGGACTCACTTTGCCGCCGGTCGAAGCGACCTCAGCGCCGCCTCGGAGCGGAAGCCTTAATCGACCTTAATACTAGCGCGGCATCGGCCAGACCAGTGCCTCGGCCTCATGACCTTCAGACCTAGAGGCACCTTCGTTAAATCCCGAGAGATCAAGGTCGAGGAAGGATTCCTTCATCAGTTCGACACACTTGGTGTAACTGTCCTGATACAAGTGATCCCGCTCCTTTAGATACTCTCAGGACTCAAGGAAGGCCTCTACGGCCTGGACCTTGGCCTGATCAAGGGCAGTCCTGGTCTCGGCCTTAAGCCGAGCCAACTTGTCCTTGGAGGAGGCATGAGCCTAACGAATTCGCCGACTCTCCTCCTGAGCTTCTTTCAATAGCGAGGCCACATGGGCACACTCAGCCTTGGCATCCTCGGTGGCCTTCCTGGCAAGCCCTAAGTCGCCGGACTGTACGCCGATCTGAGTCACAGCAGCTTCAAGCTATGCTTCCGCCTCCGCTGCCCGTTTCCGAGCTGCTTCAGCCTCCGCTACCCGACTCTGAGCCTCGGCCAGATCCACGTTAGCCCTGAGCAAACAAGGAGCGAACTGCAAAAGAAAAAGGCAAAGATTAAAATCGAATGAATCAGCAAGATGAGATGAATGAGAATTTTGAAGTCTTACCTCGAGGAGAATCTTTGCAGCATAAGAGAGAGTCCGCCTCTAAGGAACTTCGAAGAGGGCAACGAATTCTTTCTCGCTCTCGTGAGAAATTGCCCAAGGGACCATGTCCGACATAACCCGTTGGAAGAACAACGCCTCCTGTTGAGTCGTCTCCCCTATTGAGGGCTCCTCCCTCTGCTCCGGAACCTGCTCGACGATAGGTGTTGGCTCAGGGGCCACTTGAGACTCGAGAGCCACAGCATCTGCCACTTCCGCCCCTTCCTCTAGGTCGGGAATTATCACGGTCGGGATCACGATCGGGATGGCCAATGTGGCTTGCCCCTTAGCTTTCGAGACCGTCTTCGGCCTCTTCGGAGGACGAGTCTCGAACCGAGTCTCTGACCGTGGAGGGGCCTTTATTTTGGAAGGCGGACGAAGAATGGGACTTGCCTCAGCCATCTCTACATCAGAAGTAGGACGAGTTAAAACAAAGCTCAAATGGAGTACAATAAGAAAACCAAAAGGTACCTGTCACAGCTGAGTCCAAACCCGATTCAAAAAGACGCTTCAGCTGGAGAAGTCTCTTCCACGACTGCTGCTCCAGACTCAACGCCTTAAGATCCTTGATCCGAACAAAAGCGTCTGCTCCGAGCTTCGGTCTTCATTCAGAAATATCTGCAAAACGTATCCTATTAGACTCAAGGACACTAGTATGAGAAAATAAAGGAAAAGCGTACGCCGAGTCACTTGCTTGAGAGAATGCCTGAGGAACACGAGATTCAATGAGTCCTGGCTTGGTAGTCTCCCAGCGGCCACACGCCGAGAACATCTATCTCTCCAATACTTGTTGGAGGTAAGAGGGTCAGTTATCAAAGGCCAGCCCTTGTTCCGCCAAGAACACAAAAAGTACCAACCAGGTTGCTGCGGGTTCGGTTGTACTTGATACAAATGGAGAAACTTGTCAATAGTTAGTGGGGGCTACTCTATCTGAGCCCACAACACCGAGCATCCGAACAAGTTCCTCCACCCGTTCGGGACTATCTGCCCGGGCGCTATCTGAAGTCGGGAAAGTAGATCCCGAGCTATTCCTTGGAGGGGCAGGCGTAAGCCGCATTGCAGAGGAACTTGGAAGATAACAACCATCACAGCAGGAGGATGGTCAGGTAATTCACTTAGAAGAGGAAGACGGATAATAATCGAGTCTGGAACATGATACCCAGCCCTAATTCTATCCAAATCTGCCTCGTTTAAAATCGAGGGGACCGAACCCCTCTACTCATCTCCAACCTCCCCTCCCTCGATTACCGATTCAGCAGCTTTCGCCGATCTCCGAGTAGAGACTGACTCACTGGCTCCCTTGGCCTCCTCATCCTCTTCCTCCGATTCTACCTCAGGAGGATTGGGTCTGCCTAGGGCAGTCGCTAGAGACGCCCTATCGTGGGAAGAACCCGCAGAAATAGGATGCTCCACGGAGAATCCAGGCACCCTTTCAGAGTGCTGGAAAGCCTCATTGGCACCAACGACCATCTCCGCCAGCAATGAAGGTGATTCCGAGACATCCCAGAGACGCCTCCCTTCACCCATTTCACTGGAAACTCCCTCCCGAGGGCTTGAGGAGCCGTGCATTGCTATCAAAACCAAAAATAAAAGGGAGGGAGAGAGTATAAAACTCACCAGAGATAGCAAGAAGGGCTGAAAAGGAGTCTAACGTGGGAGCGAAAGTCGAAAATCTAAAGGAAAAAATAGTGAAAATGGCGAAAGATAGGAAAATAGTGGAAATCAAAGGGAAAGGAAGACGCGCGAAAATGGAAAATGCGCGTCCCTCTCCCCCTTATATAGCCGCACCATGTGGCTAGGGCATTTAAGGAGGATTTAGATCGATGGCCGATTCGACTCCCCCGCTTGACATGTGGTGAACACCAATTGACAGAGACGTCGCCCTCGCCACGTGTTCAAAGCTCATTCACCGAAAAAATGCTTTGACGGCTCTCCACGCATGCGGCCTCGATCAACGAACCAACACATGCTCTGTATGACGCACGACTCCTGCGAGTATTAAATGTTCTATCATAATGTCGGCCTCAGTCCAAGCCGACCCAAAAAAAAAACTCTTTACTCCTCAGCCTCAACATGCTTGACGCAAGGAGTAAGGGGGCTTACTGTTGGGGAAAAATAGTACGAGTCCGAAAGCTCGGCTATAGAATGGACCCACTCTACTAACACTGCCCGACCGAAGGAAATAAACTACGTGCCCAAAGGAGAGACTAAGCTCAGATTGCAAGGAATAAATCCTGACCTTGACTTACAAAGTCACGAGCCACAAGGCCAAGCATATGAGATGTATAAAGTTAACTTGGAAAACGAGGAAGCAACATCTAAAGAGGTCGATCAAGGCCCAAGGCGTAGAAGCCACTCGAAGCCACTCGACCGACCATAAAACCGACCCAAATTAGGTCAGTTACATAGTCGGCTATCGAATTAAGAAAGAATAACAATTATGGATCGATTCCATCTTATCCGACAGATGGCAAGCAACTTGATCCTTAAAGCTGGTCGAGACTAACTCTTCATCAGAGTCGGTCAGGACTGTGCTGAGTAAGGAAAAGACGGTGTAAATGTTGTCCCGAAATCTCGTAAAAGGATCCCCGATCCTGAAGATCTCGGGATCAGATGGAGTCTAAAAATGGATCAAATCAGCCCCCCAAGATATCAGGAAGAGAATCCCTGTATGACGGGACCCTCCCATTCCTATAAAAGCAGGAATCTCCAAGCTCAAAGGTACGCAAAAACCCTCCTAAAATCCTCCTCTTGCACAATCCTAGCTCTGACTTTGGCATCAGAGGTTCCCCGGCTCTAGACAGGGTCTCCTTTTTTCCTTCCTTTTGCAGGTGATAGGATAGAGGAGGACGTACTAGTTTTTTGCATCAACAGTTTTGATATTCTTCTAAGGCAGGTGCAACTCGATGAATCAAACTTAGACCTGACAGGACCCTGTTTGGTTCCAGGTAATGGATCACCCCCTTAATTTAACTCTAGGTTGGGTGAATATAGACTTGACTCAGGGTCAATCAATTCGATCCACAAGCTTTCCATTTTGCTTTGCTTCACTTTCAACTCAAAGGACCTGAAAGTCTGGATTTTGGTGAGATTTCCTTTTCCAAAGGATAGTGTCGGCCATCATGCATGACTTAGAAATATGTAACCAACCTCCAGTCAGACACGTTAGTGTCGGGAATGAGCTCATTTAAGAGAAAAACATTACCTTCCATCGATTCAGTGAGCAAGGATTGTAAGTCATCGGGGAGAAAAACAATCCCATCTTTATCATGTTCATGTTACAAGGGAAATTCAGTCCATCCAAATGGTTGACCCAACTGTCAATGAATCACCAACATTTTTTCAATGGTGGTTTCCTAACATAAGGTTTATTGTGTCTGATGGTGCATATGGAGTCGGTGTCAATAATAATGGACACAACTTAGGTAGGTGGATTTCTGAATGTAGGGTTCACTGCGATGCATGTTTCTTATATCCATACCATCCATCTATATAGGGAGATCATTTCAGGGTATTATTCTAAAAACAAAGTAGATCCAAATTTTAGGTCGACCACAACACAGGAAACAATAGTGATTGACCTTTAAAAACTTATCATGGACCACAAAAGTTTTCGATCAATCTGAAGCTGATATTTGTGTGGTCCTTTTATCCATGCCTGTGTGACCTTACCAACCAGTTAGATGGCAAATAACCATTCTGGTGGAATCAAGAAGTTTTAAATGGTGGGTATTCAATCACTGCTGTTTCCTGTGATGTGGTCCACTTAAGATTTGTATCTACTTTAGTTTTTAGCCCAGTGTTCGACAACACCCCATATCCCACAGTGAACCCAAAAATAAAATCCCCTAGCTCCCCTCTACAAATACCTCCTCCCCCAGTGTAAGACCTGTACCTTAGACCATACCGTTCTGTAGGCTTCCACGATCCTACTGGTTGAATTCCGGCAACCATCGACCCGTTCCGACGTTTGTGCATAATCCTAAGCCGAGTCCTGCCTACCAAAGGCGGCTCGATCCGAAACTCGTACCTTGGCGACCAAGCCGTCGCCGCGGTTCCAACGCCGCAACTCGCGCACCGATCCGATACTCAGGGTAGAAGATGTCGGTCTGCTTTCATTCCTAAGAAACACCACATGTTGCCAATTATGAGGGAATCTCTACGAGATGTCTCATCAAATCATGTCAAGTATATACCATGCCAAGAGTACAACAACCCATCCCTCCCTTTTCACAAGTCAACTCTCTCTCTCTCTCTCTCTCTCTCTCTTAACAATCCCTCTTTTACAAAAAAAAAAAAAAAAAATCAAACCAAACCATACCTCCATATCAACCTTCCTTACAACCACCATGTCACCCATCCTTATCACCCCATCACTCCTCTCTCTCCCTCATTTCTCAAAATCTGTCCCAAGCAACATCATACGTCCAAGCTCTCTCCCTCTCCCCAAACACCAAGTGTGGCCCACCCTCTCATCTCTCATCCCCACCATCAAACTCTCATCTACCTCCATCAAATTCATAGGCAATGAGCTAAGAAGGCTAAGGGACAAAGGAGGAGTGTAAGAGGTGGGTGATCCACCGTTAATTTCAGTTTTAAGGGTCACTTCTTGTGGGACCCAAAATGGTGTGTGCAATGTAAAGAGGGGCCCATAGTGGCGGGGTCCCTCTATCTCACCATATCTCTCTCTCTCTCTCTCTCTCTCTCTCTCTCTCTCTCTCTCTCTCTCTCTCTCCTATCCCTAGGATGTAGTAGGCGCCACCGAATTGTGTTAAATCTACTCCATCCATCAGACAGAGTGGCCCACCACATTTCGGGGAGATCCCATCCATTACCTTAATATATATGAAATATATTTATATTATATTAACATATATATAAATATATACATGAATGCATGGTGGGCCACGTCCTTGTGGGACCCACCATGATGTTGTGCTTATCCATGCCGTCCAGCGTCCCTGGACGCTGGACGTGCAACAAGAGTGCTAACATGGTGTGCAGTGCACTGACAAGGATGTGTACTTACAAGCTAACAAAAAGAAAAAATTTACTTTGAGGGTGGGTTGCTCATGCAGGCCCCACCTTGATGTATGGGGCTGATCCACGCCATCCATTCCGTTCTCCAACTAGTTTTAGGTGTTGAGCCGAAAAATGAAGCTGATCCAATTATCTGGCGGGCCGTGGTGTTGAGAATACTAGTATTTCCCGTTAAAACTTAGAAAAATGATTGCTGGGGTCCACAAGAAGCTTGGACCCACCTGAAACTTGGTTTGGACCCCTAATTTTGTGGGACATAGACAATGGACGGGATGGATCTAGTTAATGTGGGTCCCATCTAAAAAAAAGAAAAAAAAAAGACTAAGCATTGCGATGGGTGATTATGTGTTGCGGGCCCTCACCAGTGATTGTGGGCCCCAAGTGATGCGTTTTGAACATCAGTATCGTCCATCATGGGGCCCTCCTTCTAATAAGGGCCTACCCCAAAAATCAGCCGTATACGGAACTCAGGTGGGCCATACCATCTAAAATTATGTGAAAACATGCCTAAAACATATAAAATCACATGGTGGGGCCTACCTGAAATTTGGATGTGGCTGAAACTTGGTCTGAACCCTCAACCAAGTGGGACACACCTAATGGGTGGGCTGGATTTGTGAACCACATCACAGTGGCCCATCCTTGACCGTGACCATATGAACAGGTTGGATGAAATAAACATTACCATGGGCCCCTCTGGCCCACGTGTTCTTATGAACAGGTTGCATGGCAAATAAACATTCCAGTGGGCCCCCCTTGGTCCGAGTGACCTCATGAACAGGTTGGGTGGCAAGTAAACATTACAGTGGGCCCTAGGCCATGTGACCCTATGAACAGCTTGGGTGGAAAATAAATATTATGGTGGGCCCTGTGACCTTGTCAACCGACTGGATGGAAAATAAATATTATGGTATGCCTCACATGGGACCCACCATGATGTGTGCATTATTCACACTGTTCACTTATTTTGTGGGGCCCATCCTATTTATGTGCCCCAAACATGGGCTACCTTAGGCAAGCCCACCATGATGAATGTGTTGGACTCACTGTCCTTCTAATTTTGCCAATCATGGGCTGTCACATGAGACCCATATGATTAGGCCCATTTTGATGTATTTGTGGCCCGATGTTGAGGCCCACTTTGATATATATGAGGCCCATGTAACTAGGCCTATCCTGATGTACTTATGGCCCGTTGTTGAGGCCCACTTTATTATACATAAGCCCCATGATTATGTGGCCCATTTGATGTAATGAAGGCCCATGGGTCGAGGCCTAATAGGACGTACCTTAGGCCTAATGTAGTGTGATTTCACCATGGTATATGTGTTGACCTTTATAGTGGGCCATGCCTTAGGAGCAATGATGGTTTGACGTCCACATTGAAGGATGTTGTTAGTTAGATGTCCGCATTATCATTCTCCCTAATGTCCACTGATAGGCCCATACTTGTAGTAGGTAGGCCGCGTAGGCCCATCTTCGCTTTGCTCAGAGCCCATCATTATACAACATGTTTAGTATAGATACATGATTCATGATCATACACATCTTACGTATGCTTGTTATGAGGAGTGACTAATCATAGCATGTGCCTTCAGGCAAACTGTTTACGGGCTCCCTGATAGGCAGAGTTGTCTACATGAGCGCGTGCCTCACGTAGGATGGTTGCATGACTGATAGTGTGATACATGCACTTGCATTTGTGTGATCGTGATATGCCCTAGCGACATCGGGACCATGGGAGACATACCGTGGGTCATTTGGTTGGAACCTGAAACCGTGTTCTAAACATTGGGGCGCCATAGATGTCCCCGGGTGAAAGTCCCGGGCCGATGGTGGAAGATGACTCCCCAGTGAATATATGAGCCACGAGAGCCGAATACCATGAGGTCGCGTCTCCCACTATGTCGTGGTCGGTTGAAAGGGGAGTGACCTTACTCGCCCGAGAAGCAGGGGCATTACTAGGTCTTGGAATGGCGTTTGACCAAAGATCGGAAATGGGTTCGCTATCGACTTGCCGGATAGATGTTGGCGAGACTATTGGCCGGGGGAAGTGAGGTTTCTTACACTCACTTGGACTAATTAAGCAGGAGAGAAAGAATGCCATTTAGTGTACTTGAACCCGGTGATTATCCAACCGAGAACCCAGTGCGATTTGATGCTCTAGTGAGGAGCTGCATTAGTATGTGGATTGACATGCTTGACTTGCATTATGCATCGCATGGCCTTAACATGACCGATAATATTCATAACTTGTACCGCATAGCCTTGGTACGACTGACTGCATTCATGTACTCATCAGCATGTTTCCACATTACTCTGACCTTGCATTCTGAGCACGCTCATATTGCACACTTACACCACCCTCTAAGCTTTCTATAAGCTTATGCATGATTGATGCGTGCAGGTGACGCCAGGATGCAGCCGTAGTCTCGCCGCAGTTGCAGCGTGCCGCCGAGCTTTTGGAGTTTTTGTCATTTTCAGTATATTGTATTTTCCTTTCATACGCCTTGTACTCAAAAGTTTTTTATCATAGTGGATTTTATGATGGTGTTCTTGTGGTTATTATTCGTGGGTTATGCTTGTAGTTATGCTCATTACGAATCAAATTGATTATTAGAAATCCTCCTTATAGCATCCCAGGATCGAAACCTGGTATATGGGTGCCGGGAGCCGAGAATGGGGTACTACGGAAGCTGTCGGCGCCGGATTCGGCGATCAGGAATTTTGTGAGCCTGGTTTTCGAGTTCGGGGCGTGACACCCATCATTACTTGGATTTCCTATAGAAGACTCATCCACATTTATCTTGACCCAATTAGCCGAGGGCTTGAGCCACTTCACTACCTGGGCCCTTCTAGGAGAGAAGGCAGGAGCCGCGATCCCCAAGCCAGCTAGGATATGACTGTTAGCCCACATATTGGACTGCCCAGGGACCCGGTGCTTGATGATCGCTTACGTCCATCCTTTGACACACGAGATTTGCGTCTGACATGAGGGGTGTCTACCCTCAAACTTCGCTTCATTCCTGCCCTTCCAAATCTCCTAAAGAATGAGACAGGGGATCAACTTATTCAGAACCCCAGCCCAGCCCCCAGGAGCAGGTCTGTTCCACCATTGCAGCATCCTTCCTTCAATTGAGCTGATTGCCAGAATGTTCCTGCCGAAAATAGCTGCGAAGTGTGACCAAATCGCTGTAGCCTGATCACTAAGGAGGAAGAGATGGAGGGTTGTCTCGCACGCTGGGACCTGACCCGCTGCCTTGTCACAGTAGACGCACTGTGATGCTAAGGAATTGCACCTTTAATGCATTTCCACGCCAGGAGAGAGATCTTGGGAGGCAATTGGGCGTGCCACACTTTCTTCGCCCATCCGACGCGGGGCCTAGACATTCTGCTAGAGTCTTAGGCCGTTTTCACTAAGAAGTCACCATTAGGGGACAAGGGCTAGACCGGCATTGCAGGCTCGTTTGAAGTGCTGAATCCTTTGTGAAAGACGAAGTTAATGGTCTCTTGCGAGAGAAAAGAGGGCACTGCTAAGGGTGGAAGAGGCCCGACTTGGCCTAGGAAGCCGCGGATCTCCAAGTCCCTCAGCACCACAGGGATAGGGGCCGTCACTCTGCTCTCCAATAAACCCAGGCCTGACCAGTTTGTCCTCTAAAGACTGCGATCACCCTTCCCGATTTGCCAAATCACATTAGATTCCATGAGCTGAAAAAGCTCACTGATTTTCTTCCATATAGGGGAGACCGCTGACATCTCCTGCCCGGAACCAACATCAGCCAAGTCCCTGCTGTATTTCGCTGCCATGAAAGTCCCCCCAAGGTTGCGGATTCCCTGATATTTAACAGCCCACACCATTTTAAGATGCAGTGCATTCATTACCTCTGCCAATTTTCTTATACCCGAACTCCCTACCGATTTGGGTGTCGCTCCACTTGAACTTTGGATATGCTTCATGTTTACTAGGAATTTATGTTTTTTCATAATTCTTTTTACATTCTTGCGTATATAAGATTATCTTTTTGTATTCCTAAACTTTTTAAATACATCAGCTTTATTTAAAATTAATTTCCAACAGAATTAAAGGCGTTAAACATGTGCAAGATCAAAGTCATTGGATTAAGTTCCACTTACCTTGAACAATCCCTGCCTTAAAGAATTCTGCAACTTGTCCAACATGTGTGCCATGCGGGCAAGGTCATTTTCTTATATGATCTACACCCTTAATGAATTGTAAGAATCTGAGAAACGTGTGCCAATAATCACCTCTTCTAAGGGTGGCATTTTAAGCTGCGTGAAACTTTCAGCTCACTGCTCTCCTTGGAACCTTGGTTTTAATATTCTTCTGAGGAGGTAGGTGAATCCAATGAATTAAACTTGTACCTGACAGACCCTGTCTGGTTCGACGTGATGGGTCACTCACTCAATTCAACTCTAGGTAGGTGAATCCAATGAATTAAAACTCCCTCAATTCAACTCTAGGCAGGTGAATCCAATGAATTAAACTTGTACCTGACAGACCCTGTCTGGTTCGACGTGATGGATGACCCCCTTAATTCAACTCTAGGTTAGGTGAATAAAGACTTGGCTCAGGGCCAATCAATCGATCCACAAGCTTTCCATTTAGCTTTGCTTCACTTTCAACTCAAAGGACCTATAAAAGTCTGGATTTTAGTGAGATTTCCTTTTTCAAAGGATAGTGTCGGCCATCATGCACGACTTAGAAATATGTAATCAAGCTCCAGTCAGACACATTAGTGTCGGGAATGGGCCCGTTTAAGAGAAAAACATTGCCTTCCATCAACTCAGTGAGCAAGGATTGTAAGTCATGGGGGAGAAAAACAATCCCATCTGTATCATGTTCATGTTATGAGGGAAATTCAGTCCATCCAAATGGTTGACCCAACTGTCAATGAATCACTACCATTTTTTCAACGGCGGTTTCCTAACACATGCAGGGTTTATTGTCTGATGGTGCATATAGGGTCGGTGTCAGTAATAATGGACACGGCTTAGGTAGGTGGATTTCTGAATGTCACTGCGATGCATGTTTCTTATATCCATACCATCCATCTATATAAGGATATCATTTTAGGGTATTATTCTAAAAACAAAGTAGATCCAAATTTTAGGTGGACCACGACACAGGAAACGGTAGTGATTGACCTTTAAAAACTTATTATGGACCACAAAAGTTTTCGATCAAGCTGAAGCTGATATTTGTGTGGTCCTTTTATCCATGCCTGTGTGATGTTACCAACCAGTTAGATGGCAAATAAACATTCTGGTGGACTCAAGAAGTTTTAAATGGTGGGTATTCAATCACTTCTGTTTCCTGTGGTGTGGTCCACTTAAGATTTGGATCTACTTTATTTTTTATCCTGCAGCGTAAAATGATCTAGATCAACAGATAGACGGCATGGATATAAGACACAGACATCAAATTGGGCCCCACAGTCTGGGATCCACGGAAGCCGAGTTAGACCGGGACGCGGTTAACGTGGACGTTATCCACGCGGTCTGTCTTTTTGCAAAGTCTTTCCAAAGGGCAACAGCGATGATTATTGCTCATCCTAACTCGTTGATATCGTAACACTAACGTGGCCTTAATAACCTATTTCCTATAAGTCAGGGATCGACACAAGCGCGAAATCGGATCGCGTCAGTACCCTCTTATCGTACTGAGTAAACTCAGTTAGGCCCACCTAGAATGTGTGTAGTCTATCCATACCGTCCATCTGTTTTTCCATATAATTTAAGGGGTTGAGTCCAACATAGCATATCCAAAGATCAAGTGGATCATAACAAAAGAAACAATGGGAATAATGATTTTCACCGTTGAAAGCGTTCTAGGCCCCACAGTGATGTTTATTTATCATCCAACATATTCAAAAGATCACACGGACATAGACGAAGGGAAAAAACAAATACACGCTGGATGAAAAACTTCTGTATCCCTCAAGAATTTTTTCAAAGGTAGAGGTTCAATTCACACTTTTTACTGAAGTGTGGTCCATATGAGCATAAAATGGATGGACGGAGTGGATAAAATACATAAATCATGGTCAAGCTCACGGAGTTTACTCACTAAGCTCGTGAGTTACTCATTATGCAATCCGCTTCGCCAAGTGCTGTTCCGGATATAGGAAGGGGATTGCGTCCGACCGGGCATGTACAATAATCCTTCCATGCAAGGGCTCTTGCGGGTATATATATATATATATATATATATATATATATATATATATATATATATATATATATATATATATATATATATATATATATATGTATGTGGGAAAAGGTACTATGCGCTCGAGCGTAAAGCGGTTGTCTATGAGGTTGAGCTGGGGTGGGCCCCACCGTGATTCCTTTCGAAGATCCACACCGTCCACCAGATGCATCGCTCCAAGTGGGACCCACACGGCTGGAAATCGACCGTCCACGGAACTCAGGTGGGCCATACCTTCTGAAAACATAAGTATACACATGAAAACATGTAAAAGCACTTGGTGGGCCCTACCTAAGATGTGTATACCACCTGAAAAGTGGTATAAAATTAAATTCAAGTGGGACACACATGATGGACGGTTTTGATCATGAAAAAACCTCTCGAAAGGCCCCCAAAACTAGTTTTGAATGTTTCAATGGTACACGGCCCCTCTCCACTTCGTACGTGGTGTGGCCCACAAAAGTCACTGATTGAGGTGATTTTCAGCCGTGTGGGCTCGTCCGAGGATGGTGCATCGGCGAGGGGTAGATGTTCGAACGACATCACGGTGGGGCCCACCCCTGACTCGACCTCATGGAGACGCTTTACGCTCGAGCGCATAGTACATTTTCCATATATATATATATATATATATATATATATATATATATATACGCTCGAGCATATATATATATATATATGGGAAAATCTACCCCTCGATCCCGAGATGTACCATTCAGAGAGAGCCACATGGTGAAAATCAAGTCAATCTGTGACTTTGTGGGCCACACCACGCGTATAGAAGTTGAGAGGGCCGTGCACCATGAAACATTCAAACCATTTGTGGGGACCTTTCGAGATGTTTTTGATGATCATATATCATGTGTGTCCCATAGTTTCAGTGTGGTATATATAAGTGCTTTACATGTTTTGCGTGTATACTTATGTTTTCCTAATATGGCCCATAAGTTACGTGGGACGGTGATTTTGGGTCGTGTGGGCCCGGTGACGCCGTGCATCGGCGGTGTGGATCCGGCATCACGGTGGGGGTCGGCTCGACCTCACGGATCGCTTTACGCTCGAGCGCATAGTACCTTTTCCCTCTCTCTCTCTCTATATATATATATATGAGCGTAAAGCGATCGTCCGTGAGGTCGAGCTGTGTGGGCCCCACCGTGATGCCTTTCGAACATCAACACCGTCCACCAGATGCACCATTCCATAGTAGGCTTAGATGGCCCAAAATCAGGTCAATCCGTGACTCAGGTGGGCCACACCATCTAAAACCATAAGTATACATGCCAAAAACATATAAAAGCACTAGTTGGACCCACCTGAGTTTTCCATGCACCTGAAACTTGGTCTGAACCCTCATTCAAGTGGGACACACATAATGGATGGGCTGGATTTGCAAAACACATCTCGGTGGACCCTCAAAAATGGTTATGAATGTTTTAATGGTGCACGGCCCCTCTGCACTTCTGTATGTGGTGTGGCCCACTAAAGTCACGGATTGACTTGATTTTGGGTCGTCCAGGCCCACCATGGAATGGTACATCTAGTGGACGGTGTTGATGTTCGAAAGGCATCACGGTGGGGCCCACCCAGCTCGACCTCACGGACGACCGCTTTACGCTCGAGCGCATAGTACCTTTTCCCATATATATATATATATATATATATATATATATATATATATATATATATATATATATATATATATATATATATGGAAATGGTTCTATGCGGTCTACCTCATGGGAACTTTCCATGAGGTTGAGCTATGTAGGCCCCATTGTGTTGTGTGTCGAACATCAATACCTTGCAATTGATGGGTTCCTTTTAAATCATGGGTTATCCCAAATATCATACCATCTAAAAACATATGAAGACATGCCTAAAACATATAAAAGCACTTGGTGGGGCGAACTTAAAATTTTATATGCATCTGAAACTTGGTCTTAGCCCTCATCCAAGTGGGACACACATAATGAATGGGCTGAATTTGTGAACAACATCTCGTGAGCCCAACGAATGATTACAAATGTTTTAATGGTATGTTAACCCCTCTCAACTTTTGTATGTGGTGTGGCCCACACAAGTATTAATCGTAAGGTCATCTCTGGTGTGGTTCACTTGAGTGTTAGATTTGGCTTATTTTTGAGCTCATACCTTAAAATGATTTGAGAAAATGCATGGTCAGCATGGATAAATAGATACATCATAATGGGCACCACAGGAACCCATATATGTGACATTCTGGTGGTGTCGGACTGATTCCTCCTGCATTTAGGATAGAGTTGGGCATCAGAACTAGTCGAATCGGATTGGGTCCAACTTGACTCGATCTGAGTTCTGCATGGCCTGACTTGAACTTAGTCCGATCCAGGACCGAGTCTCGGTCATCTGACTCGAGCCGATCCTAATCCATGCTGGCCTGAACCGATCCGAGTCTGACTCGGTCAGGAAAACCGAATCGGAACGGATTGGGTCAGGTTCAGATCGGTCCATTTAGGGTTCGGCGGGTAGAGAGGGGTCCAAAACCTTGGAAAGAAGAAGTGGAGATCGGAACTCAAAACTCACTGATTCATTCCATGGAAGAAAACAAGAAGAGACTTGAGAGATTCGAAAAATGCAAGTCTCCAAATGTGTTTTTTCTTTTTCATTTTAGGAATAGAAATGGTACTTTTCTGTATGAAAAATCAAAGGAGATGGGTTACAAATATAAGATTTCTTATCTTTACCCATCGGTAGCCGCCAACGAAGACGAAGAAAAACAGCCGAGAGAGAGAGAGGGGGGTTTGGGGGATTTAGGGTTCGGCGGATAGAGGGGTAAAATAGGTGAGGGGTAAAAACCTTAAAAAGGGTAAAATTATTATATATATATATATATATATATATATATATATATATATATATATATATATATATATATATATATATATAGGTAATCCGGTCCGAATTGGATCAGATCGGTTCCAATCGGATCAGATTTTGGATCGGTGCAGTACGAATTAACATTTACCCGAACCTGACCGAATTAACGATTGGATCTGCCTGATCCTGCTCGAACCTGAAGGATCCAAGCCGTCGGTTCGGCTCTAATCGGGTCAGACCTGGTCGAATCTTGTCAGATCCACCAGATCGGGTTAGACATACCCAGCTCTGATTTAGGCTGACAGTAATATAATATCATGCGTAACGAACAACTGTATATACTTGGTTTGATTTATACACGTCATGAAAATATGTCAATACAAACAGATGAAATGACCAGTCTAAGAATTAGTGGTGCATATTTGTAAAAATAATAAATATCTTAAAGGTGGACAGCAGTTTTTAAGGTATTTTTTTAATGAATAGTCCATCTCAATTTAAACGACTTAATTAACACCTTAGTTAGTGTCACCCTTACCGTGTGGCACCCAACCTAATCAAGATGTTGTATATCCACACCACCCATTTGTTTTCTTCAGATCATTTTAGGATCTTATCCAAGAGCTTAAGTAGATCCAAATCTTAGGTGGGCCATACCACTGAAAAAAGTGGTGAATGATCATTGAAAACTTTTTGTAAGTGACAAATTAAAGTTTTGAATCAATCCAATATTTGTATATTCCCTTCGTCCAGGTCTGATTGACTTTATCAACAGGTTAGATGACAAATAAACGTTACAGATCTGCATACAGTGGGCATGTGATTTTTTAATGGTGAATGTTCAATCACCACTGTTTCCTGTGAAGTGGTCCAGAATGAAATTTGGATCTGCTCGTCCAAGTCTTAAAATAGACTGGAGATCAAAGGGATAGACAGAGTAGATTTACAGCAAATGAATCATCATGGTGGGCCCCACAGTAAGGGCAACACATAATTCGCTCCCATAATGACAGGGTGCTCTCGAACCCCTAGTCATTATCATACGGGAGAGGTGTTCCTGACCCATGAGTGATGTGTCGGTAGAATTCAAATTGTGCATGTGAACTGTACGTTCTAAAAACCATGTGCGTGACGAACCACACCTATAGAGTCGGGGAACATTTCTTTAAGAATTTTTATACCTTAGTAGCTCTCTAATTAGATTTATGCATTCTAGTACTTTCTGTTAATGGACTTCACAAGAAGGTACCTGGCATTTCAGGTTTCTAGCAACATGGTACTTTTCCTCAATAATTTTTTAAGGGCTATTAAATTAAAGACCCTTTTTGATGTAATTATGAAAATACACTTAAAGGTAGGTCATAATAGGACTTTGAATATTGGTTGGGCTCAAACATAACCTAGCCCAAAATTTGATAAAATCCTTATTTTTCATTTGAATGCTCTTAATTCATCTATTGATTAAGTGAACCATACATAAACAAATAAATAAACAGTTTAGAGGAATAAAGCCAACCATCTACATTTAAGATGGATAGGTTGCCTGACTAAGAATTGGAATGGCATATTTGTAGGAAATAACGCATGTACATGAAGGGTCGGATATGACGATCCATGCTAAAATCACTTGAGCCTAGCCTGACCTGCAAAATTGATTGGGCCACATCTGTCCCCTAAGCCCAGACAGCAGTTTCAAGCTCAGCCTAGAGCTAGGTTAGGCTTGTTGGGTTGGGTTGGGTTGGGTTAGGTTGGGTGGGCTACCCAACCCATTGCTTCCCTTAATTCAAAATGATATTTATATTCAGTATTTGGTTTGGTGACTCTTTCACATGGGCTCACATGGCTTGGTTATTGAGTTGATAGAGTTCCCACTAAATTTGAGTTTTTATTTTATTTTATGGATGATGTCTAGTCCAGTCAACTCCCAACTGGGAATTCTTTCCTCAGAGTTTCAAACATATATAGCTCAAAATCAGGGTGGCAACAAGTTTGTACCGGGCTAGGCTAAGTTTGGGCATTGCCCAACCCTTAAAACCTAGCTACGGCCCAAGCCACCCCAAGCCCGAGCTTAAAAACATTGGTTGGGCAAAGTCCTGACCCGGCCTAGCTAGCTTAGCCAAAAATTGATAAAATCCCAAATTTCTGCTTAAATGCTTTTAATTAATCTATTGATTAAGTGAACCACAAATGCATAAAGGAATGAAACTGACAATCTACGTTTAAGATGGATGGAGTTGCCTAACCAAGCATTGAGATGACCCATTTGTAGGATATAACATAGCTACACCAAAAAATCAGGTTGTGTGTGTGAGGCGAAGCCTAGCCCATGAGCCAAGATGGTAGATCCAAGCTTAGCCTAGAGCTGAGTTAAGCTAGTCGGGTGGTGAGCTACCCAGCCCATTGCCCCCCTTAGTTCAAAATGGTATTTATACCTGTTCTTTTGGACAAGGGAAAGGCTCACGCTGATCCATGCATGTAGGTTCTCACGGTCTAGGCTTTGATTTTGAATTGTTAGATAAGGTTTGTTTATCCTGCTCTTTTTAAAACTTTTAGGTTTGATTGGCCTAAGTCAGCCGAGACCATTGGTTGCCCTTGCCCTGTCAGCATATAAACAGGGTCATGAAATGGAGAATGTACTAAAAATGGTTTACATTGAACCAAAAGAATTGATGGCAAGGATGTTCCATTTGATTGATTTTCAACTAAGAGCTATAAATGATTGTTGAGATTCACTGCATAACCTACATATTTTATGCATTGGGTGACCAATACTTAGATTATCAGGCACGGGTTGCCCAAACTTGCTTAAATGATCATGGATGTCTTGGGTATGAGATCCATATGCCACAAATTTCCTTTGTCATGTGGTCATTGTTCCCAAACTATGCCAAAGAAAGCACTTTTCAAGCTATTTTCCTATAGTTATTTGCTTCCAAGCTCCCAAACGAGCCCTCAAGTGACAATTTTTATTTAAAAGAGAACTTCTTTACTATAGTCAAATACACCTTGTCACCACTTTAGAGTAAAATTCCCTTATATAATTGGGAAGCGCACGTGCGTATAATTGGGAAGTGCTCCACGCCCAACGAGATGCGCCAACCTCAGCCCTTTCTATTCTACTTTCATATTACTAAAGTAAGCCATTAAACATTAATTTACATTTTTTCATAATTATTGCATATTCTTGTATACCACAGAGTTATCTTTTCATATTCCTAAACTCCTTAAATACCTTGGTTAACATAAAAAAAAAAAAAAAAAATCAAAATTAATTTTCAGCAATAAATTTAAAAATATCAATTTTGATATTCTTCGAATTTTTTGCAAGCACGGCTTCTAGTATGTGTGTGTGTGTGTGTGTGTTATGACAGCACCTACAAGTGCCCTTCATACTATTCCATTATTTTTAGCTGCTGCTTCAAACATTCCTTTAGGTATTTTTAACTTCAAAAATGATAATTTTATTTCAATTTTTGTTCTTATTCTGAAGATGCGTTAAGATTTGATAAGCTTCCAGTAGTGTTTTTAATTTTCACAATCCCTTCTTGCTGAAGTTCTTTCAATGCACAACTAGTAGCATGCTGCTCTGCCTCACACTTTGATTATATACATTGGTGCACTTATGCATGTGCAAGTGAAACATCTTTTCATAAATTTAGCTTTGGTAATATGCTGGAGCTGGTGATTGAAACAGTTCGATGTTCTGAATTGTGTACATCGACTCATTAAGGGATACTGCCTTTAACTTTGTAGAAATTTTAAGTGGATTATTTATCTCTCTGTAAAGATAGAATTAATCATCCACATACATTTTCCTGTACCTACAACAAATACAGTGAACAACACATCTTTGATTGGGTTCATCTCTCTGTTTTCTTGATTTGGCATCCATGATAATTTTTTAATCACATGCAAATCACTGACCACTTGGGTTACTCTCTGGATCCAACCATGGGATTTCAATATTACCTATTCAATGAATCTACTTCCATTATTCTTTCTAGAAATCACAATTTCTTTTTTTTTTTTTTTTTTTTTTTTTTGTTTAAAAAGAAATCATTGTCTTTTATGTGACTATAATCTTCAGCTCTAATACCAATTTGTTAACTGAAAAATGATAACTAAAGCATGTACAATGAAGTAAAAATAAAATAAAATAAAATTTACATAGAAAGCTCACCCTTGAAACTCGTTTTCTTTGATGTAAATCATGTATGAGCATAAATTTTGGGGCTCAAGCCTAGCTTTTGGTCTGGTATCTAATGGTTGTAGTGGATTTCACATTCTTATTTTCACGGGCCTTGTAAAAATCAAAGGCGGGTTTCTCTCTCCCAACTGTTTGTACTAATCTGGCCTACTAAAATCACGTGTCAGCCTGAATTTTTGGCTCGGAGCCTAGAATGGGATTACACATGTAATGGTTGGAGCAAATCTCACTTATTCATCATGGATGCCGCAGTGGGGCCCACTTAAGCCAGCAACTTTTTTCGTCCTTGAAATAACTTTCTTGGAAGAACATTTTCTAACATTAATTATTCGAAACTTTGTTGGACCATATATACAAATATTTGAGTGAGCATCTCTCTCTATACATGCCCACACTAAAGTTTGGGGTTAATCTAAGGGTCAGATCAAGCAATATCAAGGGACTGTTGGACTCACATAAGCAGTAGTGCATGAGGCAGTGGAAAAACAAATAAATAGGTTGGTAATTATCAGGTGAATTGCATTTGGACGTAGGTGAATTATATTTATACATGTGAATGACTTGTACACCAAACTTATTCTACTGGGACTTGTAGAGGAACCACTCTCTTTATATATCTGCCTACTGCATGAATGTTTGGGTGATAGAGTTAGCACTATTCAAAGACAACGCCAAGATTTGCTAAGAGAGATTCAAGAAGTGAACCACAACAAACGTGTATATGGGAATGCATGCAATCATTAGGTGGGGTGGACTATGGAGATGCCGTTTTGTTTTTTTTTGTTTTTTATTTTTTGTTTTTTGTTTTTTGTTTTTTGTTTTTGTTTTTTTTTAATTTTAAAGAAAAAATCTTCATATATTTGAATGAATTTACATCACCAAATATAGTTTGGGCAACCTCGCGGAAAAAGGATTGAGTGGAGGCCTATCATGAGGAAAGAAAAACTAAAACTATACGGGACTGCCAGAACCAGATTAATCGGACAGTTAGAGAAAATCTATAACAACCTATATTCATTATTTCTGTGTGGCTTGGCCAATGAATGGGGAAGTGGGCTTTTTTCAGATCAAGCAAGTACACATAGAGAATCAATTGGTACATGCCCAAATGGCCACGTTGAGGTCCACTAGATGGATGATCAGAACCTACCAACCATATAATCATATGCATAGAGGTTAGGCAAATAATTCTTACTATGATGACCACAACAATTATTTCGAGAATGCAAAGAATGTTAGTGGACTGGACTTGCTAACCAAACTATCTGCACATGACTATGGTTCGGCTTTCCAGATCATGCATGGGAAGTATCCCACTTCATATGTGACTTGGCTGAAAAATTTAAGCTGCTGCACTCATTAAGCAGTTCACAACTTGAATATGGGCCATTAGCTAATTTTAACCATATGTTTCTTTAGGTGTGGTCCAGTTGATCAGTAGAGCAGCTGACACGTATAAAGTAAGAATATTTATTACTATTTCTTTACAGAAAGGTGGGAGCACACCACCTGTAATTTTATTGATACTTGAAAATTATATGCATTAGAGGGGCAACACTGATCACCAGTTGTCTCCCTATATTTTCATCACTAAGCTTTTTATTACAACTCTCATAAGTACTAACAAAAAGAAAAAAAAATAATCATAATCATAATAAAATCCACTTTAAAGCGACCCATCATTCATGACCTGGGTTTCAATCAAACTTTTTCAATCTAGCATCATGTACAGTGACAATTAAAACAAAGTCTATCTTCCATCTCATCAAAGAAGTGGTAATATGCAATCCTCCGAGGCTTCTTGAGCAATAAAATGACACAGAAGGCACAAAATCCTATGGAAAATCCCGGTCCCAATGCAGAGTAAAACCAACGCATTTCATACTCTTCTTCATCTGTTTCTACGTCACCACTAACAGGTATTGGACCTTGAGGAGTCTCATGGCTAACACACTTATCTGGAAGAGGTGGTCCACAAAGTCCGTTGTTGCCCATATAAATAGAAGGATCTTGAAATGTCTGGAGCTGATTTCCAGATGGAATTTTTCCCCACAAGTTGTTAAACGACAAGTTCAAGTAACTTAGAAAAGTTAAACTTGACATGCTCAGAGGAATTGTACCTGATAGCTGATTTTTGGAGAAATCGAGAGACTCCAGCAATGCCAATTTACCAATCATGTTTGGAATCCTTCCGATCAAATGGTTTCCAGATAAGTTTAAGACAACCAATCCCAAAAGACTTGTGAGTCCTTCAGGGATCTCTCCAGATAAGTTATTTCTTGAAAGGTCTATGCATGTAACCAGTGAAACTGTTCTTGTGTATTCAAGCATTAGCCCCTTCGTTGACACAAGCAAGTTTTCTTTGTAATATGATGATCCCGTCGCTCCATAGAAAAGAATATGGTTTATCTTCCGCTCATTCTTCATGGCCATGAGATTTTCAAAACTTGGAGGAATTAAACCAGATAAACAATTTTGTGCCACATCAAGGAGCTGAAGAGAAGTTAGGTTTAACAGTTGTGGTGGGATGTTGCCAGTAAACATATTGGATCTTAAGCGCAATATTCTTAAAGCTGGAAAGCTTTTACTAATCCAAGTGGGAATATGACCTGAGAAATTGTTGTATCCAAGGTCCAGAGTCTCCAAACTAGCACATGTCTTCAAGGATGAAGGGATTTTTCCTGATAGGCCATTGTTGCTTAAGTGCATTGTTCGGAGTCGTTGCAACTTACCCAAAGACTTAGGCATTTCTCCTGATAACCTGTTGTTGCTCAAATCAATTGCCTCAAGGGCTACACAATTACCCAAATTCAATGGAATGATACCACCTACATTGTTTCGGGAAAGGTCAAGGACATTTAAGGAAATCATTCCTTCTATAGATGAGGGAATCATGCCAATGATTTGGTTACCTCTAGCAGAAAAGTATTGTAAATACTGTACTGCGGATGTAAAATTTGGTACGATCGACCCTGAAAATTGATTGTTGGAGAAATCAAGCACTACGGCTCCATTCAATATGTAGGGTATGGGACCACTGAAATTATTCGAACTCAAATCAATGTAATTGGCCTGATCCTGCATTTTAAAAGGATTGGGCAATTGGCCAAAAATATGGTTATTTGAAAGGTTCAATTGATAAAGTTCGGGTGTTAAATCCCAAAACCAGGGGGGAATGATGCCAGAGATGGTTGTGTTAGAGAGATCCAACTCTTTTACATATTTTTGTGTTTGTAGCCAGGGAGGAAATCGAGGACCTAAATGACATGAACTTAGGTAAATGTAAGAAAGCTGAAATGGAGGGGACCAATCAGAGTGTGGATCAAAAACCAAAGAATTGGATTCCAAATATAAGTAACTCAACTTTTGGAGGTTTTCAAAAACACTTTCTGACACGTTTCCTGTCAAGGAGTTGTAAGAGAGGTCAAGCAAATACAAGTTAGAAAGTTGTCCTAAAGTTGTCGGGATATTCCCATTCAACTGATTCTCACTGAGAGAGAAACTTTGTAAGGAATGCAATCCTCCAAGAGCTGCAGGGATATTCCCATTCAACTGATTCCCAGCAAGCCTTATAGATTTTAATGAAGACAATCCTCCAAGAGCTGCAGGGATATGCCCATTCAATTGATTCGATGAGAGATCTAATTCTTGTAAGGAAGACAATCCTCCAAGAGCTGCAGGGATATTCCCATTCAACTGATTCCCTGAGAGATCTAAAAACACAAGGCTACTAATGTTAGCTATCCAATTTGGAATGGTAGAGTTGAAGTTGTTAAAATAGAGATGAAGGACACGGAGAGATGTGAAATTAAAAGAAGCAAGAGTTGGAGAAATATATGAAAGACCACAGCTTGATAGGCGTAACTCAACGAGGGAAGGAAACTTGTTCATTACGTGCACCCAATCATGGCTTGCCATGGAAAGGTTCACTCCAGACATGTCGAGGTAATTGAGAGAAGGTATGCTTGTCAACCACCAAAGGTTTTTGGCACTCAAAGAAGATGAAGAAAGCTTCAGGGAAATGAGTTTGGTGAGGTTTCCAAGCTGATGAGGGATTCTCCCACTGAACCTTGCATCTGACAAGTTCAAATGCCTCAACTCCTTCATTGAACCCAGGAAATCTGGAATTGGTGCGCCATTAAAATCATTACCGCTCAAGTCCAAAAACTGAAGATGCTTCAGTTGAACCAGAGCTGGATCAATTCTGCCACCTACCCTGTAGAAAGTAGAATGGAGGTCGAGTTTAAGAACAAACCCAGTTATGTTGTGGCAGGTAATTCCTCTCCACTTGCAGCAGTCCGAGGCATCATCCCATGAAGAGAGATGATCGAAGGGATCGTTGAGAGTCTTCCGGAAGGTGGACAGAGCTTCTCTTTCCGAATCCAAGCAACCACTCACCTTCCAATATCCTCGCCAATATATTAATACATTTAAAAGAAAAAGAGATATAAGAAAACCTCTCAGCTGAGAAGAATAACTCTCCATTCCTTCTCTATCTGCTCTAGAAAAGTAAAATAGTTTCTTGGCTAATTTCTCCCTCATGTCCTTAATTTTTAAGATTTGAGGAGAGTCACCACCGTTTCTTTGAATGATGGTGGACCGTCACAGGAGTGTAGCTCCTCTCACATAATAGAACGGCTTGGTACTTTAGCTGGCAGGAAATGACGTCTGCTAGATCAAATCCGGATCCGGCAGGAATTTCTTATTTTACTTCAGGAAGCGGATTGGCTGGTGTACTACACACCAGCAACTTATCTTGTGTGTTGACGTTACCAAGTTCTTCGGTCCCATCACGAGGTATTAGTTATATCCGAACCGTCGGTCCACTTGGTGAGCCAGTCCTAAGGCTTGAACCAAAAACTAAAACAGATCCAAATATCAAGTGGACCACACTGTAAAAAGTATTAGAGGATTGAATGTATACCATTGAAACCCTTTTGGGCTCACAGAAATTTTGGATCAATATAATGTTTGTTTTCTCTCTTCATTTGTGTCTTTGTGACCTTATAAATAAATCGGATAGAAAGTAAATATTATGGTGGGCCCTACAAATATTTTAAAGGTGAGAATCACTGTCCCACTACTATTTGTGGTGTGGTCCACTTGACGCTTGAAAATTACTTATTTTTGAGTTGCAGATGTAAAATGATCTCGCCAAATTGATGAACAGTCGTAGATATGATAAATACATCATTGTAAGGCCATGTAACTTTGATATCCTTGGAACCATTGTACAACTGGGATAAACGCATCTACACCAGCTAGGTTTTTAGTGTGTGGTACACCAACAAATCCTTTCCCTTTACTGCATTGGGATTGGTCCACACCATCATAGACAAACAGAGGACCGTAACCGGAAGCGGATTGACCTGAAGACGAGTGTTGCCGTTCGTAGAAGTCCTAGGTGTAGGAGCGGTTCAAAGGATATCGAAGTTACATGAACCCACACTAATGTATTTATTATATTCACACGGTTCATCCGTTTGGCAAGATCATTTTGGAGCATGATCTCAAAAATGATTCATGTCCAAAGCTCAAGTGGACCACCCCACAAACAGCAGTAGTGACAATGATTCTCACCTTTAAAACATTTCTAGGGCCTACCATAACATTTACTTTCCATCTAGCTAATTTGTTAATGCAGTCAGGACCTGGATGAAGAGGAAAAACAAATATCATATTGATCCAAAACTTACGTAACCCTTGAAAGGGTTTCAATGGTAGACGTTCAATTCTCCCTGCTTTTTGAAGTGTGGTCCAATTGATCTTTGGATCTGTCTTTTTTTTTTTTTTTGGCTCAGGTCTTATTACTAGCTCACCAAATGGACGTACGGTTTGAATATAAACCTCATGATGGGACCCACAAAACTTGGTGTGGTGTGTGGTAAACAAGCCAATCGGCCTCCATCCCAACTAGTGTTAGATCAACCCATGCATGTTCTAATCCAACCTTGAATATGTGTGCTAGATCTATGCCATCCATTAGACTTGTCCCACTATTTGTAGGTTCCACGTGGCAAAAACAGGGCAGGCCGCATGTCAAATTGCTATAGCATTGGAAGCAATTGCCAAGCTTAAAAAAATGTTCGCCCTCAGATTCGTTTCAACAACTGCTGCCACATGTTCGAGCAATTTTTATTTTTATTTTTTTAAAAGTTAATGACACCTACTAGGCTCACTATAATGTTTACTAGCCATCCAACTTTTTTCTTTTACCAAAACAAATTTTAGATTGATAGGAGAAACTTTACACGATAGCTAGCTTCGGGCGGACCCAACTACAAAAAGGGGGTGAGGTCTGCGTAAGAACGAAAAGAAAAGCATGAAAAACAACTGAAACTAGTGTTCCCTCAGGTTGCCCAATCCCACCCTAATGAGGAAAATGAGCCCTTTGGTAATCTGCGGCAGGTCCGGCTGATTGGATAAGGATCCGGGATTGAGTAGTGTTGTCCCTTCTAGCTAGATCGTTTGCAACCGCATTAGCTTCCCTGGGGATGTGAGAGATGGAGACCTCCAAGTCAGTTGATATCCTCTTAATCCTGGACCACCAGCACCAGTAGCTCAAGGCCCATGGGGGAGACGAGATCCTCTCAAGGATTTCCACAATCGCTTTGTAATCACTCTCTATCTCTACTTTGGAAATACCCAAGTGCACTCGGTGGGAGAGGCCCTCACAAATGGCCCTGATCTCGGCCCGAGAGTTGGACTCGAAATTGTAACCAGATGTGAAAGCAAACAGAAAATCACCGTCATTGTTTCTACCTACTCCACCACCCCCAGATGGGCCCGGGTTCCTTAGAGACTAGCCGTCCACGTTGATCTTGACCCTGCCCATTTTGGGCCTAGTCCATTTGATCAGCTGAATCTCCCTCCTAATGCATAGGATGCGATTGAAACCTAGCGCCGATACAACTAATGAGGACGCACGCTTGAGGACTTTTGGGGTAGGGAGGGATGGAAGGAGTCGGCTGGCACATAGCTAGATTCTAGAAATAACTCTCGAAGGGCAGGACGGGATATCCTCGAATCTTGCCGCATTTATGGACATCCAGATTTCCCAAAAAATAAGCAAGAGGATGAGACCCATGAGGGTACACAGCAGGTCAGATGTAGCTGCCGCCGCCCACCACCTAGAGGCTCTGATGATTGTTGAATCCTGGTGGGAAGTTGAAATCTTGAAAATGGGCCGAAAGTAAGACTAAACTTTTAAAGCGAGCTCTCCAGAGGAGAAAAGATGGCCGATAGATTTTGTGTGGATTGGATGGGGGGCGTGGCAGCACACACAATTTGAGGCGAAATGGGCCCCTTTTGATTGCGTTCTATCGTCAACTAGGATGACTTTATGAATTATTTTCCAAGAGAGGAGAGATCTTAGGGGGCCGTTTTGAGTGCCAAAGCTAAGCAGACCACCTGTTTTTGACACCAGGGGCTCTGGAAAAAAGCCAGGCTTAACCGACCTTCAACTTGCAATAGGTAGAAGCCACCCACACCCTTTTGTCTTCCGAGTTGGAGGTACAATATCTCTCATCTATCACATGATCGACCACTAGAGAAGGCAACATATGACTGACCGCATTCACGTCCATCCATCCCCTTGGCCCGATGAAGTCCCTGACTTGTGCCAGCTGCGGCTAAGGCTAAGAGGGGGCTGTCTGGAGCTTCTAGTCTGATAGGGGCCTATATTGATACATGTATTATATATCCGTGCCATCCATCTATTTTAAAAAATCATTTTAGGGCATTATTCCAAAAATGAAGAGATCCAATTATCAAATAGACCATACTATAAAAAACAGTGGTGATTGACCATCCTATCATTAAAAACTTCTTAGGGTACAACTTAATGTTTCCGTAGTTTTTATTTACCATCCAATTTGTTGATAAGGCTATGGAAAAATTTCTGACTTAATGCAGAATTGGAAAGCAATCTGCGTTTAGTTTTGTTTGGTAACACGTAATGTGGAAAGCGCTTCATGTATTTTCACTAAAAATTTTTAACAATCAAGGTCTAGCTTAATGGTGAATGGAGAATGTGCTCCATGTATTTTTATTATTATTTTTTTTTCTTTCAAAATTGCCCTACACTTTCTCCTTTGCGTAAAACATAACCCAACTTTTAATGTGTGACACTTCTCTGGGCCCACTATGATTTATGTGTTAGATCCACCTCCCATCAACTTTTCTATATCTTCCTGGATTATGATCCCAAAAAATGAGGCACATCCAACCCTCAAGTCGACCACACCATAGAAAGCAGCAGGAATGGAATGACTACCGTTAAAACCTTTTTAGGGTCCATTGTGAAGTTTATTTGCCATCTAATCTTTTCATAAGGTCACACAAACCTAGATGAAGGGAAAAACAAAAATCAACTTGATTAGAGGCTTATGTGGCCCCAAGAATTTTTTTTATGGTAGGCACCCAACTCCCACTATTTCTTGTAGTGTGGCCCACTTAAGCCTTAGATCTAGCTTGTTTTTGGTACTTTTCACTAAAATGACATGGAAAAATGAATGGACAGTGTGGATAAAACATATACATCACAGTTATGCCGTTCACCGAGTGGGGTAGTACGCAATCCCACCCGGATTTGGAGGGAGCGGATCAGGTTGAGTAGCAGACTCGCTACTGAAGTGACGTCACCAAGTTCTGTGGGCCCACCATGATGTATTTGTTGTATCCACACCGTCCATCCATTTGGAGAGATCGTTTTAGGGCATTGCAAAGAATGAGGCAAATCCGAAGGTGAAATGGACCGCACCGTAAAAAATAGTGGGGAGAGTGATGCCCACCGTTGAAACCTTCCTAAGGTATACCATGATATTTATTTGAGATCTAACCTGGTCATGTGTTAATGCAGACATGAAAGGAGGGAAAAATATATCCGCTTGAAAGAAAACTTGTGGCCCTTAGAAGTTTTTAATGAGCATGATCCAAAAAAAGAAGCAGATCCAAATCTCAGATGGGTCATAGTACAAGCAAATGCGGTAATTAATGACTATTAAAATTTTCTTGCAAGCTACAAAAGCTTTGGATTAAGATGATATTTGTGTGGTCTCTTCATCTAGGTGTTTTTTACCTTATAAACATGTTGGTAAATAAATATTTTGATTGAATCCGTGAAGATTTTAATGGTGGCCATGCACAAGATTTGGTGAATTGCCATAAATCTTCTAATTATACAATAGTTAATTAAATTTTATTTGGATTTGGAGTCCGTACTAGGTTATTGTATTGTATATAATCTTATTCTATTTTTGGATGAGTTTTTTTTTTTTTTCCCAATTTGCTCCTACTTTACGGTGCTTTCGAGAAAATCTCAAATGTCCTTTATTTATTTATTTATTTATTTTTATTTTTTTGTGAGTTGATGTAGGATGGTCATGCCATGTGTATGTTGGTCTCCCCTCGTGCAAGTACGTTTCTTCTTATCTTTTGTCTTTTGTAGTAGTATGCCAACACATGGTAGCTTTTTGTTGATTGATGTGCACAATGTCATGATAAGTGTAAACAATAGCAATTATGGGATCTGGCTTTTAGTGTTTTGTCTACACTGTTTGGGAAGGGACAATTCAGGTACGGCTCACATATGCAAAATAAACGGACGGTTGAAAATTTGACCAACTTCCGCACTCAACGTGCAAGTGCACTCCAGCTCAGGACAGACCGGACTAACATAAGGCATGCGAGTTTTCCGAGCCCAGTTAGGGGGAGCGCTCGTAACCGAAAGTTCCATCAGGCTACCAGGATGTCCGAGTGAAATCCACTCCTTCAATCAGCTTCCCTGGCTATTGTTAGGCATAAACCCATAAATGAGGAAGATTTAAAACTAAGGTGCGCCACACCACAGGAAACAGTGGGGGTGGAAAAACCCACCGTTGAAACCTTCCTAAGGCCCACCGTGATGTTTCTTTGCCATTCAATCCATTCATAAGGCGATGAAGGGTAAACAAACAATCTCACATGTCTGTTAAACACCTGCCGTGGGGCTCACATGTATTGTATATCCAAGGGGCAAAAATCAAATAGCTACTGTTAATTATCAGTGCACCACATTCAGGTCAGAGATTTGGCCGGCAGGGGCAGCTGTAAAACCCTGCCATGTGTTTGGTTGACGAGTTGCTACTATTTTCTAAAGATTAGTTATATGATACTCAGGCAGTATAGACACTTGATGCACATGTACTCCAATATTATAGAAAGGATGCACGTTAACCAAAATTAAACTGGCTAAATTGTGAAACATGCAGTTGATAATTCGCAGTCTCAATATTATACTGGTTGAACAATCCTAGCCTCTGATTCTTGTATGTTAGATTGTAAAAACAGGACCTTTAAATAAATTTCATTTTTAAATCTGCACTAAATGTTCACCCATTCTGATAGCCAGATGATCAAATGAATGTAATTTTTAGTTCATGATGTATCTAAGCTGGGAAGTATAATTTGGACAGTTTATTTCCAATCACTTGCATGCAATTTCTATTAATCCATCAAACTCTGGCAAAGTATCATAGTCTCTCTCTCTAGATGAAATATTGGTAAGTTGGAGGATTTAATTTAAGGAACAATGGCAATGCTTCCAAGCAAGAAATGTCAAAAGAGATTGCAGTTGTGAGAGATAGAGAGAGAGAGAGCCAAGGAGAGAGAGGGAGGGTGATTGAGATGGGTTGGAGTATTTAAAAGGAGATCATTGGTATGGTTTTCAAATAGAGTAACTAATGTGATACTCGGTCAGAATGTGATGAATGATGTGCAGGCAGTTATAGTTTACTAAGAAATTCTATACGCAACATACTAGTAATTCAAATTAAATAGTTCAAATTTCAGGTGCAGTTAGATGTATAATGAATAAAAAATTTCCTATTTATTTACCTAATTATTAGGTTGTGGACATTTATTAGATGGTTAAAAATGAAAATTTGTCCAATGTCTTATTTTGAAAAAGAAATGTCCACCAATCAAAGGTTAGGTTTGTTCAACTAATTTGAGTTTTAGTTGGAAGTTAGAGGAACTGGGTTCCATGATTTAGTTTTAATTTGAGTTAATGTGCGCCACATACAGCATTTGTATGTGCTTGTGCATCAAGTGCCAGTAGCTGAAGTATCAAATAATTTCCCTTTCAAATTGATGTGTGGAGCAGGCTGCGGATGCATTCTTAGCATAGGTGGATTTTTATTTTTATTTTTATTTTAAGCCCAAAGAAAAGCTGAAGTAATCCGTTAGACTCGAGCCTAGTTGTACATAGGAATGATAATAATGTAATTGGCCATACGTGTGTCTGGTTCGAAGATATTCATTTTGAATATGGAAAAAGTATCGTTCAAAGTGTGGACCATAACACATGACCTTTCGATCTTTATGTAATGGTGCCTCCAAGGTCAATCACCCGCTATATATGCCAATAAAAAATATATGTTTTGTGAGAAAATGAACGTCTTCTATGTCAAAATTGAGGTTCTAAAATTCTTTACTTCTTTTGGTAAGGTTTATTTCCATTATATATCCTTATTCTTGTAGTTTTTGAATTATTGTTCATTTTAGAAGTTACGTATAATAATAGTTAGAATGCTCTTGTAAGGTTTGATTGTCATTTTTATTTTTGAAAATTTTAGCTTTTAAAAGAAATTTTGTTATTTAAGGTAATTTCTATTTAAGTTAGAGGTTTGGGTTGTCCATGTAAGTAATGTAATTGAGCAATTTTATTATATCTAAAATTTCTCTTTTACTTCTTGTAGATTGAAGACCTCACCTTATCTCACCTTATCAATTCAAGATCTTAATCACTTGAGGAAGATGTTGATCTTTTTCTTTTTATTTCATGTCATTTCCTGCATCACAAATAAAGGTTAACTATTAGGGTCGTCTGCTTAGATCTTGTCCAATATTGTTATGTTGGGTCTCTCTGTAGATGGATCTTGGACTTGAAAATCTCCTTGTTAGACTGATACTAAACTTTTGATCTATTGCTTTAAAAAATGAATGATTAAAAAGATTTCAGCAATGGTGAAGTGACGCAGGGATGAACGTGATGAGGTCAATCACCATTTTCCTCAGGAATAACTACAAATCCTTGAAGCTTCTCTGGACTCTTCAAAGAGACTTCTCGAATCCACAAGGAAGAAGCAAGAAAATAGAAATAATTTTAAAATATTCGAAATAATTTTATTGATGATTCAAATAAATGAGTCTACAACCCTTTAAATAGGGATACCAAGCCTTGAAAGAAGTTTAGGAATTCAATTACGACTAAAACTCCCTAAAATTTGTAACTTACTATAAATAGTAAATTTACTATTTATAGTAAGTCTCATATGTGGCTTAACCGCGTTATTCTCCTAATTTTTCTAAACACTTTTCATGTTAGGCACAACTCCTAAAGCCCAACGGATGAAGAGTTACAATCAAACCAAAACTTACTAAAAATAATAAAAACGAAAATAAACATGGAATTCGACCATCGATCTGATGGAATCTCACAAATTTGGCGTGAGTAACCCAACATGGCCAAGTTGGTTGGCTAAAGTAGCTCATCCTACCCCAAAATAATACATGGTACATTGAGTAACTCATTTTGGTTTGCGAGATATGTCTGTTTTAAGGTTCTGACGATCTTGATAACTTCCACCTCTAATCGAGCCTTCTCTGGTCCATCTTGGACATGAAAGTATCCTTGAAATGCTCTACATCAGTCCCCTCCACTTTAAAATAACTTGTCCTCGAGATCTTGTGATGCTTCGGTTCTTGATACTCGATCAGGTGTGCTGTAACGATACCCGGATCAAAAGTTATTATTAATTTACAGTCCACCTTCTTTTAGTCCAACCATATTAGGAATGTATCTGTGTCATGTCCTACATTTGACCCATCCACTTGAAAAAAACTTGTCCTCGAGTTACTCAAGGGACTTAACCCATGATTCTCAGATAAGTTCTGACGCCGATGTTTATTAGCCATTTTCTTGTACTTGACATTAGGCTCTTGAGTTAAAACAATACATGTACTCATGCTCTCCTAGACTTGGCTAGTATGGATTGGTTCCTTCATTTATGCTTGCAAGATCTCACATTCTTCTTGATAATGTGGGCAATTAGACAGATTTGCTGCTTAGACAAGATCAATGTGGTTTTGTATATCTTGTATGGGAAGTAATTTATTGGGAAGTTCATTAAATATACAATCGTCTTGAACTCCTGCAACACCGGTTTCAAATACTCCAGGATGTTTATAGGCTCCATATATATTTTATTTTGAACTAATGCATTTACATCTCATGTTTCTGTTCACTCCCCAAGTATAGGGTTGTGATGTAGTAATAAACTCAGGTCGAATCCAAGGATTTGGAACACCGTACGCTTTCTAAAAATAAAGATCTAGAACTAAGCTAAGATGAAATCTAAACCAATTTTGATTTGAGGAATAATGGTGAAATTAATCTAAAACTTAGGAAAAATTCTTAGGGATTGGAGGATCCATAGTAGATTAATTAGGGAGAGATCTTTTATGCGTATTACAATTTAGGGAATTCTGATGCCTTTAATGTAATTTTGGTAAATGAAAGGTATATGAATTAGAATGGATTCCATCACCAAACCATGCCCAGGAGACAAAGCAAACAAAACAAATTAAACTAATTACCAAACCAATCAATGTATGAAGGTTAGGAAAGACTTGACATCCAACCATGCCCAGAGACGATGGTGAACAACGGGGCTTACGACGTCATAAACATAAAGAGAAAAAGAACATCTCAAAGCCATTCGGACCACTAAAAATGTAATTTGTCAATGACCAAATTAAAGACCGAGAACATTCCCTTAATTAAATCCAAATCAATATCGATGAGTCTAAAAGCACAAGCAAGAAGCCTCCCATCACGCTACAAGCTTCACCTCTTGCTAGCTAAGAGGTTTCCTAGCATGGATTCATATACATCTTAAAAATAAATAAATAAAATAAACAAGTAAAAACTTAACTATTTCTCTCTCTCAGATCTAATTCTAAGAACAAGCTCAAGCTACCAGTAGTGTATATCTTTTTCGAGATCCCCCTTCACGTCTCTCTTCTCTTTCTTTTATATCAGGGAAGACGGTTGGAGCTGTGTCAGAGCGGAGGAGAATTACACATCCACTTGGTTTTACGCAGAACATGGAAGCGCCTTGCGTTTGAAAGATGGGTGTCTCATGTAAGAACCAAAATTTGGTTCCTCATCTAGAGTAGAGACCCACTCATGAAAATTTTGGGACGGTTTGGATCGGATGATCCTTATCATCAACACGTGAATGGCCCACGAGGTCGGTTTTCACCACATGTAGGATCGATCCGCATTGTGGCGATGGTGGGGCCCATGATAAGTGTTGGTTGAGAAATCCACGTCGTCCACGATTCCACTGACCTTCGAAAATGTATGGTTTTGGATCCATACTTGTGGTGTATCAGACTTTTATTTAGTGCCATCAACTGCGTCGCGATATATGTACTTGTAATATTCGAGAAAATCGAGTGAAGATCAGGGTTGGTCGGTTTGACCCCCTGGATGTAATGAACGGTTCGATTGATCATCCGATCAAAGATGGTGGACCACAACCTTCCGAAAATCCTGATTTTGGACACGCGTCCCCTGCAAAAACAGGATCATTTGTAAAAGTTCTGTGGGCCCCATCTTGATGTTTTCGGAGGAATCCACTCCGCTCATTGGATTCTTGGAGAAATTCGGTAGGAAAAGATGATTTTGGTCGATTTTGGTGTGACCCATTGTCTCGAATATTTCCGCCGTTCATGCTGAGTTTTTCGACGATCAACGTGCATACACGTATATAGGGCCAAAGGGACACCTAGGTGAGATGCGTGGCCACCCTCTTAACTCCATGGACGGTTCGGATCATCCAGAATAGAGGATGAGTGGCCCCACGCTTGAAGCAAAATGAAAATTCAAGCTAAATCCATCGACGCCAAAGATTTCTCTCTGTTGAAGCGATGCGGGTCAAGCGCCGTGTTGACAGAAGCCGGATCCGGTGCGGCGCACGTGTTGTTTCCATGGTGCACATGCATCACGCAATGTGGGGTCCACTGCGATATTTCTGAGAAATCTGCTCCATCCATCCGATTTGTCACCCATTTTAAGGAGTTGAGACCAAAATGAAGCATATCCAGATCTCGGGTGGGCCGAATCGAGTTTTATGGGTGTTTTGTCTGTTGGGCCCTTTCCCCACAGACCCATTGGTGATATTTAATATGTACGAGTTAATTTATGGCCCCCATCACATGTATGAAGTTTAAAAGTCAATAAAATTACGGTGGCGAAACCATGTAATCGCATTGCGCATTAATAAGCAAGCCTCTTTAACGTGAAATGACTTGATTAAGAACCCTTGGCGTGTAAATTCTTCAATAAAAGTCTCCCATTTTCTTTGTGGTGATTTCAGAGCGTCAAATCCACGCTTTTAGTACCCTAGTACCCAAGTTCAGTTTAAGCCCCTAAATACATCCCGCATCGAAACATAATTAAATTAACCCGTTAATCGGCCTATTATATTTGTAAATTGAGGCAATAAATAGGGTCGATATGCAATATTTGACCCTCAACACAACTCCTTAGGAGCATTTTGCTAGATGGAGCAAAATATCACGAAAATTAAGTTGAGAATTACGAGACAATTCTTATGAAGCCAAATAAGTGACATTTTGAAAAACAATCGAGGAATGAGAAATCTTAAGATTCGATGAATGTTGATTATCAATTTCTCCTGGCCTCTCATACATGGTGAATTTCATAATCAAGTTCAAATATTAATCCATAAACTAGAATAATAAACATTGAGTTCCATGGTGTCTGGATTGAAATCTAACTATCATCATTAAGAGATCAAATTGTCGATTTCATGATATCATTAGTAATCAATCAGAAAATTCATAACAACCATCACCTAAACCAGTACTTTGTCGCACAGATCATTCTTTCATTTTCTAGTTTTTTATTTTTATTTTTTTTTATTTTTTTTTTATTTTAATAAAAATCATGGGAATCAAATTTTCACTTATAGGGAGCAAACCTATGGTGAAAATAATCGCCACTCATCTAACTTGTTAATCATAGAATAATCAAATCCACACCTATGAGAGCAAACCTATGCGCAATTCGCTTTTATACCCCGATGGGCCAAATCTTTTAGGTGGTTTCTTTCATGCTTGTGATTACCAAGTTAATCATTCTATTTCAAACCGAAATCTCAATGTGTAAGTGAGATGTGGTATGTGAAATCATGACTCAATCAATGTTTACAACTTCTAATCAAGGATTAACAATTCAAACTTAACTCGTGAAATCTAAAAAAGTGAATCCAAAGTAGTAAATTTCCAACATCACGTATCTTGAAATTTAAATTCAGGATGTCGACCAAAATCACTTCAAATGCACAAGAATTTTCAGAAAAAATTTAAAAATTTTCACAATTTTTGATCAAGACTTAGAAAAATTTCGATTAGGTAACCTAATCTCCCACCCCCAACCTAAAATCTACATTGTCCTCAATGTAAAAGATATGAGCATGGAATGCACATGGACAAAAAAGTAAAGAGAAGTGATGGGAAGATATTGCCCATGAATGATGAATCGTGAGAGACTTTCCAAGAGATCTCAACATGAAAGCGGGTGAGCACTTTTGTGGACACTGAGAGAAAAAGTAACACAAAATAACAAGAAATAAAATCCTACCTATACCACTTTCTAGGTGCTCTAGGATTGCATTTAGCATATGCAACAAGCCTCTTTAAACCACAGGTTGCCTGCAGTGGACGAGTTGTAGTCTCGTGAGGGTTCTACAATGTTACCCACAAACATTGAACTATCTACTCAGCAAGGTTCATCTTCACAAGATCTTGATAAGTTCCTCATTAAGTTCCTCAATAAGATCATCCAAAGCCCTTTTTGCAAAAGGCTTGTGGTGCCCTGAGCATGACTCAGAGAGACTTATGTACCTTCATAGAAATTTTCCATTGCATTGCTTGAGGTAAATGAATGGTATGTGTGATTCACACTGTACATGAAGAAGTTTCAACGTTAGTATCCCATGGTGAATCGAGACTACAGTAGATAAAGTTTAGAAAACTTCACAAAAAATGATGTAGCCTCAACACATTTGAATGTCGATTTGGTTCAATTTTCGCTCCTCCTCCTTTAATGGTAGATCGGTTAGGATCGGGGAAGAAGGGGCTTCAAAATAAGGGTTCTCCGAGAAAATCGAAAATAGTGATAACTGCCGAGATGTTATCTTCAAGGAATCCACTTTGTCTTTTGACATGGGATCGTTTGACTTTGAAAAGTAGTGTACTAATACAATTATTAAAAGAGTCGAAATTTCCGTGAAAGAGTGACTTATTTTCCTCATGGAAATCAGAATGAGATGCTCAAGGACTCCTCGCCCTTAAAAGTATATGAAGATATGTTCTATTAAAATTTTGCTGAACAAACATATTGAAGATCAATAGGGAAGCATCGATGGGATCACTTTGTTCATTGAAACTACTCAATCGAGACGTTGAAGTAGTCGACGAATGTGAAGGCTCGGATGGTGGTCTTACAAATTCAGAGTCGTGTAGCATAAAGTCCTTATCCCGAATCACATTATCATTCAATTCAAGAGAGTGGTCCAAACATGTCTCACGAAGTTGGAAGGGTCGGTTTTAATGAGCTCATCTTCCACTTTTAAATGGATATCTTAGGTGAGTGGAGTAGCTCAATGACCGATCACTTATTGTGCTTCTTGAGTATTGACTCTGGACCATACTGAGATTGATTCAGGGGAATTTGGGTTGTGCTCTCATGAATCTCATCCCAATACTTTCGGCTTCAATTGATGAAGACACACTTGAGATGGGGTCGCTTTCCTTACAGCTTTTAAATTGGTTGAGGTTGAATAAACTAACCTCAACCTCATCATTGAGATTGTTCATGTAAGAAAGTGTGTCATCATCATCGTATTTGAAAGACACCCATGTATCTCCATCATTCTTTTGAAAATTGAGATCGGCTCATTGAGAAATTGAACCACTTCCGCTCAACGTTGCGGAATGGAATCGGACTCCTCATTCCAAATTCAGATTTTCGTCAAAAGCGAGTGAGGATCACTTTCCATTGTATATCCGGATTGGATTGTAGTTGGGAACGAGCTTCTTCTATCCTTTCAAGGCGTGAAATTGCTTAATTGTTTTTCTTATTTCCGTAAGGCATTCCATGGTATATTGAATTTCATCCTCTTGGATCGCTTCACCACAGGTTCTCAACGGTAGGGTATCCAAGAGAATAATCATTACATGTGGTTGGTTCATCTTCCGATTTTGATGGTTCCTTGGTTATAGTCATACGGGTCATGGTCGGGAGTTGATACGCGTTATCATTCCAATAATCACGCATTGTTTCCTTAACTCGTGGAATGCAATTATTTTCCGTAGATAATCACCAGAAGGACTTCTTAATCGGTGGAGCATCATGTTTTGATTGGTTGAAGTAATTTTCGTAAAATATTTGAGGCATAAGTTGTTTTCCATTATTATCATCATACATCAAAAATTTTTCCCAAGATTCCTATAGCTATCTCAGTATATATACTGATCCAACTCTTGCGACCTTTCCCAGTAAAACCCTAATTTGAATCTAATCTAAGAAAGAAAATGAAAATCTAGAAAGAAAGAGAAAGTTGGAAGGAGATTACAACTTAAAGTCCCTAAGCTAAAGACACTGTTAAAATAAAACAAATTAAGTTAGTTCAAAAATAGAAGAAATTTCTAGAGCAAATCAAATCTAAAGAGTTAGGAAATCTAGCAAATCGAAAGAGTTTACCAAATTAGAAGTTCTATCTTAACAACCTACTGAATAAGAAATATGTTAGTTTATGAAAAATAGAAAACAAAATCTAAAATTAAAATTAGTAAAATCCTAATCTTAAACTAACTCTAAATCCAATTAATTTCAGAAAATCGTGGCAATGCTTGTCCAAGAAATGGCGTCAAAACTTGTTCACTCCCCAAGTATAGGGTTGTGATGTAGTAATAAACTCGGTAGAGAGAGGGAGGTCGAATCCAGATGGTTTTGAAACAGTACGCTTTCTAAAAATAACCGGATCTAGAATAAGCTAAGATGAAATCTAAACCAATTTTGATTTGAGGAATAATGGTGAAATTAATCTAAAACTTAGGAAAAATTCGGAGAAGAAACTAGGGATTCGGAGGATCCACTTGTAGAGATCAGGAGATCTTATATTATTAATTTAGGGGAATTAACTCGAATCGCTTTAATGTAATTTTGGTAAGATGAAAGGTATATGAATTAGAATGGATTCCATCACCAAACCATGCCCCGGAGAGACAAAGCAAACAATGTAATTAAACTAATTACCAACCAATCAATGTATGAAGGTTAGGAAGGGTATGACATCCAACCATGCCAGGAGACGATGGTGAACAACGGGGCTTCCACGACGTCATAAACATAAAGAGAAAAAGAACATGCTCAAAGCCATTAGCTGGATCCACTGTAATTTCAAAATGCACAACAGACCATTAAAGACTGAGAACATTCCCTTAATTAAATCCAAATCAATATCAGATCAGTCTAAAAGGCACAAGCAAAGAAGCCTCCCATCACGCTACAAGCTTCACCTCTTAGCCCTAGCTAAGAGGTTTAGCCTAGCATGGATAGGCTATACATCTTAAAAATAAATAAATAAAATAAACAAGTAAAAACTTAACTATTTCTCTCTCTCAACAGATCAACGTCTAAGCCCCAAGCCAAGCTCCAAGCTCCAGCCGTGTATATCTTTTCAGCCGATCCCCCTTCACGTCTCTCTTCTCTTTCTTTTATATCAGGGAAGACGGTTGGAGCTACTGTGTCAGAGGCAGAGGAGAATTACACATCCACTTGGATTTACGCAGGAACGCAAACTGCCTTGCGTTTGAATAAGTTTTGGGGTGGCTGACCGAACCAAAATCTGGTTTTGGTTCCTCATCTAGAGTAGAGACCCACTCATGAAAATTTTGGACGGTTTGGATCAGTGATCCGACCGTCATCAAGAACACGGAATGGCCCACAGAGGTCGGTTTTCACGGACGCTTGAGATCTGCAACCGTCCATTGTGGACGATGGTGGGGCCCATGATAAAGTGTTGGTTGAGAAATCCACGCGTCCACTGAATTCCACTCGGAATTATATTGAAAATGTATGGTTTTGGATCCATCTTGTGGTGTATCTGAGACTTTTATTTAGTGCCATCCAACTGCGTCGACGACTATATGTACTTGTAATATTCGAGAAAATCGAGCTGAAGATCCGGGTTCGGTCGGTTTGACCCCCTGGATGTAATGAACGGTTGATTGATCATCCGATCAAAGATGGTGGACCACAACCTTCCGAAAATCCGGATTTCGGGACACGCGTCAAAGAGACTGCGTAAACGAGGATCGTGTGAAGTTCTGTGGGCCCCATACCGATGTTTTCGGAGGAATCCACTCGCTCATTGGATTTACGGAGAACCAGAGTAGGAAAAGATGATTTTGGTCGATTTTGGTGTGACCCATTGTCTCGAATATTTCCGCCGTTCATGCTGAGTTTTTCGACGATCAACGTGCATACACGTATATAGGGCCAAAGGGACACCTAGGTGAGATGCGTGGCCACCCTCTTAACTCCATGGACGGTTCGGATCATCCGAATAGAGGATGAGTGGGCCCCACAAGCCGATGCACGGGATTTCGCTTCTCTCTGTTGAAGGCGATGCGGGTGGTGGCGCTCGTGTTGTGGCCGGATCCGGTGCGGCGCACGTGTTGTTTCCATGGTGCACATGCATCACGCAATGTGGGGTCCACTGCGATATTCTCGAGAAATCTGCTCCATCCATCCGATTTGTCACCCATTTTAAGGAGTTGAGACCAAAATTGAAGCATATCCAGATCTCAGGTGGGCCCAGAATCAGAGTTTTATGGGCTGTTTTGTCTGTTGGGCCCTTTCCCCACAGACCCATTGGCTGATATTTAATATGTACGGTTAATTTATGGCCCCCATCACATGTATGAAGTTTCGAGTCAATCGGTGGCGAAACCATGTAATCCTGCATTCTGCACCAATTTCGTGCCTCTTTACGTGAACTGACTTGATTTTCTCGGACCCTTGGCGTGTAAATTCTTCAATATCGGTCCTCAGGAGTCCAGTCCCTTCTTTGTGGTGATTTGGAGCGTCAAATCACGCTTTTAGTACCCTAGTACCCAAGTTCAGTTTAAGCCCCTAAATACATCCTGCATCGAAAACGCAATTAAATTAACCCGTTAATCAGTATTATATTTGTAAATTCAGGCAATAAATAGGGTCTGATATGCAATATTTGACCCTCAACAGTTTCCTCAAATCGTCTAACAAAAACATGTTTGGATAGAAATTGCTCCTCAACTTTAGAAGTCTTAGGTTAGTTCTTCGTTCTCATAGGGACGAGGCCAATCTTTCTACCGTCTTTAATAAATATAAATACGTTCTCCCGACTTCTATGCATAGCATCAATATTATTTTGTCATGGTCAACCAAGTAACATATGACAAGCTTCCATGTCAACTATGTCACAAAGTACTTAATCTTTATAATTTTTACTAATTGAAAATGAGACAGTGCTTTGTTCGGTTACCTCTGTTTTGTTGATCTCCTTGATTCATCCAATCATGTACAGAGATGGATATTTTTCTATTTTTAGTTACAGCTCTTCCACCATTATTTTTGACACGAGATTCTCACTGCTCCTGACATGGATGATCACATTACAGAATTTTTGGCTTACAGTGCACCTTGTTCGAAAGATGTTGTCTCATTGTAAATTTATTTCTACCTCTGGCATGTATAATGACTTCCTTATGATCAAAGTGATGGTACTCTGTAGAAATCAAGGTTGTGTCGTACGACGACCATGGGCGGTTGAGCATTGCTTTGAGCTCGGGGCAGAATTAGCGCATTGCAATACGGTTGAAGGTTGCCTACAGCTCTTGCATGGTCAACTGATTCTCCTGGTGAAAAGCTTGCATTCTTTTTAAGAGAAAACGAATCACTGGATCACTGTCCATAAGATTTTGATTCATACCTTCATTGTTTGCATTTGCTCTGAGGGGAGTCATCGCTCTAATACCAATTGACATAGGGATGAACGTGATGAGGTCAATCACCATCTTCCTCAGGGATAACTACTTCGAATCCATGAAGCTTCTCTGGACTCCTCACAGATATTTCTTGAATCCACGAAAAAAAAGTAAGAAAATATAAATAATTCTAAAATATTCGAAATAAATTTATTGATGATTCAAATAAATGAGTCTACAACCCTTTAAATAGGAATACTAAGCCTTGGAAGAAGTTTAAGAATTAAATTATAACTAAAACTCTCTAAAATTTGTAACTTACTATAAATAGTAAATTTACTATTTATAGTAGTGTCATATGTGGCTTAACCACGTTATTATCCTAATTTTTCTAAACACTTTTCATGTTGTACATAACTCCTAAAGCCCAACGGATGAAAAGTTACAATCAAACCAAAACTTACTAAAAATAGTAAAAATAGAAATAAACATGGAATTCGACCATTGATCTGATGGAATCTCGCAAATTCGGCATGATGATACATCGAGTAACTCATTCCAGTTTACGAGATATGCCTATTTTAAGGTTTGCCAGTCTTGATAACTTCCGCCTCCCATCGGACCTGCTCTAGTTCATCTTGGACATGAAAGTGTCCGCGACCCCGCTCTACATCACGAAGATAAGTAAACCGTAGCCTAGCCTTAGCAAAGTACTATGCATGTCCTTGGTTGACATGGCCTGCGCCTTTACACATATGGGTTCTCACTTCTAAGAAGTGGGTCCATAGCATGGTGATCTAGACCGTAGGTGTATTGCGTGCCCATGCCAATGACCATTCGCAGGGAAAAAAAAGAAGAAAAAGTCCTCCCTAAGGTAAATTTAACTGTTTGATCCATGGCCCACGGAGAGACTGTAAAGATAAGAAATAGAACAAGGTGGGTCATGTTTCAGAGATCTATTTTGGGCTGTCACGCTTAGACAAGACATAGCAGTGGTATGGATTGGCCCCACCTGATAGAGACCAAGAGCACACCATCTGTTTACTCAGGTTGAGGATCACATGATGCCTCTATAAGTAAAGACGTGGATTGGGTCCTACTCCCACCACGACGCAGAGATGTTCATGAGCACCACACGGCGGATTTTGGAATTTGGTTGGCCTGTATGGTTATGTCCAAGACTCACGCCGAGTATTCACTCGGCCATGAACAACTTTCTGCTTTGAGTTGACCATCGTGGACCCAGATCTGCAGGTTAACCAAATTCTCCCACATGGCATTTATCTCCCCACTGCATTCTGGTGGAGGTAGTAAACAATCAGCGTCCTCTGAGAAAATCAAAGACAAAGGTGAGGCCACTGGCTAGTGTTTTACATACAAGTGAGATAAGGTTCCAGCTTTTAATAGGGTGCAAAATTGAAGTAGAGCCGTTGGACTAAAAGGTTGATTCTTAGAACGGTTGAATTAAAAGAAGCCCAAAGGTAAGTTGTGAAAGTAGTCTATCCAATCTGGGCCCAATTCTATATAGGGCACAAGATGTAATTGGGTTCAAGTGGGTTCAATTCGAATAAATTCATTTTGAATATGAAGAATATGAAGAAATTATTGTTTGAAGTGCGGATAATAAATCATTTTTGACTTTTGTCCCTGGTTGCTAATTGGTTCTTTATTTTAAAAAATATATTTCATGTTTCTAAATTGCCTTTCAATTTGATTTATATGGGTCAACTTATTGAAAATAATTGTTTGATTATTTTTATTGGTGATTTTTTGGTGGTGTAGAATTTAGCAATGGTGAAAGTAGTTAATAGAAGGAATGGTTGCCTTTTCATATTAAAGTTCCCTTCCAATGTCATTTTAACTTCTTTTTTTTTTCCCTCATTATTTTGATTGACCTTATCAACAAGTCAGAATGGCAAATAAACATCATGGATATGCATGCTTACAGTGAGCCTTGAAAAGTTTATAATGGCCAGCGTTCAATCACCACTGTTTCCTATCATGTGGTTCACCTGAGATTTGGATATGCTTAATGTTTTGGACGTGTCCTAAAATGGGCATAGAGTGGATATACAATATATCATCAAGATGAGCCCAACAGTAATGTAGAGCAGGTCGCGTACAATTTCATATCTAAGATAGACTGGAAAAGCCCGATCGGAGGCAGAAGTTATTCAGACCATCGTAACCTTAAAACACGCATATCTTGCAAACCAGAATGAATTACCCAACATGCCATAAATGATTTTGGGGTATGAGAAGCTACTTTAGCCACCCAATTGCGCACACCGAATTTGCAAGATTCTATCATCTCGATGATCGAATTTCCATTTTAATCTAGTTTTTAATATTTATAATAACTTTTAGTTTGATTATAACTCTTCATCCGCTGAGCTTTAGAAGTTGCGTCCAAATACGACACTATTTTTGGCCCAAAACCATCATGTCTAGGAGGAAGACGTTCTGGAGCTCATCACGTCCATCCCTGCGTCACACAGTTAATGGTAACACCCACTAAACTGTTACCCAGCTAACACCTAATCTGTGTCCATATCTTACACTGCTCCAAAAAGCACCGGACCATTACTCGTGTTGACCTTGGCCCACCTATGCATAATCCCCGCAGGAATGTCACTTGTGCGGTCGAGATTGCAAGACAGTGGGTGACATTGCACTGCAATACTATGTTATAGTTGTTATTATTATTATTATTATTTTCATTATTAGTATTAATCACCTCCTCCATCCCTCCCTCAGGGGGCCCACAGTTCTCAGCAAATGGGCTTGAGAGGTGGGCAACACCTCTATGTGCTTAGGCTTTTTTAGTGTAGGTGCCGTCAACTCAGCTTAAACTGATGGGAGTTTGCAAAATGCAAAGGACCTTCCTCTCGATCGGGAGCTCATACGGTACATGAGAGCCATTTCTACATAAGAGTACACATGGAAGGTTTTATACCATCCATCTAGCCGCCCCCACCGTAGATGGGAAATCAACGAAACAACACGTGTCCCAGATGTTGTTAAGCATTCGATCAGTGGGCTTCGAAGTAATGGTTTCAAACAGAAGTACCTGCGTATCAACCATCACCAGAGTAACAAATAAGTATCCTCTATAGTTTCCCCTTGATTAATTCATGAATATTCATTAACTTCAGGCTCAGGCCCATCTGGTTACCTCGCCAAGCCCCACACACGCCAGGTTCACGTCTAATTTCGCGACTGTGGGCTGAACTCTCTGACACGCGGGTACCAACTGAACACGGCCAAATTTTAGTGGGTCTGGATCCATCTATTGGACCCGTTAAAAAATAGATCAGGCTTGGGTCTCAATCTCACCTTTTTAGACCCAATAAAAATTCAGGTCTAACTAGTTTGGGTTGGGTCCATGTGATGAACTCAGTTAAAGTCAAGTCTGGTCCAATTCAACTCGGGCAAGTCACATCTCAACTCAGGGCTGACCGAGTCGGTCTGAGTCTTCTACTCTTTTAACCATGGACCCAATTCCAAGATCAGTTTTCAAGCTAAGTAGAACTGGCCTGGGTGATCAGCCTATGGAAAATATTCAGCCAAGTTGTATTATTAGCCAGTACCTGACCGAACAGTCTACCCTTTAGGAAGACTTGCGACTAGCCTCGCCTCTATTTACTACCAGGGCCCAAGAGACGGGCCTCTTGGTTCATATAAATTCTGCAAACCCAATCCACAATCTGTTACACTCTAACCCGACTCGACCCACTTAAAAATTATCAAGCCTGAGTCAACCGGATATGACCTTATTTAATTCATTGTAAATGGGCTAGGCTAGACCGACCTGACCCACTTTTTACCATTACACGCCTTGGCCCACTTCTCTCTCAAAATTTCAAAATCCAACCCTCCAAATTAAAAGGCTCCTCACAATTTCCTTATAGGATACTTCTAGCCGTTCATTCCATTCCGACATCAAACCTTCAAATGCCTCTCTCTATAAATAAGCTTCCAAACACACTTCTATTTCTACACAAGAATCCTCCTACACACATACATTTTGTTCTAACATATTAAACTACAAAAGCATGTCTGTATGCATTTTTTGTTTTTAGTAGTGTGATTATATTGTTATTAGTGACTAATCACATGTAAAGTCTGATCGATGCCACGGCCGGTTGCTGGTGATACAGGTGAGGGTCCCCAACCTCGACTGTGAGGGCTGTGCCACAAAGATTCGAAAAGATCTCTTCAAGCTCGGAGGTATATACATGATCAATCTCTCATTAAGGCTTTGTTTGGTTGCACCAAATATCAAAAAATTTCATGACATTGCGCAGCCAAACACGGCCTAAAAGTTTGTATTAGTATAGCTTGTGCTGGTTGGATATCATATGACACCAGTTGTGGAGCATGAAAAATACACCAGTTGGATATCTTATGACACCAGTTGATCATCTAACATAAATTGACGTGGTTCTTAGACCATAGTTATTCGGAATGGGGCCCATCAGATGGATGGTTTGGATTGTTGATCCATGCAGCTATATGGGCCCCATCCAGTAACACACATTTTCTAATCCTAAGCATGCTTCTTGTGTTAACTAATGGCGTGTTTGTTTGCACCAAATACCTTGATATTTCATGATTAGTCAGTCTAATTTGGTGCAAAAATCATGAAATTTCATGATATTTGGTGCAACCAAACGCACCATAAACAAACTCAACATTCGAAGCCCTGTCATCTGTTAGCAGATTCAGTTGCTAGCTTCCAAAATGCAAATTACTTCTCTAGCTTCCCATATAGGATTCGGGGTCCCAGCCGGATATGGATCCAGATCGGGCCTACGAAAGACAAGTCAGGTATGGGCCTGATTTTAAAGTGGACCCAGGCCTACAAAAATTTCTATTGCCCAGGTAGAGGTGGCAATGGGTTAGGCTTGTGTCAGGCCAAGTTAGGCCCGGGCCAACCCAACACTTAAAACCCAGGGCTTGATACTGCCATGAATCCTCATGGGCCTACCACATCAGGCCTGGTTTAAAATTGGAAGAATTGGTTGCCCAAGCCCTGCCCAGACTCAACCCGGCATGAGTAGAAATTGAGAAAATCCTTATTTCCCACTTGAATATTTTTTATCCATCCACTGATCAAGTGGGCCACACATGCACAAAGAAATAGACATTTTAAAGGAATGAAACCACAATGGTCTATATTTAAGCCGGATCCATGGCATATTTGTAATATATAACCCTTAGCAAAAACCCTTTCATGAACCACCTTGTAAAAATTACACAGATCGGATGATCAGATCCATCCAAAAGTTTCCCTTCTTTTTCAGTAGCCTTCCATTTCCTGCGCCATTTGACTGAATGGTTTGGATCATTTGATTGAAGTACTTCTTTTGATCCACTAACGTATCCCAAAAAATAGATGGCCCAAATTGTAGAATGGACGTATTTTTGCACGAGGCATCCTACTGTCCACTTTGTAGTTGATTGATCGTATGACCAGAATCATTTGATCTGGTTAAGATTTGGATGGTAGCCATTGAAATATGTCATTAGCCTAGTGGACGGTCCAGTTAATTGATTGGACTGAGCACTGGACCATTACTCGTGCTAACCTTGGTAAGAAAGGCTTTCACAGGCAATCCGCATCAGTTTCTCTAATTGGCATGCCCCAATTGATGAGGAGAGCAACTGGCTTATACAAAGTAGGAATATTTATTATCTTTAATTATTATTTTTTAAATTTTAAGAAATGTGGGAGCACATCAACTGCAATTTTTTTGATAATTATTATAAACATTAGAGGGGGCTATACTGACCAATTCTCTCCCCAAATTCATCACTAAAGCTTTCTATTACAGCTCTCATTAAAAGTACACACACACAAAAAAAAAAAAAAAAAAAACCCACCTTGAAGCATCCAACATTACAACAATTATTCATTACACATTACCTGAATTTCTATCAAACTTCTGCAATATAACATCATGTAACAATTACTAAAAGAGTCTATCTTTCATCTCATCCAAGAAGCGGTAATAGAGAATCCTCCAAGACCTCTTCAGTACTAAAATGCCACATAAGGCCCAAAACCCAACTGCAAATCCTGGTCCCAATCCAGAGTAAAACCAACACATCTCATCCTCTTCTTCATCTTTTTCAACGTCACCAGGACTTGGAGGAGTATCATCGCTAACACACTTATTTGGAAGAGGAGGTCCACAAAGTCCATTGTTGCCCATATAAATATAAGGATCTTGAAATGTCTGGAGCTGATTTCCAGACGGAATTTTCCCCCACAAGTCGTTAAATGACAGGTTCAACCAACTTAGAAAAGTTAAATTTGACATGCTCAGAGGAATTGTACCTGAAAGTTGATTTTTTGAAAAATCAAGAGACTCCAACGATGCCAATTTACCAATCTTCTTTGGGATCCTTCCGATCAAATGGTTTCCAGATAAATTTAAGACACGCAATCCCAAAAGACTTGTGAGTCCTTCAGGGATCTCTCCAGATAAGTTATTTTTTGAAAGGTCCATACATGTAACCAGCGAAACTGTTCTTGTGTATTCAAGTATTTGCCCCTTCACTGACACAAGCAAGTTTTCCATGTAATATGATGATATTGACCCTCTATAGGAAAGAACATGGTTTATCTTCTGCTCATTCTTCATGGCCATGAGATTTTCAAAACTTGGGGAAATTAAACCAAATAAACAATTTTGTGCTACATCAAGGAGCTGAAGAGAAGTTAGGTTAAATAGTTGTGGTGGAATGTTTCCAGTAAACATATTTGATCGTAAACTTAGAATTCTTAAAGCTGGAAAGCTTTCGCCAATCCAAGTGGGAATATGACCTGAGAAATTGTTGTGGCCAAGGTCAAGAGTCATCAAACTGGTACATTTCTTCAAAGATAAAGGGATTTTTCCTGATAAGATATTGTTGCTCAAGTGCATTGTTTGGAGTCGACGCAACTGACCCAAGGACCTAGGTATTCCTCCCGATAACCTATTCTTGCTCAAATCAAGTGCCTCAAGTGCTATGCAATTACCTAAACTCAATGGAATGATACCACCTATATTGTTTCGGGAAAGGTCAAGGACTTCATTCCTTCTATGAATGAGGGAATCATGCCACTGATTTGGTTACCTTTAGCAGAAAAGTATTCTAAATCATGCATTGTGAATGTAAAATTTGGTGGGATTGGCCTAGAAAATTGATTATTGGAGAGATCCATAAAAGAGACTCCATTCAATATGCAGGGTATGGGACCACTGAAATTATTCGAACTCAAATCAATGGAGAAGGCATGAGGCTGCATTTTGAAAGGGTTGGGCAATTGGCCAAAAATCTGGTTATTTGAAAGGTTCAGTTGAAGAAGTTGGGGTGTTAAATCCCAAAACCAGGTGGGGATGATGTCAGAGATGGTTGTGTTAAAGAGATCCAAAAATTCAACATATTTTTGTGTTCGTAGCCAGGGAGGAAATCGAGGACCTAAATGACATGATCCTAGCTCAAATCTAAAAAGTTGAAATGGAGGGACCCAATCAGCGTGTGGATCAAAAACCAAAGAATTGGAAGACAAATCCAACATTTTCATGTTTTTGAGGTTTTCAAAAACACTTTCAGACACGTTTCCTGTCAAGGAGTTGTAAGAGAGGTCAAGCCTGGACAAGTTAGAAAGTTGTCCTAAAGTTGTTGGGATTGTCCCATTCAACTGATTCCCACGGAGATTTAACATTTGTAAGGAAGACAGTCCTCCAAGAGCTGCAGGGATATTCCCATTCAACTGATTCCCACGGAGAGATAAATATAGTAAGGAAGACAATCCTCCAAGAGCTGCAGGGATATTTCCATTCAACTGATTCCCTGAGAGATCTAGTTCTTCTAAGGAAGAGAATCCTCGAAGAAGAGCAGCAGGGATTGGGCCTGTCAGCGTGCAATTGAAGAAAACAAGGCTTTTAAGATTTTTGAGCTCATATAACCAATCAGGAATGGCCGCATGCATTTGGTATCTATACAATGACAGGCTCTCTAAATTGATAAGCTTAGTTATGGCTCTTGGAACGCTACCTGTTATATTCTCATTGAATAACAAAGAGAGACTCAAGTGATGTCATATTCCAAGTAGACTTAGGGATTCCTCCATTCAACTGACTGAAAGATAAATCAAGTATCTTCAGCTTCCTCAATCCGCCTCGAAGGAATTCTGACCTATCAACCCTCAGGTTCTCATGAGTTGATCCCAACCACAACTCTTCCAAGTTTGTAAGTTGTGAAAATTGATAAGGAACCTCACCATGAAAGTTGTTATCGGAGAGATACAAGGAGACAAGGCTACTAATGTTAGCTATCCAGTTTGGAATGGTAGAGTTGAAGTTGTTAATACGGAGATGAAGGACACGGAGAGATGTGAAATTAACAGAAGCAAGAGTAGGAGAAATATATGAAAGACCACATTGGAATAAGCTTAGCTCAACAAGGGAGGGAGACATGTTCATTACGTGCACCCAATCATGGCTTGCCATGGAAAGGTTCACATAAGACATGTCGAGGTAATTGAGGGAAGGTAGGCTTGTCAACCACCAAAGGTTTTTGGCACTCAAAGAAGATGACGAAAGCTTCAGGGAAATGAGTTTGGAGAGGTTTCCAAGCTGATGAGGGATTCTCCCACTGAATCCTGCCAATGACAAGTTCAAATGCCTCAACTCCTTCATTGAACCCAGGAAATCTGGAATTGGTGCGCCATTAAAAGCATTACCGCTCAAGTCCAAGAACTGAAGATGCTTCAGTTGAACCAGAGCTGGATCAATTCTGCCACTTAATGCTGGATGTCTTAGCTCATCTGAGAGGTTTCTGTGGATGTCGAGTTTAACAACGTACCCAGTCATGTTGTGGCAGGTAATTCCCCTCCATTTGCAGCAGTCGGTGGCGTCATCATCCCAAGAAGAGAGAATATTGAAGGAATCGTTGAGAGACTTCCGAAAGGTGGTGAGAGCTTTTCTCTCGAAATCGAAGCAACCACTCACCTTCCAATATCCTCCCCAATATATGAATACATTTAAAAGAAAGACAGAAATAAGAAATCTTCTCTGCTGAGAATAACAACTCTCCATTCCTTCTCTCTGCTCTATAAAAGGGAAATTGATTCTTTGCTGATTTCTCCTTCCGCTCTCCTTAATTTATAAGATCTGAAGACCGCACACATCCATCATGCTAGTTCACCACCATTTTCTCTTAACGCTAATCAAGCAATTCTAACCATCAACTTAAAATGGTTGAAGAGTCACCACCATTTTTAAAATGGTGGTGGCCTATCACAGGAGTGTTGTTCCTGTGTAAGCATGGAATGACGGTTTAGCTCTTGAGAAGGCAAGTCTCTGGCATCTTGATCGTCTAAGACATCCAAACCGTTAATCAAGTTCTTTAGCACATCTTGGGGTAGAGACTTTTGGGGACAAGGATCATCGTCCATCCATTCTGGGGTCCATAGTACGGAAATGTCCACAGCAGAAGCGGATTGGCAAGTGTACCACACACCAGCTATATATAGCTGGTGTTAGTACGTGTCGTGCGAAGACCAGCGCTGACGCTCCGCGATCTCGAGTTGTACGAACGGTTCAAAGGAGATCAAAGTTAAATGGGCCCCAAAATGATGTATTTATTATATTCACTCAGTTCATCCATTTTTAAATTTGACCGACGTTCCGAAATTAATGTGCGAGTGCACTCCAGCTCATGACAGACCAGAATAATATAAGTCTGGCAAGTTTCCTAGCCCTGTCACAGGGACGCTTGTAACCGAAAGCTCCGTCAGGCCACCATGATGCCCAGGTGAAATCCACTCCTTCAATCAGCTTCCCTAGCTCTTGTTAGGGTGTGAGCTAAAAAATGAGGAAGATTTAAATTTAAGGCGCACCACACCGTAGGAAACAGTGGGGATGGAAAAGCCCACCATTGAAACCTTCCTTAGCCGCCGTGATGTTTCTTTGCCATCCAATCTCATAGGTCTGTTAAACACCTGCCGTGGGGCTCGCATGTATTGTGTATGCAAAGGAAAAATTCAAATGGCTACTATTAATTATCAGTGCACCACATTCAGGACAGAGATTTGGCCGGCAGGGGCAGCTGTAAAACCCTGCCATGTGTTTCGTTCGCGAGTTGATACTCTTTTCTAAAGGGGAAATTTATAACTGTACGACTCATTTATGGCTCAATTAGGAAACTAAGCCCACCTCATTTTCCCTTGCGAGAATACGCCCCACCTGTACGGACGCCTTGCCAAAGGTCGAAAATGCCCCTGCCTTTTCCTTCAAGCGGGAAGACGAGCGCTGACGCTCCTCGAACTCCGAGTTGTACGAACGGTTCAAAAGTGATCAACGTTACATGGGCCCCACAGTTATGTATTTATTATATCTACAACGTTCATCCATATTTCGAGATAATTTCGGAGCATTATCAAAAAAAAAAAAAAATCATATCCAAAGATCAACTGGACCTCACCACAAAGAGCAGCGGGGAAATTGATTTTCACCATTAAAACTTTTTTAGGGCCCGTCATAACATTTATTTTCCATCCAATCTATTCATAAGGTTACAGAGACCTGGATGAAGAGGAAAAAAATTTTCATAATGATCCAAAACCTCCGTGACCCCTAAAAGGGTTTCAATGGTAAACGTTCAATTCCCCACTGCCTTTCACAGTGTGGTCCACTGATTGTTAGATCTGTCTTATTTTCTGTCTCAAGCCTTGATATGAGCTCGTCAAATAGATGGACGGTTTGGATATAACATAGACCTCATGATGGGACCCAAAAAACAAAAACAAAAATAAAAAAACTTGATTTTTATATTTTTATATTTTTTATTTTTTTTTATACACGAAATTTGGCTAAGGATTATAACCGTAGTCATACCTACCAAATCCGTAGCCATAGAGGACTATCACAGTGAGCGTGCCGAACTAGCAACGCCCGTGCCACTTGCTGACATATCCGGCAGGGCCACGCCCATCTGGAGGCCCCCTATGGCTACGGTTATTATAACCGTAGCCATAGATGCCTATGCAAATTTTTTATTTTATTTTTTATTTTTTATTTTATTTTTTACATGGAGAACTTTATTCTACCTAACACATATTTATATAAATATGCATATATAAGCATATAAAAAATTTTCCTCTCTTTATTTTCATTTATTTTTTTATTCATTTAAAAAGTATATCTTCTAAACTAAAATTAGTTACTTGATGAACCTTATATGATTTTGGGGTAGGAGAAGCTACTTTAGCCAACCAACCTGGTTATTTTTCAAGATTTCATCAGGTCAATGATCGTGAAATGCATGAAAATTACCGTGAAGTGCATGGAAATGACTGTGAAGGGAATTGACTGGGAAATGCATGGAAATGACCGTGAAATAAAACGTAATCACCGAAAATGACCGTGAAGTGAAGGGGCATGACTGTGAAGTGAAGGGGCATGACCGTGAAGTGAAGGGGCGTGAAATGCGCAGAAATAACCGTGAAGTGAAGCGATTGGACCGCGAAATGCGTGGAAATGACTGTGAAGTGAAGGGGCATGACCGTGAAATGCGCCAAAATGACCGTGAATCAACACGGAATAGGCGAGAATGACTGTGGTATGCATGGAAATGACCGCGAAGTGAGGCGATTGGACTTTAAAATGCTCGGAAATGACTGTGAAGTAAAGGGTCATGATCGTGAAATGCGCCGAAATGACCATGAATCAACACGGAATTGGCGGGAATGACCGTGGTATGCATGGAAATGACCGTGAAGTGAGGCGATTGGACCTTGTAATGCGTGAAAATGACCGTGAAGTGAAGGGGCGGGACCGTGAAATGCGCCAAAATGACCATAAATCAACACAGAATAAGCGAGAATGACCATGATATGCATGAAAATGACCGTGATATGCATGGAAATGACCATGAATACATTTAGGTTTTAGGTTTTAGGTTTAGGTTAAGGTTATAAGTTTAGGTTTAGGTTTAAGTTATAGGTTATAGCTTTAGGGAATTGAGAATAGGTTAAGGTTTAGGTTTAGGAAATCGGGTTCGGGTTCGGGTTCGGGTTTAGGTTCAGGTTTTCAAGTTTAAGTTTAGGTTTAGGTTAGAGAGTTGAGATTAGGATTAGGTGTAGGCTTAGGTTTAGGGATTTGAGAATACGTTCAGGTTTTAGGTTTAGGTTTCAGGTTTTAGGTTAAGGTTATAGGTTAAGGTTATAGGTTATAGGTTATAGGTATAGGTGAAGGGCCATGACCGTGAAATGAGTCGAAATGACCGTGAATCAACACAGAATCGGTGGGAAATGACCGTGATATGCATGGAAATGACCATGAAGTGAAGCGATTGGACCGCGAAATGCGAGGAAACAATCGTGAAGTGAAGGTCCATGACCGTGAAATGCGTCAAAATGACCGTGAATTAACACGGAATATGCTGGAATGACCGTGATATACATGGAAATGGGGGTGAAGTGAAGTAATTGGACCGTGAAATGCACGAAAGTGACCGTGAAGTGAAGACGCAGGACCGCGAAATGCGTCGAAATGACCGTGAATCAACACGGAATATGCGGGAATGACTGTGATATGCAAGGAAATGGGGGTAAAGTAAAGCGATTAGACCGCGAAATACGCAGAAGTGACCGTGAAGTAAAGATGCGGGACCGCAAAATACGTCGAAATGACCGTGAATCAACATAGAATATGCGGGATCGACCGTGATATGCATAGAAATGGGGGTGAAGTGAAGTGATTGGACCGCGAAATGCCCGGAAGTGACTGTAAAGTGAAGACGCGGGACTGCGAAATGCATCGAAATGACTGTGAATCAACACGGAATATGCGGGAATGACCGTGATATGCATGAAAATGGGGGTGAAGTGAAGCGATTGGACCATGAAGTGCTAGGAAGTGACCGTGAAGTGAAGACGCGGGACCGCGAAATGCGTTGAAATGACCGTGAATCAACACGGAATATGCAGGAATGACCATGAGATGCATGGAAATAGGGGTGAAGTGAAGCGATTAGACCGTGAAATGCCTAGAAGTGACCGTAAAGTGAAGAGGCGGGACCGTAAAATGTGTCAAGATGACCGTGAATCAACAAGGAATATGCGGGAATGACCGTGATATGCATGAAAATAGAGGTGAAGTGAAGCGATTGGACCACGAAATGCCCGAAAGTGAAGACGCGGGACCGCAAAATGCATCGAAATGATCGTAAATCAACACGAAATATGCGGGAATGACCGTGATATGCATGAAAATGGGGGTGAAGTGAAGCGATTGGACAGCAAAATGCCTGGAAGTGACCGTGAAGTAAAGACGCGGGACCGCAAAATGCATCGAAATGACCGTGAATCAACACAGAATATGCGAAAATGACCGTGATATGCATGAAAATGGGGGTGAAGTGAGGCGAATGGACCGCAAAATGCACGAAAGTGATCGTGAAGTGAAGACGCGGGATCGCGAAATGCGTCGAAATGACCATGAATCAACACAGAATATACAGGAATGACCGTGATATGCATGAAAATGGGGGTGAAGTGAAGCGATTCTCGCATATTCCATGTTGATTCACGGTCATTTCGACGCATTTCGAGGTCCCGCGTCTTCACTTCACGGTCACTTCCGTGCATTTCGCGATCCAATCGCTTCACTTCACCCCCATTTTCATGCATATCATGGTTATTCCCGCATATTCCGTGTTGATTTACGGTCATTTCGATGCATTTCGCGGTCCCGCGTCTTCACTTCACGGTCACTTTCGGGCATTTCGCAGTCAAATCGCTTCACTTCACCCCCATTTTCATGCATATCACGGTCATTCCTACATATTCCGTGTTGATTCACGATCATTTCGACGCATTTTGTGGTTTCGCATCTTCACTTCAAGGTCACTTCCGGGCATTTCGCGGTCCAATCGCTTCACTTCACCCCCATTTCCATGCATATTACAGTCATTTTCTCATATTCTGTGTTGATTCATAGTCATTTCGACGCATTTCGCTGTCCCGCGTCTTTACTTCACGGTCACTTCCAGGCATTTTACGGTCCAATCGCTTCCCTTCACTCCCATTTTCATACATATCACGGTCATTCCCGCCTTTTCCGTGTTGGTTCACGGTGATTTCAACGCATTTCGCGGTCACGCGTCTTCACTTTACAGTCAGTTTCACGCATTTCACGGTCCAATCACTTCCTTTCACCCCCATTTCCATACATATCACGGTCATTCCCGCCTTTTCCGTGTTGATTCACGGTGATTTTGACGCATTTCACGGTCACGCGTCTTCACTTCACGGTCAGTTCCGTGCATTTCGCGGTCCAATCGCTTCCCTTCACCTCCATTTCCATGCATATCACGGTCATTCTCGCCTTTTTCGTGGTGATTCACGGTGATTTTGACGCATTTCATGGTCATGTCCCTTCACTTCACGGTCAGTTCCGCGCATTTTGTGGTCCAATCGCCCCCCTTCACCCCCATTTTCATACATATCACGGTCATTCCTGCCTTTTCCGTGTTGATTCATGGTGATTTTAACGCATTTCGCGATCATGTCCCTTCACTTCACGGTTAGTTCCATGCATTTCGCGGTCCAATCGCTTCCCTTCACCTCCATTTTCATGCATATCACGGTCATTCCCTCCTTTTTCGTGTTGATTCACGGTGATTTCGACGCATTTTGCGGTCACGCGTCTTCACTTCATGGTCAGATCCGCGCATTTCGCAGTCTAATCGCTTCCCTTCACCTCCATTTCCATGCATATCATGGTCATTCTCGCCTTTTCCGTGTTGATTCACGATGATTTCGACGCATTTCGCTGTCATGTCCCTTCACTTCACGGTCAGTTCCGCACATTTTGCGGTCCAATCGCCTCCCTTCACCCCCATTTCCATGCATATCACAGTCATTCCCGCCTTTTCCGTGTTGATTCACGGTGATTTCAACGCATTTCGCGGTCATGTCCCTTTACTTCACGGTTAGTTCCGTGCATTTCGCTGTCCAATCACCCCCCTTCACCCCCATTTTCATGCATATTACAGTCATTTCTGCCTTTTTTGTGTTGATTTACGGTGATTTTTACGCATTTTGTGGTCACAAGTCTTTACCTTACGGTCAGTTCCGCGCATTTCGTGGTCCAATCACTTCCCTTCACCCTCATTTCCATGCATATCACGGTCCTTACCGCCTTTTTCATGTTGATTCACGGTGATTTCGACACATTTCACAGTCAGGCGTCTTCACCTCACGGTCAGTTCCGCGCATTTTGCGGTCCAATCGCTTCCCTTTACCCCCATTTCCATGCATATTACGGTCATTCCCTCCTATTCCGTGTTGATTCACGGTCATTTCGACGCATTTCAGGGTCATGCCCCTTCACTTCACGGTCATTTTCGCACATTTCAGGGTCCAATCGCCTCACTTCATGGTCATTTCAATGCATATCACGGTCATTCCTGCCTATTCCGTGTTGATTCACGGTCATTTCGGCGCATTTCACGTTCATGCGCCTTCACTTCACGGTCATTTTCGCTCATTTCACGGTCCAATCGCCTCACTTCATGCTCATTTCCAAGCATATCATGGTCATTCCCGACGATTCTGTGTTGATTCACGGTCATTTCGGTGCATTTCACGGTCATGTCCCTGACGTGAAGCAAATTAACCGTAGCTATAGATATCAAGGACTTCACGGTCAATTCTCCTCACTTCACGGCCATTTCCATGCATTTCACGGTCATATTCAGCAATTCCGTTTACGTTCAGGGTCATTTCAACGCACTTCACGATCAATTCACTTCACTTCACGGCCATTTCCAAGCATTTCACGGTCAATTCTCTTCACTTCACGACCATTTCCATGCATTTCACGGTCATATTCGGCAATTCCGTTTACGTTCACAGTCATTTTGATGCACTTCACGGTCAATTCACTTCACTTCACGACCATTTCCAAGGACTTCACGATCAATTCTCTTCACTTCACGGCTATTTCCATGCATTTCACAATCATATCCGGCAATTCCGTTTACGTTCACGGTCATTTCGACGCACTTCATGGTCAATTCACTTCACTTCACGGCCATTTCCAAGGACTTCACGGTCATTTAGTTTTAGGTTTAGGTTGTAGGTTTAGATTTGAAAATAGGTTTAGGTTATAAGTATAGGTTTAAGTTAGGTTGTAGGTTAAGGTTAGGAAATTGAGTTTAGGTTATAGGTTATAGGTTGATGTTAAGGTTTAGGTTGTAGTTATAGGTTTTGGAATTTGAGAATAGGTTTAGGTTATAAGTATAGATTTAGGTTTAGGAATTTGGCTTCGGGTTCGGTTTGGGTTTATGTTCGGGTTTAGGTTATAGGTTTCGGTTTCGGTTATAGGTTATAGGTTTATGTTAAGGTTTAGGTTTAGGTTATAGGTTTTGGAATTTGAGAATAGGTTTAGGTTAGGGTGTAGATTAAGGTTTAGGAAAATGACCGTGAAGTGAAGGGGCATGACCGTGAAATGCGTCGAAATGATCGTGAATCAACACTGAATAGGCGAGAATGACCATGATATGCATGGAAATGATTGTAAAGTGAGACGATTGGACCGCAAAATGCACGGAAGTGACCGTGAAGTGAAGGGTCATGACCGCGAAATGCGTCGAAATGACCGTAAATCAACACGGAATATGTGGGAATGACCGTGATATGCATGGAAATGGGGGTGCAGTGAAGCGATTAGACCGCGAAATGCCCGAAAGTGACCGTGAAGTGAAGACGCGGAACCATGAAATGCGTCGAAATGACCGTGAATCAACACGGAATATGCGGGAATGACCGTGATATGCATGGAAATGGGGGTGAAGTGAAGCGATTGGACTGCGAAATGCACGGAAGTGACCGTGAAGTGAAGACGCGGGACCGCAAAATGCGTCGAAATAACCGTGAATTAACACGAAATATGCGGGAATGACTGTGATATGCATGGAAATGGGGGTAAAGTGAAGCGATTAGACCGCGAAATGTGCGGAAGCGACCGTGAAGTGAAGACGCGGGACCGCAAAATATGTCGAATTGACCGTGAATCAACACAAAATATGCGGGAATGACCGTGATATGCATGGAAATGGGGTGAAGTGAAGCGATTGGACCGTGAAATACACGAAAGTTACTGTGAAGTGAAGACGCGGGACTGCGAAATGCGTTGAAATGACCGTGAATCAACACGGAATATGCAGGAATGACCATGATATGCATGGAAATGGGGGTGAAGTGAGGCAATTGGACCGCGAAATGCACGAAAATTCACCATCATTTCTGTGCATTTCACTTCACGGTCATTTTCGTGCATTTCGCGGTCCAATCGCTTCACTTCACCCCCATTTCCATGCATATCACGGTCATTCCCGTATATTCCGTGTTGATTCACGGTCATTTCAACGCATTTCGCGGTCCCGCGTCTTCACTTTACGGTCACTTCGGTGCATTTCGCGGTCCAATCGCTTCACTTTACCCCATTTCTATGCATATCATGGTCATTCATATTCTGTGTTGATCCACGGTCATTTCGACGCATTTCACGGTCCCGCGTCTTTACTTCACGGTCACTTCCATGCATTTCGCGGTCCAATCGCTTCACTTCACCCCCATTTCCATGCATATCACGGTCATTCCGGCATATTCCGTGTTTATTCACGGTCATTTCGACGCATTTCGCAGTCCCGCGTCTTCACTTCACGGTCACTTTCGTGCACTTCGCCATCTAATCGTTTCACTTCACCCCTATTTCCATACATATCACGGTCATTCCCGCCTATTTCATGTTGATTCACGGTCATTTCGACGCATTTCACGGTCATGGCCCTTCACCTCACGATCATTTCTGCGCATTTCACGGTCCAATCGCTTCACTTTATGGTCATTTCCATGCATATCACGGTCATTCTCGCCTATTCCGTGTTGATTTACGGTCATGTCGACGCATTGCACGGTCATGGCCCTTCACATATACTTATAACCTATAACCTATAACCTTAACCTATAACCTAAACCTAAAACCTAAAACCTAAAACTTAAAACCTAAACGTATTCTCAAATACCTAAACCTAAACCTACACATAATCCTAATCTCAACTCCCTAACCTAAACCTAAACCTAAACTTGAAAACCCAAACTAAACTCGATCCCAAACCGAACCCGATTTCATAAACCTAAACCTTAGCCAATTCTCAATTCCCTAAAGCTATAACCTATGACTTAAACCTAAACCTAAACCTATAACCTTAACCTAAACCTAAAACCTAAACCTAATACCAAAATTTATTCTTAAATCCCTAAACCTAAACATAAACCTACACCTAATCCTATTCTAAAATCCCTAAACTTAAACCTACACCTAATCCTAATTTCCATGCATTTCACGGTCATTCCCGTGAAGTGTAGGGAAATGACCGTGAAATGCATAAAAGTGACCGTGAAGTGAAGGGAAGGGAGTTGACCGTGAAATGCATGGAAATGATCGTGAATCAAAACAGAATCGTCAGGATTGACCGTGAAATACATGGAATTGATCACGAAGTAAATGAAATGAATGAAATTGACCGCTAAGTGAATGAAATGGATTTTCGACTATCGCCCTAATGGAATCTTGGAAAATAACTTTATTGGTTGGTTAAAGTAACTTCTACCCCAAAATCATATAAGGTACATCAAGTAACTAATTTTAGTTTAGAAGATATTCTTGTTAAAAGAAAAAAAAAAATGAAAAAAGAGAGAAATTTTTTTTTATGCTCGTATATACATATTTATATAAATATGTATTAGAGAAAATTATAGGTAGAATAAAGTTCTCCATGAAAAAAAAAAAAAAAAAAAAACTGTACTACGGTCTATGGCTACAGTTATAATCCGTAACCATAGGAGTCCCCAGCTGGGCGTGGCCCCGCCGGACAGGCCAGCAAGTGGCACGGGGTCCCTAGTTCGGCGAGCCCACCCTGGATGGACCTCTATAGCTACGGATTGAGTATCTATGGCTACGGTTATAATCCGTAGCCATAGATCTGTCGTAGCAAATGACTTTACAATCAGTTTTTTTTTTTTTTTTTTTCGCATCTTTGTTTTTTTTGGGCCCCATCATGAGGTCTATGTTATATCCAAACCGTCCATTTATTTGGAGAGCTCATATTAAGACTTGAGACGGAAAATAAGACAGATCTAACTATCAACTGGACCACACTCTAAAAGGAAGTGGGGAATTGAACGTCTACCATTGAAACCCTTTTAGGGGTTACAGAAGTTTTGGATCATTACGAAATTTGTTTTTCCTCTTCATCCAGGTCTTTCTGACCTTATGAATAGATTGGATGGAATATAAATGTTATGGTGGGCCCGAAAAAAGTTTCAACGATGAAAATCAATTTTGTGCTGCTCTTTGTGGTGTGGTCCAGTTGATCTCTGGATATGATTTTTTTTTTTTTTTTTTGTATAATGCTCCGAAATGATCTCAAAATATGGATGAACGTTGTGGATATAATAAATACATAACTGTGGGGCCCATGTAACGTTGATCTCTTTTGAACCGTTCGTAGGAGTTCGAGGAGCGTCAACGCTGGTCTTCGAGCACCAGCCGATCCGCTTGGAGGAAAAAGCAGGGGCATTTTCGACCTTTGGGAAGGCGTCCGTACAGCTGGGGCTTATTCTCGCAAGGTAAAATGAGGTGGGTATCCTCTCGCAAATGGGCCATAAATGGGTCGTATAGTCGCAAAATTTTCTTTCTAAAGAGTAGTTATATGATACTCAGGCGGTATATGACACTTGATGCGCACGTACTCCGATATTATAGAAAGGGTGCACGTTAACCAAAATTAAACTGACTAAACTGTGAAACATGCAGTTGATAATTCGCAGTCCCAAGATTATACTGGTTGAACAATCCTAGCCTCTGATTCTTGTATATTAGATTGTAAAAACAGGACCTTTAAATAAATTTCATTTTAAAATCTGCACTAAATGTTTACCAATCCAATAGCCAGATGATCAAATGAGTGTAATTTTTAGTTCATGATGCATTTAAGCTGGGAAGTATAATTTGGACAGTTTATTTCCAATCACTTGCATGCAATTTTTATTAATCCATCAAACTCTGGCAAAGTATTAATGTCTCTCTCTCTAGATGAAATATTAGTATAGTTGGAGCATGTAGTTTAAGTAAAGGAACAATGGCAATGCTTCCAAGCAAGAAATGTCAAAAGAGATTGCAGTTGTGAGGAGAGACGGACAGAGAAAAAAACAAAGGGGTGATTGAGATGGGTTGGAGTATTTAAAAAGGAGAAGATGGTATGGTTTTCAAATAAAGTAAGTAATGTGATACTCGGTCAAAATGTAATGAATGATGCGCCGGCAGTTATATTTTACTTAGAAATTGCATACACAACATACTAGTAATTCAAATTAAATAGTTCAAATTTCAGGTGCCAGTTAGATGTATAATGAATAAACAATTTCCTATTTATTAGGTTGTGGACATTTATTGGATGGTTAAAAAATGAAATTTTGTCCACTGTCTTATTTTGAAAAATAAATGCCCACAAATCAAAGGTTAAGATTGTTCAACTAATTATTTGAGTTTTAGTTGGAAGTTAGAGGAACTGTTCCATGATTTAGTCCGTTTAATTTGAGCTGATGTGTGCCACATACACCATTTGTATGTGCTTGTGCATCAAGTGCCAGTAGCCAAAATATCAAATAATTCCCCTTTCAAATTGACGTAGACGGCCTCGGATGCATTCTTTGCAAAATGGATTTTAGATTTTTTATTTAAAAAAAAAAAAAAAAAAAAGAAGCCCAAAGAAAAGCTTGTAGTCCTTTAGAGTTGAGCCTACTTGTCGTAGGAATGATGTAATTGGCCCTACACGTGTCTGGTTCGAAAAGATTTATTCTAAATATGAAAAAATTATCGTTTGAAGTATGGACCATAACACAGGATCTTTCGATCTTTATATAATGGTGCATCCTCGATCAATCGGCCCGCTATGCCAATAAAAAAATGTATGTTTTGTGAGAAAGTGAACGTCTTCTATGTCAAAATTGAGGTTCTAAATTATTATTTTTTTACTTCTTTTAGTAAGGTTTATCTCCATTGTATATTTTATTCCTGTAGTTTTAGAATTATCTTTCATTTTAGAAGTTATGTATAATAATACCGAGAATGATCTCGTAAGGTTTGATTGTCGTTTTTATTTTTTGAAAAAATTAGCTTTTAGAAGAGATTTTGTTATTTCAGATAATTTCTATTTAAGTTAGACGTTTGGATCATCCATGTAAGTAATGTAATCGAGCAATTTTATTATATCTAAATTTTCTTTTTTACTTCCTGTAGATTGAAGAACTCACCTGATCTCACCTTATCGGTTCAAGATCTTAATCATGTGAGGAAGATGTTGATCTTTTTCTTTTTATTTCATGTCATTTCCTACATCACGAATAAAGGTTAACTATTAGGGTTGTCTGCTCAAAGATCTTGTCCAATATTGCTATGTTGGGTCTCTTTGCATATGGATCTTGGACTTAAAAATCTCAATTTTAGACCGATGCTAAACTTTTGATCTATTGATTTCAAAATTGAATGGTTAAAAAGATTTTAGTGATGGTGAAGTGATGTGGGGATGACATGATAGGGTCAATCACCGTCTTCCTCAAGGATGACTACTTTGAATCCACGAAGTTTCTCTAGACTCTTCACCAAAGACTTCTCGAATCCACGAGAAAAAAAAAAAAAAACAAGAAAATAAAAATAATTCTAAAATATTCATAATAAATTTATTGATGATTCAAATAAATGAGTCTACAACCCTCTAAATAAGGATACCAAACCTTAGAAGAAGTTTAGGAATTAAACTATAACTGAAACTTTCTAAAATTCATAACTTATTATAAATAGTAAATTTATTATTTATAGTAAGTGTTATATGTGGCTTAAATACGTAATTCTCCTAATTTTTCTAAACACTTTTCATGTTGGACATAACTCCTAATTAAAGCCCAACAGATGAAGAGTTACACTCAAACCAAAACTTACTAAAAATAGTAAAAATAGAAATAAATATAAAATTCAACTATTGATATGATGGAATCTCACAAATTCGGCATGGGCAACGGGGGCATAGCTAGGTGGGTTAGCTAAAGTAGCTCATCCTACCCCAAAATCCCATATGGTATGTCGAGTAATTCTGATTTGCAAGATATGTCTATTTTAAGGTTTCAAAAGTTTTGATAACTTCCGCCTCCGATCCGGCCTTCCCTGGTCCATCTTGGACACGAAAGTGTTCGTGACCCCCTCTACATCATGAAGATAAGTTGATTGTAGCCTTAGCTCAGTACTATGCATGTCCTTGGGTTGACATGGCCTGCGCCTTTACACGTGGGTTCTCAATTCTATAAAGGGGGTCCATAGCATGGTGATCTAGACCGTAGGGGTATTGTGTGCCATGCTGGTGACAATTCGCAGGGAAAAAAACAAGAAACTTCATCCCTAAGCTAAATTTAACTGTTTGATCCATGGCCCACGGATTGACTGTAAAGATAAGAAATATAACAAGGTGGGTCTTTCAGATAACTATTTTGGGCCGCCGCGCTTAGACAAGACATATCAGACAAGACATATCAGTGGTATGGATTGGCCCCCACCTGATAGAGACCCTCCGTTTACTCGGGTTGAGGATCACGTGGTGCCTCTTTAATTAAAGACGTGGATTGGGTCCTATTCCCACAACAGGTGAGTGGATTTTTACAGCAAGTGAATAACATGTAGAATGAGCTCATTCTGCGAGGACACTTCTCGAAGAACCGACCTCTGCCGGATTCCAATGATGAAATTTCAAAAGTTCATTTGTCGTGCTCTATTGGATTAGATGCTCTTACGGGAGCCGCGACCCTGGATCCAGCCAGGTGGGTGCCACCCTGACTGTGGGGCCCACCTCGATGTATGCTTTGTATGTCCACTCAATCCATCCTTTTGCCATTTTATTTTAGGGCATGCTTTTGAAACCGGAGCAGATGCAATCATACAAATCTCAGGTAGACCATACCGCTGGGAACTTAAAACAGTGGTTATTCAACGTCCACCATTAAAGCTTCCTAGGTCCACCTTATTGTTTGTTTGCCATCTAACCTGTTAATAAGGTCATACAGAATTGGATGAAGGGAAACACAAATAGCAGCTTGATCCAAAACTTTTGTCACCCTAGGAAGCTTTTAATTGTTGGAATTTAATTTGTACTATGTGGTCCACTTGAGATTTGTTTCTACTTTAGTTTTTGGAACATGCCCTAAAATAAGCTGGAAAAATATATGGACGGCCTGGATATATAATGCAAACATTGAAGTGAGCCCCAGGTTGATCAGGGTTACACCCACCTGGCTGGATCTGCTAATCCGCATCCCTCTTTTGGGAAATAAGATTGCGTACTGAGTAACTCAGTACGCTCTTATTGTACTGAGTAAACTCAGTTGGGCACACTGTAAATGTACGTGGTTTATCCACACCGTTCATATATTTTCCAAGCTCATTTTAGGCGTTGAAACAAAAATTGAAGCTTATCCAGAGCTAAAGTGGACCATACCACAAGAAAGAGTGGAAATAATTATTTCCACAGTTGAAACCTTGTTAGGCCCCACAGTGATGTTTATTTGTCATCTAAACTTTTCATATGATAAAAAAACATGGATGAAGAGAAAAAAACAAATATAATCTTGATCCAAAACTTTTGTGGCCCCCAAGAATTTTTCAATGGTAGAAATTCAATTCTTACTGTTCCTGTGGTGTGGTCCATTTTAACCTTGTATATGCTTCCGTTTTGAGCTAAGGCCATAAAATTGTCTGGTAAAGTGGATGGACGGACTGGATAATATAAAAAAAAATCATGGTGGACCCCACAGAGTTTACTCAGTACACTTAGTGTACTGAGTTACTCAGTGCGCAATCCGATTCCCTCTTTTGGGGCGCACTGCATAAGGTTGGTATATGCTGCCTGCATTGGTAGCGGATTGCGTGGTGTGCCACACACCACCGCGTGTTGAGGTCACCAGGATCTGTGGGTCTCACAACGACGTATTTCTTATATCTACACTGTCGGTCCATCATCGGCCCAAAAATATATGGCAGATCCAAAGCTTAAATTGACCACACCATAGAATGCAGCGGAGAGAATGATTTCCAGTACTTTTGAAACCTTGGAAGGTCCCACCATGATGTTTATTTGCACATCCAACCTATTCAAAATGTCACACAGACCTGAATGAATGAAGGGAAAAAACAAATATCAAATTACAATCCATCAGGTGAAGTGAAGCTTGTCATATGCTACTCGGTCGACCCTGGCAGTCAGACCGTGATGCGACCCATCGGGGACGAGACAATGTCTACGTATTCGTCAAGGATAGTCGAAAAATAATCCTTGCCCCTATGGCACCAGAGAACCACCCTGAAGCTTCTAAAATGGAGGGGAGTTCCCTCTTAACCATTCGGGATTTCATGGAGGAATCCAAGGAAACCGGCGAGGTGTACACCGTAGTGGTGAAGGGCGAGGAAGAAGAACCCTCAAACATCCCTCCAAGTTTAAGACTGTTGCTAAACGAATTCAAAGAAGTCTGGCCTGAGGATTTACCTGATGGATTTCCCCCCATGAGGGACATCCAACATCACATAGACCTCATCCCTGGGGCTAGCCTGCCCAACCACCCTCATTATCGGATGAGTTCGAAGGAGTGCGAGATACTTCAGGGGCAAGTGGAGGAATTGATCCGTAAGGGTCTCTTGAGAGAGAGCATGAGCCCATGTGCCGTACCAGCATTATTAATGCCAAAAAAAGATGGGAGCTGGCGCATGTGTGTCGACAGCCGGGCAATCAACAAAATTACCATCAAATATTGGTTCTCAATACCACGGTTGGACGACATACTCGATATGCTAGAATGGGCCAAGGTATTCTCTAAACTAGATCTGAGGAGCGGGTACCATTAGATTCGTATCCTACCCGGTGATGAGTGGAAAACGACATTCAAGACTAAGGAAGAGTTGTATGAGTGGCTGGTCATGCCTTTCGGCCTATCGAACGCACCAAGTACTTTTATGCGTTTGAGGAATCAAGTGCTAAAACCGTTTACTGGCCAATTTGTGGTAGTATATTTTGATGACATATTGATATATAGCCAGGATGAGGCGGAGCATAGGAAACATCTCAGGTAGGTGCTACAGGTCCTACAAATTAACAAGTTGTACCTCAACTCGAAGAAGTGTAGTTTTTTAACTGACAGCCTGTTGTTTCTAGGGTTAGTTGTAACGTCCACAGGCATTCGTGTGAACGATGAAAAAGTGCGAGCTATTAGGGAATGGCCGATCCCGACGAACATTCATGAGGTGAGGAGTTTTCACGGGTTGACGACTTTCTATCGTCGATTTGTGCGAGATTTTAGCACCATAGTCGCGCCTATAACAGATTGCATGAAAAAAGGACCGTTCCAGTGGACCGATAGAGCTAACAAGAGCTTTCATGAGATTAAGCATCGTTTGTCTACAACACCGGTCTTAGTGCTTCCTAATTTTGACAAATTGTTTGAAGTTGAGTGTGATACTTCATATATCAGAATTGGGGGAGTATTATCACAGGAAGGCAGGCCGGTAGCCTTCTACAGTGAGAAGCTCAGAGAAGCCCGAAAGAAGTGGTCGACTTATGAGCTTGAGTTGTACGTAGTTGTTCAGGCGCTGCGACATTGGCGGTATTATCCGATTCAAAGAGAGTTTGTTCTTTACACTGACCATCAAGCATTAAAGTTTATTAATAGTCAGACTAACGTGAATCGTGTACATGCTAGATGGGTTACGTTTTTACTGGAATTCATGTTCGTTCTGAAGCACAAGTCAGGGCAGCAGAACAAGGTGGCTGATGCACTTAGCCGTCATGCATCACTACTTGTTACGATGCGCAACAAGGTGGTCGGCTTCGACCGTCTCAAGGAGTTGTATGCCGAGGATGAGGACTTCAAAGATTCTTTGGTGAAGTGCCAAGAAGGTCACCCTAGTGACCTTCATATACAGGACGATTTTCTCTTCAAAGGGAATCGATTGTGCATCTCCCAAAGTTCTCTAAGGGAGCAGATTATTCAGGAGCTACATAGAGGTGGCCTCGGTGGACACCTTGGGCAAGACAAGACCCGAGCTCTTGTGGAAGAGCGGTATTACTGGCCTTAATTAGTACGTGATGTGGGAAAAGTCGTACAACGTTGTCATGTTTGTCAGACCTCCAAGGGACAATCTCAGAATACGGGCCTCTACACCCCGTTACCTGTGCCTGATGGTCCTTGGGAGGATTTATCAATGGACTTCGTGCTTGGCCTCCCACGAACACAACGCGGCATGGATTCGGTGTTCGTGGTGGTAGATCGTTTCTCCAAGATGGCGCACTTTATCTCATGCAAGAAGACCCTCGATGCAACACACGTGGCGAATCTATTCTTCAGGGAGGTCGTACAGCTACACGGGGTTCCTAAGACCATTACTTCTGATCGTGACACAAAGTTCATTAGTCACTTTTGGCGGACTTTGTGGACTCGATTCGATACACGACTTCAATTCAGCAGTGCTTATCACCCACAGATTTATGGGCAGACAGACGTTGTGAATTGCACGTTGGGAAACCTCCTTCGCTGTATTTCAGGAGAAAAACCGAAGCAGTGGGATTTGGCCTTGTCTCAAGCAGAGTTTGTGTTTAACAACATGGTGAACCGCTCGACAGGGAAATCATCGTTTCAGATTATCTATGGACGAGTGTCTCGCCGCACGCTTGACTTGGTCTCTCTGCCCAAGCACCCAGGCATGAGCATTGCAGCAGAACATATGGCAGATAAAATCATGGGCATCCGTGCGTAAGTACAGACCAAGCTACATGCCTCGAACGAGAAGTACAAGGAACAAGCGGACAAGCACCGGCGACAAAAAATGTTCGAGGTGGGCGACCGAGCTATGATCCATCTGCGCAAAGAGAGATTTCCGACCAGGACGTATAACAAGTTGAAAAATAAGAAGATTGGACCCGTCCCAATCATTCGAAAGATCAATAACAATGCTTATGTTGTTGATCTTCCCGACGACATGACGATCTCACGGACTTTCAACGTCGCGGACTTGACCGAGTATCATGAACCAGCACAGGATGAGAACTTGAGGACGAGTTCTTTTGAAGTGGAGGGGACTGATGTAGAGTGGGTCACTGAAAGTTTTATGGCCAAGATGGATCAGAAAAGGCCCGGTCGACGACAGAAGTGATCCGGACCGTCGGACCTTAGATCAGGCGTATCTCACAATCCGGAATGAGTTAGCTGACGTAAAATATATGATTTTGGGGTAGAACGAGCTACTTTAGCCAACCAACCCAGCTATGCAGGGTTGCGACGCCCAAATTGCGAAAAACCCTGGATCGATGGTCGTTTCCCTCTTTAATTTCGTTTTTACTATAAATAGTAAGTTTTAGTTTGATTATAACTCTTCATCCGTCGGTCTTTAGGAGTTGCGCCCAATGTGAAAAGAGCTTAGAATAATTAGGAGAACGGTTTGGTGAAGCCAAATAGGACACTTACTATTTTTGGTGAAAACCTTGCGCACTAGTAGACATCACATTTGTCTATAAATAGTAAGTTTACTATTTATAGTAAGTCGCGGATTCTAGGAGTTCTAGTTGTAGTTTGATTCTGATTTCTTTCCCATCGCTTGGTACCCCTATTTAAAGGGTTGTGAACTCGTTTTTATTAATCAATTAATCAGTTTCGAATTTTATTAGAATTTATTTCTATTTTCTGCTTTCTTTCCTCGTGGATTCGAGAAGTCTGTGAGGAGTTCAGAGAAGCTCCGTGGATTCGGAGTATTTATCCTCATCACGTTCATCCCTGCGTCAAAGTGGGTTCAGTTCAAATAAATTCATCCTGAATATAAAGAATATCAAGAAATTATTGTTTGAAGTGTGTGTGTATATATATACACACACGCACACGAAAACACTCACCTGTAAACCAGTTCGTACGTACTACATACGAACTTTTTTGAAAACTCATCCTATCTGATGAGTCTCAAAAATCTGAACGGTCCACATGAAGCAGAACCTCGTGAAACCCCCTAGTACAAAATTTTACTTTGATCCAAAACTTTGGTGGGCCATGAAAAATGCAAACAGTTTCTTCCCTTGATTTGAATTTCTCTTTGCTATGGCCCACCAGAATCTTAGATGAGGGTGAAAATTCACCCCTAAGGTTTCATGGGATTCTGCATCTTATGGACCGTTCGGATTCGACACCCATGACACGTGTGCAAAGGTGCGCATGTGCGTAGGTACGTATGTGAGCATGCCTATATATATATATATATATATATATATATATATTTGTTTCTAAACTGTCTTTCTATGTAAGATTATTGAAAATAATTGTTTGATTATTTTTCTTGGTGATTTTTATGTTGTGTAGAACTTGGTTATGGTGAAAGTAGTTAAGAAGGATAGAAAGAATGGCCGCCTTTTCATACTGAAGTACCCTTCTGATGTCATTTTAACTCTTTTTTTCCCTCATAGTTTTAATTGACCTTATCAACGAATCGAATGCATTATGGATATGCATCCTTATAGTGAGCCTTGAAAAGTTTTTAATGGTGAGAGTTCAAATACCACTGTTTCCTATGGTGTAGTTCACCTAAGATTTGGGTATACTTAATGTTTGGGACTGTGTCCTAAAATGGGCAGAGAGTGAATATACAATATATCATCAAGATGGGCCCCAAGGTGATGTAGAGCGGGTCGCGTATAATTTTATGACCAAGATATACCAAAAAAGGCCCGATCAGAGGCAGAAGTGATTTAGTCCGTCAAAACCTTAAAACAGGAGTATCTCGCAAACCGGAGTGAGTAGTCCGACGTGCCATATATGATTTTGGGTAGGAGAAGCTACTTTATTCACCTAACTACGCACACCGAATTTGTGAGATTCCATCAAATCGACGGTCGAATTTCCATTTTATTCATTTTTACTATTTATATTAACTTTTAGTTTGATTATAACTCTTCGTCTGTTAGGCTTTAATAGTTGCGTCCAACAAGGAAAAGTGCTTAGAAAAGTTAGGAGAATAACATGGTTGAGCCAAATAGGACACTTACTATTTTTGGCTGAAAACTATAATGTCTATTTATAGTAAGTCACGATTTCTAGAAGGAAGCCTGTGCTTGACCTCATCACACCCATCCCTGCCTCAATGGAACTTAAAGGTAACACCCACTGATCTGTTACCCGGCTAACACCTAATCCGCGCCCATATCTTACATTGCTCCGAAAAGCACTAGACCATTAATCATGTTGACCTTGGCCCACCTATTCATGATGGCCACAGGAATGTAAATTGTGCAGTCGAGATCGCGGGACAATGAGTGACATGGCACTGCGATACTACGTTTATAGTTGTTATTATTGTTATTTTTTTATTTTTTGGTTTTTTCACTATTAGTATTTGTTGGGAAAAAATATGATAAGTCTGGAGACCCGGTTATGAAATGGACCAACTCTACTGACACTGCCCGAGGATTTGAGATAACGGGTCCAACCAAGGCAAGACAACAAAGCCTAAAGGAGAGACTTAACTCGGATTGCAGAAAATAAATTCCGACCGAGAGATATAGAATTAAGAGTCATAGGTCGAATATATAAGACACAAAAGTTATCTCGGATAACAAGCTAGCAACGTCTAAAGGGGATCAACTAAAGTCCCAAGGCTAGAAGTCGTCTGATCTATCATAAAACCGACTCATATTAAGTCGGTTGAAGTATCGGTTATCGGAATAAGAAGTATCGGTTACGAGCCGACTCTGTTTCATCCGATAGAAGATAAAAAGCCCTGTCCTTGCAGCCAGCCGAGACTCATCTATTACTTAAGTCGGTCAAGGCCGAGCCAAGCAAGGAAGAGACTGCGTACGCATGAATACCGTCCCGAAAATCTCGTGAAAGGATTCCTGACCCCGAAAATCTCGGGATCGGGAAGCATCCGTAAGCATATTGCAATCAAATCAAATCTCCTAAGATTATGGAGAGAATCCCTGCATGGCGGGACCTCTCACTCTTATAAAAGACGGATGTTTCCAAGATCAAAGGTATGCAGAAAACACCTAACAAAAAATCCTTCTTCTTTGTCCAGTCAATAAGTTAAGCATCGGAGGTTCCCCGCTTTAGCCAGGATCCCCTTTTCATCTTTCTTGTGCAGTGGCAGATGCTGAAGGAGGCGTACCGGGTTTTTTTTTTTGCATCAACAGTATTAATCACCTCCTCTATCCCTCCCTCAAGGAGCCCACAGTTCTCAGTAAATGGGCTTGAGAGGTGGGCACCACCTCTATTTGATTAGCCTTTTTTTGAGTGGGTGTCGTCACCTCAGCTTAAACTGATGGGAGTCTGCAAAGTGCAAACGATCTTCCTCTCTCGATCGGGAGCTCATACGGTACAAAAGAGCCATTTATACATAGTACACGTGGAAGGTTTTATACCATCCATCTAATTGCCCCCACCGTAGATGGGAAATCAACGAAATAACATGTGTCCAAGATGTTGTTAAGCATCCGATCAGTGAGCTCCGAAGTAATGGTTTGAAACAGAAGTACCAGTGTATCAACCATCACCAGAGTATCAAATAACTATTCTCTATAGTTTCTCCTTGATAAATTCATGAATATTCAGAAACTTCAGGCTCAGGCCCATCTGGCAACCTCGCCGAGCCCCACACGTGCCAGGCTCACGGCTAATTTCAGGACTGTGGGCTGAACTCCCCGACACGTGGGTACCCACTCAACACGGCCAAATTTTAGTGGGTCTGGGTCCATCTAATGGATCCGTTAAGAAATCGGATCAGGCTTGGGTCTCAATCTCACCTTTTTAGACCCAATAAATATTCAGGTCTAACTGGTTTGGGTCGGGTCCATGTGATGGACTCAGTTAAAGTCAAGTCTGGTTGGATCCTGCTAATCTGAGCTGCCCTGGCTCAGATAATTGGTCCCAGCCGCCTTGGCTACCGAAGAGTAGCAGCTAAGTGGTGAAGATGTTCATGCCGGACCTTATGTGCTAAGGATCCAAGCAGGGCATTAAGCCACAGATAAGTCTTATGAGACTTATCTGAGTCGACTCGGACTTGGCAATATCCAATCTAGTTCAATACCACAAGTCAACCTCCCAATCAACCCTGAGTTGGGTGAGCCGGGTCAATTTATCCTTAACTCGGGCAAGTCACATCTCAACTCAGGACTGACCGAGTCGGTCTGAGTCTTGTACTCTTTTAACCATGGACTCAAGTCCAAGATCAGTTTTCAAGCTAAGTAGAACTGGGCTGGGTGATCAGCCTATGGAAAATATTCAGCCTCCTAGCCTCGCCTCTATGTACTAACAGGCCCCAAGGCCTCTTGGTTCATATAAATTCTGCAAACCCAATCCACAATGCGTTACACTCTAACCTGACTTGATCTACTTTTTTTTATTATTATTTTTTTATTTTATTTTAAACACATGCACACACACCCCCACACCCTCACGCCACACGCACACACACCCCACACACGCACACCGTGGTATTTCACCACCGTGGGTACTCAAACCCATGACCCGGTGTTGAAACTCTAGGGAGTCTACCACCCGGGTAAGAGTATAAAATTTATCAAGCCTGAGCCAACTGGATATGACCTTATTTAATTGTAAACGGGCTAGACTAGACCGACCTGACCCACTTTTTACCATTGCACGCCTTGGCCAACTTCTCTCTCAAAATTTCAAAATCCAACGCTCCAAAAAGGCTCCCCACAATTTCCTTATAGGATATTCATTCCATTCTGAGATCAAACCTCCAAATGCCTCTCTATAAATAAGCTCCCAAACACACTTCTATTTCTACACAAGAATCCTCCTACACACATGCATTTTGTTCTATTATATTAAACTACAAAAGCATGTCTGTAAGTATGCATTTTTGTTTTTGTTTTTGGTAGTGATTATATCGTAATTAGTGACTAATCACATGCTAACCTCCGATCAATGCTGCGGCCTGGTTGTAGGTGATACAGGTGAGGCTCCCCAACCTCGACTGTGAGGGCTGTGCCACAAAGATTCGAAAAGCTCTCTTCAAGCTCGAAGGTATATGGATGATCAATCTCTTATTAAGGCTTTGTTTGGTTGCACCAAATATAAAAAAAATTCATGATATTGCACAGCCAAACACGGCCTAAGAGTTTGTATTAGTATGGCTTGTGCTGGTCACAGCTTGTTTGGATTAGCTGCAACATGATATGATTTGCAATTCCAAGCTGTCCAACATGTGTGGAGCACGAAAATACACCAGTTGGATATCATATGACACTAGTTGATCGTCTAACATAAATGGATGTGGTTCATAGTCATTTAGATGGGGCCCACCAGATGGATGGTTTGGATTGTTGAGCCATGCAGCTATATGGCATGGGCCCCATCTAGTAATGCACATTTTCTAATCCTAAGCATGTTTCTTGTGTTAGCTAAGGGCGTGTTTGTTTGCACCAAATAACAAGATATTTCATGATTAGTCAGTTTAATTTGGTGCAAAAATCATAAAATTTCATGATATTTGGTTCAACCAAACACACCATAGACAAACTCAATATTCAAAGCCATGTCATCTGTTAGCAGATTCAGTTGCTAGCTTCCAAAATGCAAATTACTTCTCTAGCTTCTCACATTGGGTTAGGGGTCCAAGAGCCAGATATGGGCCCAGGTCGGGCCTACAAAAGACCTCGAAGTCTTGTCTGGGCCTTATATGAAAGTGGACCTATGCCTACAAAAATTTATGTTACCCAAGTACAGGTGGCAATGGACGAGTGTTGTGTCAGGCCGAGCTAGGCCATGGTCGATCCAACAGTTAAGACCCAGGGCCTGATCCTGGCCTGAACTTGCGTGGGCCTACCACAGAGGCCTGGTTTAAGCCCGAAAGAATTGGTTACCCGAGCCTGCCCAGACTCGGCTCGGCCTCGGCCTGATCAGAAATTGATAAAATTCTTATTTCCCACCTCAATATTTTCTATCCATCCACTGATCAAGTGGGCCACACATGCACAAAGAAATAGACATTTTAAAGGAATGAAACCACAATGGCCTATATTTAAGATGGATCCATGGCATATTTGTAAGATATAATACATGTACATATGGTGGAAGTCTTAAGTGGGGCCTACTTGATTAACTGATGGAATCTTGAACACGTATGCTACATTGGCACATGTGCCACCCCATGATAATCATAGATGAATAACTAGCATGTTGATTTATTCATTTCTTTCCATGCTCCGCAGGAGTAGATGAAATAGACATAGAAATGGAAACACAGAAGGTTACCGTAAGAGGGCATGCAGCGGAGGAGAAGAGGTAATCAAGACCATCCGTCGGACTGGGAAGGCTGCCGAGCCATGGCCATTCCCAGCTTACTCCCATTATTCATCATTTTATAAATACCCGGCCCATGTAGCTAACCACTACTACGAACGGTCCAGCAACGATGTGGCGAGTGTACACACTTTCTTCTATACTCCTGCGACATACTCAGTGGCTGTGGCATCTAATGAAGCTGTGGCATCCCTTTTCAGCCATGAAAATCCACATGCATGCACCATCATGTGATCATGTGGTTTTATTTTATTTTTAATTTTTATTTATTTTTATTAAATGTTCAATCGATAAGGTTGTATTGTTTTGTTATTGAGAAATGATCCAGTGGTTCATATCATTATAAGTTACGGTGCTCCTTCTTGTATTGGAAGATGTTGATAGTCTGACTGATCGATCAATCTATGCTGTCCGTTAGTCCAGTATTCATTTCAAGGTCTACAATGCAAAAAATCACACTTGTTGGATGATTCAATCCAGACTTGCCCTTTTTTCAATTTATATCCATCTATTTGCAGGCCATTGGTGCAATGGTTAGGATTGACTGATAATAGTGATTGTTTAGAAACATAAGCAATCCAAATTGTTGATTGGACCTATTCTTATGTAAACAATCAAAGCTGTCCATTTTGTAAGCTGTTGATGGATGCTTTGAACAGTGAATTTTCTATGGTAGCCTGCAAAATTTGTGATGGGCCTGATGGATGGTACAGATCGAGCAATCAAATTATTCAAAGGTCCCAACACAACTAGGAGCACTATAATTTATAGCGCGCTCGGGATTATTCGTCTTTGTTACTCCATGGGCTTTGTACATTTGGCTTTAGTAATGAAGTTGGGGAGTGAGGGTGTTTGTGAAGTTGTGCAAGGGTATTTTTGTCATTAATGAAATATCAACGTCTAAATGACAGTTCGATCAATGATTCCTGACTGTCCATCAGGTCCAACACACATTTTCATGAGACACAATCAACCACTCCTGACCATAGACTCGTCCGAATGGACTCGGGCTCGGCCTCGAGTCACCACCGATTCAGGGGAGTTTCGCTGATGTACCACCGAATCGCCACATGACTCAAGACCATATGAGTTAGGTTGAATCGTCGAGTCTTAAATCCATGCTCCTGACCAACCATTAGCTCAAACGCTTTCATGAGCCACCTTGTAAAAATTACACAGATCGGATGATCAGATCCATCTAAAAGTTTCACTTATTTTTCCGTAGCCTTCCATTTCTTGCACCATTTGACTGGATGGTTTGGATCGTTCGATAGAAGTACTTCTTTTGATTATAGATGTGACTTAGTACTTAAGCATTAAATCAAGCAACTTAGATAGAGAGAGAGAGATGCGAGAAGTTGAGGGAGAGGAAGAGGGTTGGACTGAGGTTAGGAATCAGAAAAAGAGACCCCCCAAAATCAGCTCATTTGTGGGACATCCCTTGTTCAACTACACCAAAGAGGTGATCGGGGCAAGATAGGTAATTTTGGAGCGGGGAGGAGCCAGGGATTCACTTTCACGAGGTTTCGAGAGTAGGGGGAGGTATACCTTGCAGTGGAGAAACTCAATAACATGAAATTGAGGGATAGAAACATGGAGATCAAAGAGGCTCACTAGAGGGTGCAGGCAGTGTTGTCAATTGATGTCTTAAATCTGTAAACTCATCAATCTGTTGATGACAGGTTCGATGACATTGAGCAAGCTTCGATGCCATCGAAGTCAGCTCAATGCTATCGAGTAATTCTAGGATTTCCCCTCAAGGTTGCTGGACATATTGATGCCATTTTTCGATGACATCGAAGATATATTCGATGCCATCGAAGCTGGGGTCAAGCTAATCGGAGATTTTCGAAAAATCTATGTTTAGTTGTTGGATGTTTTTTGCGGCTGTTCGATGAATTCGAACGTTTTGTGGAGAATTTTGTTGATCCATCGGATCTGTGAAATTTGCTTCCTATTTCGTTTGAGATTCTTTCCAAAGCTATATATATGGGTGTAAATGGGGTTGAGAGGTAATCTAAGGTTTACAAAACTATACTTAGGGTTTCTAAATCGTCCTAGGACTTCGAAGGAGTGTAACAAGGGTGAGATTCGAGGTTGTTTGAATCGGGCCGGTAAGCTCTTTCTCTTTGTAATCTCTACTTTTATAGTGATTATCTGTCGCTTTGTGCCGTGGTTTTTTCCCACAAGGGTTTTCCACGTGAAAACTGTTGTGTACTCTTTACTTTGCTTGGTGCTTTTGGATTGCCATCCTAGATTCATCTCTGTTTGTTTCCGCGGTTCCCCACCAATAGGTAGGAATATTGGCAAAGTCTAAACTGATCATTCTTCTACAATCTAATTGCCCTAGAAATTGAGGGATAGAAAGAATGGAGATCAAAGAGGTTCACCTTGTGTTTGGATGCTCTAATTTGCTAGTAAATTATTTACTAAATGATTTACTAGCAAAGACCCCTTATCATTTACCAGCAAAAATGAGAAAAATAAGTAATGGGGATTTTCTCCTCATTGCTGAGTTCGATGAAATCGAACTAGTTTCGATATCATCGATAATTGTCAGAATTTTTTACATCTGGTCGCTGGACAGTTTTTTGTCCTATTTCGATATCATCGAAGGACCTTAGATGATATCGAAGGTTGTCATCGAGAGACCTTCGATGACATCAATAATTGTCGAAATTTTTCACCGTGGTCATTGTACAGTTTTTGGTCCTCTTTCAATATCATCAAAGGACCTTAGATGATATCGAAGGTCATCATCGAGAGACCTTTGATATCATCGAAGAGTTACGCAGATGCGATTGCAAAAACGCAGATTCTGCGGAAATTGTTTCCTATTTTGATTATACCTCTTTCTATTCTTATATAAAGGGGTGTATGCAGGATTGGGATATATTCCAGAGTATTCTAAGGTTTCCTAAAAGTTTTCTAAGAGCGCTTAAGGCTATCAAAGGTAAGAGAGAGAGAGAGAGAGAGAGAGAGAGAGAGAAAGAGAGAGAGGAAGCTTGTGGAAGGGAGATTCTCTCGTAGAGGTGATCTACTTCGCAGTCCACGTCTCAGCGCTTCTACGTCCTCGTGATCGATGAGATCTCTCCGTTTTTCTTTTGTTCTCTTATTGTTCATCCATTCTTGCGTGAGTGAAGAAGGTTTAATCCAAACGGTGTGTGCTTGTGATCGGTTGTAACATTCTGCTTTATAGTGGATTGTTGATCTAGACGAGGTCCCGTGGTTTTTACCTCTTTGAGGTTTTTCCATGTAATATTCCCTAGTGTCGTGTGGTTTATGCTTTGATTTATTTCATTGCTTTATTATCCCATAATTCTGGTATTTTTAGGAGGCTAGATCCTAAGATTTTATGCAAAGCCCCCTACAAAGTAGTATCGGAGCTAATTTCATTGAACGGAGTGGAATCGGTTTTGAATTATGGAAGGTGGCTCATCAAGGATGATCAACCTCAATGGTTCTAAGTAGACCATATGGAAGGCCAATATGGAGGACTTGCTTTATTGCAAGGACCTATATTCTCCAATTTTAGGCATATCAGCAAAATCCAAGGATACGTCTGATGATGATTGGAAGAAGATGAACCGGAAGGTGGTGGGGTTTATTAGACAATGACTGGATGATTCCATGTTCCACCATGTGTCTACAGAGACCTCAACCGCTAGCCTATGGCCAAAATTGGAATGGTTGTATGAGAGGAAGATAGCCGGTAATAAAATCTTCCTGATAAGACGACTTGTGAATCTAAAGTTCAAAGATGGTGGTTCTGTGGCCAAGCACATGAATGAGGTCAGCAATATAGTGAATCAGCTCTCCGCTATGAAGATGGTCCTGGATGATGAATTGTAGGCTTTGCTATTGCTTAGTTCATTGACTGACAGTTGGGAGACATTGGTGGTGTCTCTAAGTAACTCTGCGCCAGACGGAAAGATATTCATGAAACAGGTAATCAGTTGTCTCCTGAAGTCTCAGGGGTCTACTCAGCAAGAGGCCCTTGTGACACAGGAACGGGGGAGAGGAAAGAACAAGAAGGGTGGGAAGGCCCGAGATAAATCAAGAGGCAAGTCGAGTACCAGGAAGGATGTTGAATGCTGAAATTGTGGCAAGAAGGGCCACTATAAGCAAGAATGTCGTAAGAATAAGAACAACAAGAAAGGAAAAGGAAAGGGGAAGGAAGATGAATCAGATTCCACTGTGGTCGCTTCAGATGGTAACGTTGTAGTTATTCTTTCAGTATATCACAATGTATGTCTCACGACTACGAGTCAGGACACCGACTGGGTGATAGACTCAGGAGCCTCGTTTCATGCGACTCCTATGACACCGTGAAGATGGGAAATTCTGGCATATCGAAGATCATAGGGGTCGATGATATTTGTACGAAGATCGATGTGGGCTACACATTGGTTCTCAGGGATGTGAGGCATATCTTAGACCTTCGCCTCAACTTGATGTCGACGGGAAGGTTGGATGATGATGGCTATGAAAGCCGTTGTGCTGCTGGGCGCTGGAAGCTCATCAAGGGTTCGTTGATTGCAGCCAAAGGAAAGAAGTATTGTACCCTTTATAAAGCAAGTGTCAGTGTGTGCAAGGGTAGGTTGAACGCAACAGAAGATTCAGCTATTGACATGTGGCACAGGCGTCTAGGCCAAATGAATGAAAAAGGGCTTCAGCTACTAGCGAGGAAGTAGCTCCTTCCAGACATGACAGGTACACCTCTCAAAACATGTCTTGATTGTTTATCAGGGAAATAACATAGAGTTTCATTCGTTAAAACTGCTTCTCATGTTAATAAAGTGCATGCATTAGATTTAGTTTATTCTGATGTTTGTGGTCATATGAGGACAAAAACCTTGGGCGGGGCATTGTATTTTGTCACTTTTATAGATGATGCATCTAGGAGGGTATGGGTTTATGCTTTGAAATCTAAGGACGAGGTCTTTGGTGTGTTTAAATTGTTTCATGCTATAGTCAAAAGAGAGACAGGTAGATCATTGAAATGCATCCGCACTGACAATGGTGGTGAATACATTGGTGACTTTCATGAGTACTGCAAGTCCTTAGGTCCCCCAGCATAATGGTGTAGCTGAGTGAACGAATCGCACCATTGTAGAGAGAATCAAATGCATGTTATCCCATGCGAAGTTGCCCAAGACATTCTGGAGAGAAGCAATGCATATGACGATGTATCTAATAAACAGGTTTCCATCAGCCCCGTTGAATGGAGAAGTGCAGGAGAAGGTGTGGACTGGATAGGATCCATTGTACAGTTATCTCAGGGTATTTGGATACAGGGTATCTGTTCACGTACCAAAGGACGAGAGGTACAAGCTCGATATGAAGATCAAGCAATGTGTGTTCTTGGGGCATGACACTACCAAAAAACAAGGTAAAGCCGACGGACATGTGGTTATTTTTGCTACGGCTTTTAGCTGTCAGAAATTCCGACGGCTAAAATCCGTAGCCTAAACCAGTAATCCGTAGCTAAATCTCTCCTTTTTAATGGTGGACGTTCAATCTGTATTGTTTTCCCCGTGGTGTGGTCTACTCCAGATTTATATAGATCTCATTTTTTGGTATCGATCCTAAAATGATATTGAAAAATGGATAGACGGTGGGGATTAAAACATATACATCATGGTGGGGCCCGTTGAGCCCTACCAGATCCAAAGAGCAAGTGACGTTATATTTGTTTAGATACAGTGTGTGAGTTTTGTGTTTGATGTAAAATAGTGGTGACTCATTTATAGTAATAGTGAAAATGATATAGAGTTATTCAGACCATCTAAATAATGGGTCTAGTTGTTAATGGTTAATATTTATATTTTTCCTATATAAAAATACTTTTAATCATTCAATAAATGATCCCTTAAATGTAGGGCTAATATTGTAGTTGATGTGTTAAATTGTGGAAAACTCACAATTTACGGATTTGTTAGTTACATCTCATTTCGAAGAGGGATTGCTTCTTCTGAACGACGCCCTCTTCCTTTTCCAAATCCCTTTTTCGAACGACGCCCTCTGCCTCTCCCTTTGCGTGGTTTCTCATTTTCTTCTTCCGCCAGTGGGTGAATCTTTGAAGGATTTCAGGCATATCTCTCCTATCGTGGGTGAGTTTCTCTCGAAATCCCTGTTTTTATTCCAAAATCCATTCCATCTGTCATTGCTTTCTCTTTTCTTCTCTCTTTTCTTATTTCAAAACCCCTGATTGTAACAATGTCGATATTTGGCAATGTAGGAGGATGAAATGAATTTGTCTTTCATAGGCATTTGGAAGAAGTGGCCTAAATTAGGGTTTTGTAATATCTGTTTGTAGACAGAATCTAAATGTCGAACTCAATGAGTTGAAAATGGGCATTTATATTTGGGGCTCTTTTTTGAAAAATGATGAGTTTTTGTGAGGTGGAGCAATCAGGGCTATTTTCAGCAGAATGACATGGATTTAGGTGAATTGGAGCAACCTGGGCTCTTTTCTGCAGAATGATGAGGATTTTAGTCAGCTGCGGCAATCAGGGCGAGTTGGGAGTCTAATCCTTTTAAAAAATGATTTATTTATGCAAACAAGTCCTAAGGGTCTGTTTGGTTGCTTTGGGAACTTATCCATTGGTGTTACTTGGGAACTTATCCATTGGTGATCCATATGGATTATATTGGAGGTCCAATCATTAATTGAGACTATCATGTAGGGCCCACCTTAGATTGGGCATGCCTCTCAAAAGTCACCCTATTTAGATGATCATAACCAACAAACCACTTGCAATGAAAATGGATAATCTATACTGATCATACTGATAAGGGTTTGATCGTTAATCTAGATTGTCAATCATGAGGGGCCACCTTTGATTCCATTTTTATACTAGAAAGGGCCTGATTCAGTTTACATGTGGGGTCCATCTGTGATTTCATGACCCTCTTAAAAATGACTCTGATTTGATGATCCTTAATTTTCGGTCAATAGATGGAAGACAGGTCTATATTTGTCATACTAGGTCTGAACATCCAAGCTATCCATTAAGTGAGACTTACCTTTTATTGCCCATCCCCCCAAAAAGTCACTTGGGTCTCATTATCCTAAGCATTCACTATCTGATCAATTGATAGGAAATGGTTAATTCATATTTTCTTACTAGAAAAGCTCTAATCATTGGACATTATGGCCCCATTTTTTTTTTTTATTGCCCATCACTTCCAAAAGTCACTGTGATTAGATCATAAGTATCCAATCAATGGATGGAAATGGGTGGTCCATGTCTATTATAAAAGGTGAGGTATAGACAGGAGGTGGGCTGCTATGGAAATGGGTGGTCCATGTCTAATGCCTTTCGATATTGCATCTTATCTCTTCAATTTTCTGTAAAATCTGCACGTATAGGTATGTCAAATTTCTGAACTTGTGGTGTAAGGAGGTTCTTTTTGTATTATTGCTTGGGCCTCGAGGAAAGTTTTGGGTTTATGAAAACCATTATGAGATTCGAGATCTAGGTAGATAAATTGTTTGTTTTCTTCTTGTTCCTTTGAGGCTAACATAAGAGTGGATAGTCAGCACAAGGGGCTTCTAGGATATTAGATTTTTAAAAAAGAAGCAAATTTGTAGTTAATTACTTGTCTGTCTATATTATGTTCTTATTTTTCTACCAGGTGGTCAGTTTGGGAGGAAAGGTACACCAGATGTTTTCGCAATGAGAGCAAGACAACGGATTTGATCTCCCAAAGGGCAAGTTTCGTAATTATTGAGTGGGCCTCTAAAATTGATTGTTACTTCTCTGTAAGTTCAAGATTAGCTTCTTTCATATTTTCTTAATTTTTGAACTTTGTAGTAGATTGTTTGAACTCTATTTGCTTGAGAAAAACATCCAGCTCTAGAATAATTTTCTTTTGAAATATGGTCTGTTGTAGACCTTGTACTATCTGTTGATTTCATGTGCTTATATTTGTGTTACAAAATTTTCCTGCAAAACGTACTTAGCATGTGATGACTGATTAGGTGGTGACAGATTTGAATGTGTATAATATCCACTCCTCTACGTGTTTCAATCCTTATTCTTTTTTTTTTTTTGCTTTTCATGTGCAAGGACAATATTGCTCATGTTCATTGTTTTCCCCATGTAGATCTGTTCTTTATCTGTACATCAGCGAGATTTTGTGCCAGGTTTGTTTGATTTGCTTATGCGGACATAGAAAGTACTTGTTCTCTTTCTGACCCTCCTGGATTTACTGGTCCATATGCCCTCCTATGAATCTCTGGAAGAAAGGAATCTATGTACTGTAACTACTTTCTTTTTCAATCCAAGGAGCCATTTGGATTGCACACACTCCTCTTTTCTGCTTATTATGTCTCAAGCCATTTTCTCTTCTTGCAGTAAGATTGATGGACTAGGGATCAACGGAACATTGGGTCTCCAGCTATCAAGCCTTCTCTCACTGAAATATTTGTAAGTATGATTCAGATAGAAAATGCATGCAACTAACTTCGTTGCATTTCTACAAGTTCAGATTCAGAAAATTCCGGGGAGAACTTTAGAAGTAGAGATTTTTCTTTTGGGTTTCTTAAGACTAACGAATAATTAGTGAACAATTTGCACATTGTTCACAAATAATGTGTATCAAGAAAACCGTGAATTATTCAGGAACTCTCTCTCTCTCTCTCTCTCTCTCTCTCTCTATATATATATATATATATATATATATATATATATATATATATATATATATATATATATATATATATATATATATATATATAGCTATCTACTTAATATCTTCTGCACCAAAACTCTTTCCTCTGCACTTCGAGGATTGATTGTTTACCCTTTAATTTGGGATTTCTGTTGTTTATGTAGGAGAAGGCTACCAATGCTATGATGCTTGCATCAAGCACTGTCGATGGGTCATGGGCCCAACTGCCATAGTTGTCACATTTCCCAAAGAAGTTGGCCTGCCCAGCATATTTGACTCTAAGCCGTGCAGGTCAGGGACCATTCTTTCTTGTGAATCTGTTTATATTTTTACTAGTTATGGCTTATGGGCTGGTCTGGCACGTGGAAAACGTTAATAGGAGTATAGGAGAACCCCCAAGGCATAAAATGAGAACGTGTTCTTAATGTTCCTTTATGATATTTTCCTTATTTCTGGAAGCCTTTCATGGAAGGGGGCCTTTACCATCTCCCACCATCTGCATTTTGTGGAATATGCCAAAATCGCCCTCCTTCCTCAAAATGCGAATGTAGGGATGGGATTATATTGTATTCCTAGACCGATTTCCTACTTCTGCTAGCATATTTGTTTGGAGAGAAAACCTAGAAAAGAAAACTAATTTCCCTTATATGAGTATTCCTCTGTTTGAGAAAAAAGTATTGAAGTAGTAATTAATGTTGTTTAATGAATTTGATGCAAAGAATGTTGTCACCTGATGTTTCATGAAAATAGATTGTTTTAATTGCATGCATATAATCAACATTAGGTTAATAACTCGCCATTCTGTTTCTTTGCCATAATTCATTGGTCTTGAATTTCATTAAGTTTGTTTAGCCAAGCATTTGGTAATTACATATGATAGGAAAAAAATAGTTTTCAGAGACAATCCGGATTCCAGATTCCAGACAAAGAAGAAGTCCAGTTGGCAATATAGTTTAGTACTAGAATTTATATATCCGATATGTGACGTGGGCAGGAATTTGTGTCATGTCAAGAATGCAACTGATTAATGAAACATGATGACATATCCAAACATGCTTCCAAGAGTATGGAGGGAACATACATTTTGTGTATGTAAATATAAATTATCAGAGACTGCTTCCCCTCTATGCCTTGGGCAACTAAGAATAATTGCACTGATGATAAATAATAGGTCTCAAACACAGTGCCCACACACGCACACACAAAGACCAATCCACTCATCAGGTGGTCCACATATACTTTCAACCAGACTGACATTTTTGCACTAGTTGGATGGTAACTTATTGTACAACTAGCTGTGAGTGAGACCTCAATAACCGAATGCTTTTCTACTACAAACATCGGTTATTCAAATCAGTCTGATTAGGCTGATAAAAAATTTGAAGCTTCTGGAGCAGAACTGGAACTTGTGTTTCATGTGATTGAAGGTGTGTAGACTTGAATCTGATGTTAGAATGGACAAAAACAACACCTTTTTTTTTGTATTAAAAATACATATCGTAGCTTACATCAAAGATACTGTCTCTCTCCTATTACATATTCTGCTGAATGAATGGGTTTGTTTTCTAGGTCAGATTTCATTTTGTTTTCCATTCTGTTTGTGTATGAACATTTACTGCATTGCTTCTGAGATATTTCATGATGCATGTCAAAAGAACTCTCATTCTTTTGTTCAACCAAGCAATGGTAACAGCAGGGCCTTCATTGGGTTAACCTAGGTTGTTCAACTGGTGGGACCCATCATTTAGTAGGCCATCCCATAAAAGATGAACCTAGCCATCCAATGAAAATGGACAATTGCAACAAATGGTCCTCTTTTAATGGGGTCCAATCAAGATGGTCAGGTTCATCTCATGGGGTAGACCTGAGCCAACATGTAGAGGGGCCGCTCTATACACCATGACATCCACAAATACACTGAGCCTTACAAAATTCTTTGATGAATTTTTTTGAGTGTTTGTGCATGAAACTTCCATTTTAATATCAAGGGATATGTGGCGATCTACACTTGACGTGTGCATAATTGCATATTCTTTTGAATATTGTGTGAATTCTCAAAAATATATATTAAATTTGTGTACGGTGAACTAGGTTTTGAGGAAAGTGATGGATGTTGTGGCATCGAAGGGATTGCTTGTAGAAGATAATGTCATGTCCAGGTACTTCGTTAATCGCTTGGTTGATTGTAAAGTTCCCGGAATTAGTATCAACAGTAAACAAACATTCAACCTATTCTTTAGCAGGTTTTATACCTCTCTTCCGCATTGTCTCCATTTGGTTCTCTCCAACCCAAAAGGTTCCATATCGGAGCATGTAATCTCCTAACTTCTACTATCCAGATTAGTCTTTAGAGCTTTATTTTCAGTTAATGCATGGTTTCTGGTGTTGTTTTCTCATTTAGTCTTTCAAATATGTATTTCTATAGGTATCAGGTTTTGTAGCATTATTGTAAATATTCTTCATATATGGCCTAGCTAATAAAGGGCTTTTACTGTTACCGAATTCTAGCTGTAAAGAGAAGGAAGTTGTGTCTTTGCATACAGGTAATGCTACTTGTGGAAAGCTATTATTATCTAGGGTAATTGGTCTCGAAATATTTTGACATTACTGCATTTTTCTGTTTGCATTTCAACTTGAAGGATCTTTGTCAAGTTGATCCTAAATCGGTTAGTGCTCATTGGAAGATACTTTTGCCAACCAGTGATGTGCTACAACCAAGGTGAGCCATCCTGATCCTATCTTATCTTTTGTATGAATTTTTTGTTCTCATTTCCTTTGTTGTCATCAGTTCAAAAGAAAATCCTTCTTAGATCACTTCCAGTTTTTTATAATATACTTTTTCTTTCCACACGAAGTATCAAGCAACTCTAATGACATGCTTGCTTTGCGATCCCATCTTAAAGGTTTTGATTTTGATTTTGTTTCTTTATTTTGTTTTCATTTGTGCCTTGTGCATAAATCATATTTTCTTTAGTCAGCCTTGCTTTAAAGCATGTTACATAATTTGTTTCTTCCTTGTATGTTCTTTTCTTACCAGCTAATGATCTTCCAGAGTCAAGTAGTTGTGTCTTGTGACTGACAGTTCCTACCCCATCACATCTGCAGACACGGATTCCAGCTGCCTCAACTTTAGCTACTATGTTGGATGGTCCTTCATCCATTTTTCTGTGAGTAGCAGAATACAAAGAATCCACAAAACGTGGACCTTTTACTACTCTTTCAAGCTCCCTCGGTTAAATTCTAATGCAGCTTCATGCAGTAGAGGAGAAGTAACATGTTTTAGATTTTGTAGGTAAAGCTTGTTTCAAACCCATGGCATCATTGTTGAAGCACAAAGTGCTTTTCATTGATCCATGAGCTTGAACAAATATATCGTAGAGATACTTGTTCTTTACAAAATAAACTATGGGGTGTGCTTGCAGTTGGAGTTGGCCATTCGTTTATTCATATACCAGCTTGCTTCCGTGTGCTTATGTGTTATAGTTTTCTGGCTTACCATGCAGGCTTACTATACTTGATTCGTCATGAAACGCATAGTGGATTGTTGGCATCCTCATTCAAAGTTCTCATGCTTCGATTCATGCTACTCCGTATGGTTTCGCCTTTAAATGAGATTTTTGTTTTGATTGAAGTTTCTCTTATCATCTGTACACACTACTCGGCAGATTTGTATTGGATTTTATCATGTTTATGTTTTGTGGCACCCTATCATATTCGATTATTTTTCTTTTGTATTTTGTTAGCATCTTTTATCTACTCAGAATCATTGCACTACCTATTGCACTGTACATTACCAGTCACTATAGTTCTCCTACCTTTTTTCTCAGAATCATCTGTTTAATGTAATTTTCTTATCAGATCATCACAGCTTATGCTAATCTTGAGATGCCAAGATGGCATTACGAGTTCTCCTCTAAAACACCATTACACATGTTTTTCAAACAAGATTTATCTCAATTTACTTTTGGATTAATTAGGCTTTCTTTTGTTTACACATGAACTTGGGGTTTAAATCTGTAGTAATATCAAAATGTGTTCTATGAATATTCTTTGAAGAATTATTTTAGAACATTTTAACAATCTTTGATGTTGTTCACTTAAATATTGTCTATTTTCTAGGTATTCTGAAAATGATGTGCTTTAGAGTTTCTCCACAAGTCATTAAAAGATGCCAAATTTCTGTTCTTTTTCAAAACGATGTAATATTTGGATTGATTTTCTTCTTCTAAACATGGCGTTAAAGCAGAGGCTCGACGCGCATAAAGGGCAGGGTGAAGAACTGAAGGAAGCAGTAAGGAATATGTTTAGCACGGTCAATGATCCATTGCTCATTGCTTTGAATTTGAATTATGTTGCATAGTAGAGATGAATTGGGAAAGCAATTGGTTAGTATGGATGGTTGTAGTGTGGTTCTTCATGTGTTACCATAGCTTCAATTCTCTTTGAAAGATGTGTCATGATTAGAAACTCCTGCTTATTTGCCAATCCGACTATCAGATTGGTGGACACTGATTGGATGGTTATCCATTGGTCCTATTTATACAAACAGACGTCCACCAATCATAGATTACGACTTTTCACCATATCTAATTTTTGGGACTGATTAGAAAAAAGTGAATTCCACATTTTACTCGCTTTTAGTCTGAAACAATGTGTGCTACATGTACAATTTCCTCATACTAGAGTAACATAAACCTGTCCACTCGCCTTTTGACAAATGAAAATAAACAGAAATATAAACAAACACTTCTTTTCTTAGCTTTGGCTGTTATTCTTCTCTGAACTTGATCGTTATTTCTTGATCACGTCCTATACTAATTCTGTTTGTCCAACTCTATTTTTTTCTTGTACCCTGCTGGTCCTTTACACTCTTAATTAGTAGTTCACTACTTTGGGCCTGGTCACACAAACATCAGTGTATCATTGGTCAATAGAAGGTAATATTGCATTTTTCTTTTTGTACAAGGTTCTCTTCAACTTCATTCAGTTTCTCGCTTTTCTTTTTTGATAGATCAATTTATATTTCAGTTAGGAACTTCCATTACATTGTTGAATTGCTGGTTGTAAAATTTACAGCACTATTGCAACTTTCAGGTGATTCGGAGCCTATAAAGATGTTTGATAGAACAGCTAATTTGATAAATAACCAAATAATTAACTATTGTTGTGGTCCGTTTGAAAAGTGACGTCTCTTGGATGTGTGCATTGATTAGGCAATTAATTTTCATTTGTTATTTTTTTTTAAATTAAAGGGAAACGTCGACGGTTTTTAGCCGTCAGCGAATGCCCATAGGAAACGTTAAACGCCGACGGTCTTGGCTGTCGCAATTAACCGTCGGAAACGTCGACGGTTTTAGCCGTCGAAGACGACGACGGTTTAAATCCGTCGGTGAGCAACGCCCACGCCCCCTTTCCCGACGGACCGTCCGACGGCTTTTAACCGTCGGGGAAGGTCATTGCTGACGGCTTTTAGCCGTCGGCATTGCCCTGTTTTTTGGTAGTGTGATGAAGAAAAGATTGGATACAGATTGTGGGATTCGACCGAGAAGAAGCTCGTTAGGAGTAGAGATGTGGTTTTCTTTGAAGATCAGTGTATCGAAGACATTTGTGAGCCAGAGAAGAGCCAGCCTAGTTCAAGTGAGCTAGAGGACATGGATCCGGTTATTCCTCCCATGGTGCCTGATGATGGGGGAGTACAGCAAGGTGCAGAGGATGAGGGAGTTCCTTCAGAAGATGGACTAGGGGAGCAGCCCCCACTTGATCCACCTGTTGAGCCACAGGCGAGGAGGTCATCTAGGGACAGACAGCCGTCCAAGAGGTACTCGCCGCATGAGTACATTATGCTCACTGATGGAGGAGAGCTAGAAGATTATTCTAAGGCCCTAGCCGACGAGCATAAGAGAGAGTGGTTGAAAGCTATGTAAGAGGAGATGGAATCCTTGCATAAGAACCACACCTATGATATAGTGAAATTACCTAAGGGCAAGAAAGCTTTGAGCAACAAGTGGGTGTTCAGAAAGAAGGTTGAGCTGAAGAATTCACAAACGAGGTTTAAGGCCAGACTTGTGGTGAAAGGGTTTGGTCAGAGAAAAGGCATAGACCTCGATGAGATATTCTCACCAGTGGTGAAGATGACATCCATACGGGTGTTGCTGGGTTGGCGGCTAGCATGGATCTGGAGATAGAGCAATTAGATGTTAAAACTGTCTTCCTCCATGGTGACCTAGAAGAAGAGATCTATATACACCAACCAGATGGGTTCGAAGTCAAGGGCAATGAGCATATGGTATATAAGCTAAGGAAGAGCTTGTATGGGCTAAAACAAGCTCCACAGCATGATACAAGAAGTTCGACTCATTTATGTTGAAGCATGGATATGACAGAACGGAGTCGGACCACTATATGTTCACGTGCAAGTTCTCAGATGGTGATTTCTTAGTTCTGTTGTTATACGTTGATGACATGCTCATCATGGGAAAAGACATAAAGAAGATTGATAGACTGAAACAGGAGTTGGGCAAGTCGTTTGCGATAAAAGACTTGGGCCCGGCTAAACAGATCCTAGGAATGGAGATCACCCGTGACAGAAGCAGTAAGAAGCTTTAGCTATCATAAGAGCGGTATATTGAGAAAGTCCTAAAGCGGTTTAATATGAATACAACGAAGCTGGTCAATACTCCATTGGATAGTCACTTAAGATTGAGCGAGAAGCATGTCCCAAGACAAAGGCAGAGGTGGATGAGATGCAGAAGATACCCTACACGTCAACTGTAGGAAGTTTGATGTATGTTATGGTGTGTATACACCCAGACATAGCATATGCAGTTGGTGTTGTCAGCCAATATCTTGCCAATCCTGGCAAAGAGCATTGGGCAACGGTGAAATAGATATTGTGGTATCTAAAAGACTCATCCAGGTTGAGCCAATACTATGGTGATGGAAAACCTGTGTTAGAGGGCTACACAGATGCAGATATGGTAAGTGACATAGACTCCAGGAAGTTTACATCGGGGCTCATGTTCACGTTTGCAGGGGGAGCAGTTTCTTAGCAGAGCAAGCTACAGAAGGTCGTAGCATTGTCGATGATAGAGGCTGAGTACATTGCAGTCACAAAGGCATGTAAAGAGATGCTTTGGATGAAGAGGTTCCTACTGAAACTTAGCCTGAAGTAGGAGCAACACGTGGTCTATTGCGATAGTCAAAGTGCTATACACTTGAGCAAGAATCCAAGTCAGCACTCTAAGTCAAAGCACATAGAAATTTGATATCACTGGATCAGGGATACTTTGGAACAGAAGGTGTTATAGCTTGAGAAGGTCTACACAGATGATAATGGGTCAGACATGATGACCAAAGCTTTGCTCAAGGGTAAGTTTAAGGTTTGTAGAAACCAGACTGACTTGAAGAAGGTGAATTCCTCCTGAGTCGAAAAGGAAGAGATTTAATGGGGATTTTCTCTTCATTACTGGGTTTGATAAAATCGAACCAATTTCAATATCATCGATAATTGTCGGGATTTTTCACCGCTAGTTGTTGGACAGTTTTTGGTCCTGTTTCGATATCATCGAAGGACCTTAGATGATATCGAAGGCTGTCATCGAGAGACCTTCGATAACATCGATAATTGTCGAAATTTTTCACCCTGGTTGCTGGACAGCTTTTGGTCCTGTTTCGATATCATCGAAGGACCTTAGATGATATAGAAGGTTGTCATCGAGAGACCTTTGATATCATCAAAGAGTTACGCAGATGCGATTGCAGAAACAAAGATTCTGCGGAAATTGTTTCCTATTTTGATTATACCTCTTTTTATTCTTATATAAAGGGGTGTATGCGGGATTGGGGTATATTCTAGGGTATTCTAAGGTTTCCTAAAGGTTTTCTAGGAGGGGTTAGGGCTATCAAAGGTGAGAGAGAAAGAGAGAGGAAGCTTGTGGAAGGGAGATTCTGCTCGTAGAGGTAATCTACTTCGCAGTCCACGTCTCAGTGCTTCTATGTCCTCGTGATAGGTGAGATCTCTCCATTTTTCTTTTGTTCTCTTATTGTTCATCCACTCCTACGTGAGTGAAGAAGGTTTGATCCAAGCGGTGTGTGCTTGTGATCGGTTGTAACGTTCTGCTTTATAGTGGATTGTTGATCTGGACGAGGTCCCGTGGTTTTTACCTCTTTGAGGGTTTTCGACGTAAAATTCACTGGTGTTGTGTGGTTTATGCTTTGATTTATTTCATTCCTTTATTATCTCGTAATTCTGGTTTGTTTTTGGAGGCTAAATCTTAAGGTTTTGTGCAAGGCCCCCTACAATAAGTTTGCAGAAAATTTTGTGTTTTTCTCTGTGTGTATTTGACAGTCAAAATGGACTGCTATATATAAGCTTACAAGAGCAAATCAAGATCCTAAATTAGATCCTAAATTGTAAAAAATTAAAATAAAAATCTAACTAATTCCCTTAATTGAAGGGATTATAAATCTCCTAAATATATACATGAAAGAATATCCCTTAATTTAAGCTAACGTAATCTTAACACTCCCCCTCAAGTTGGAGGATGTATATCCAACATGTTCAACTTGATTCTTAATTCTTTAAACACATTTCCTCTAAGAGCCTTCGTAAAAAAATCTACCAATTGCAAATGAGATGGAACAAATTTGGTGATGATCTGACCATCTTGTGTCTTTTCTCTTACAACATGACAATTAAGTTCTATGTGCTTGGTGTGCTCATGGTTTATTAGGTTTGCTACTATGTCGAGAGCAGCTTGATTATCACATAACAACCTTGCTGGTCCTATAGAAACTTGCATATCATTAAGCAAAAATCTGAGCCAAGTTAGCTCACAGGTTGTCGCTGCCATGGACCTGTACTTAGCTTCTGAGGATGATATTGAAACTATTTTCTGCTTCTTTGCTTTCCATGAAATCAATTAATTCCCTAAGAACACACAATAACTTGTAGTTGATCTTCTTATCATAGGATAGTTTGCCCAATTATCATCACAGTAAGACTTTAAGGTAAAGGAATTGCTTGAGGAGAACAACAATCTTAAACCAGGACTGCCTTTCAAATATTTGATAATGCGAAGAGCAACATCCCACTAAGGCTTTCTCGAAGCATGCATAAATTGGCTTGGAATATTAACTGAGTATGTAATGTCTGGTCTCATAATTGTGAGATAAATTGAGATGCGCTCACCTGCGAACCAGTTCGTACGTAGTACGTATGAACTTTTTTGAGAACCTATCATACGTGATGAAAAATGCAAATCTGAACCGTTCATGTGAAGCAGCACCTAGTGAAACCCCTTAGGACCAAGTTTTACGTTTATCTAAAACTTTTATCCATACCGTCCGTAGCAAAGAGAAATTCAAATCAAGGAAAGAAACTGTTTACATTTTTCACGGTCCACCAAAGTTTCGGATCAAAGTAAAAATTCATACTATGCGGTTTCATGAGGTTACGCTTCATGAGATAAATTTCGAGATTCATCACGTATGATGGGTTCTCAAAAAAGTTCGTACGTACTACGTACGAACTGGTTCGCAGGTGAGCGTTTTCCAGATAAATTAGTCATCCAACTAACCTCCTATAGCGAGCTGGATCATATATGTAGCTGATCACCTTGATAATTTGTGACCTTCAGATTCATTTCCATGAGAAAGTTTGATGGTTGAGCACCTAAGTATCTAACATCATCTATGATCTCTAAAGTATATTTTCGTTGAGAGATAACAATACCTGCTTTGGACCTTACAACTTCCAACCCAAGAAAATACTTAAGGAGACCAAGATCTTTAATATGAAATTGTTGATGAAGAAATTGTTCGAGACTTTTTATAACGGTTGCATCATTTCCAATTATTACTATGTCATCTACATAGATAAGCACCATAGTTGTAGATGAGCCTTTAGTCTTCACAAACAAAAAATAATCTGAATGCGATTGAACAAAGCCAGCCTGTTTGATAGCATGCGAGAATTTTGTAAACTAATTTCAAGGGGCTTGTTTAAGCCCATAAATAGACTTATGCAGTCGACATACGAGTTTCTCCCCCTATCGACAAAGACCCGGTGGTGGAGTCATGTACACCTCTTCCTCTAAATCACTATGTAGGAAGGCATTGGTCACATCCATTTGATACAATGGCCAATGTCTAGCAGCAGCAGCAGCAAAAACACAACGAACAATGGTTAACTTGGCAACATGAGCAAATGTTTCAGTGTAATCCAAGCCTTCTTGTTGAGAAAATCCTTTAGCGACTAATCGAGCTTTGTAGCGTTCAATTATGCCATTAGAATCGTATTTGATACGATAGACCCATTTCCTGCCAATGGGGCGATGACCAGCAGGCAAGGGAACCAAGGACCGTGTCTTTTGGGTAGTGAGAGCATTAAGTTCATGTTGCATTGCCTCTTGGCATTTGGGATCTAAGACAGCCTAAGCATATGAGGTGGGTTCTAGGACACTCGAAATGGTATTAACAAAGTGTTTATGAGCAGAAGACAAAGAATCATAGGAAAGATAGGCACTTAAAGGATACCAAGTACCTGACTTAGTCAAAGATGCCTGTTTTGAAGTTGCAACTGATGGCGTTTTACTAACTTGTCCACAATGAAAATCTTGAAGGAGGGTGGATGACTATCTGACACATTCACTTCTACAAAGAGGAGGTGCTGCAAGAGATATAGAGGAAGAAGGAGAAGAAGGAGAGGATGAAGGAGTGATCTCGGATGATGAAGAAACAGGAGGAGTTGCAAGTGGAGGTGAATTAGTGATATATTCAGATATCTCAGGTTGGGAAAAAAATGTTTTCTGGGGCAAGAAAATGAAAAATTAATTCATGAAAAATGACATCACGGCTTGAAAAAAATTGTTGAGTGTTGAGATCATATAAGCGATAGGCTTTTTGGCCTACAGGATAACCGACAAAGATGCATTTTCTAGCGCGAGAGTCAAATTTGTGAGATGGTTGCAGATTGGTTACATGACAAAGACATCCAAAAACTCTTAAGTGAGAGTTAATAAGTGGTTTGTTATACAACATTTCATATGGGGATTTATGTCTCAGCATAGGGGCGGGAAGACGATTAATAAGATAGGAAGCGGTAAGTAAACTCTCCCCCCAAAAATGCAAGGGAAGATTAGCATCAATTGTTAAGGCCCTGCCAACGTTTAAAAGATGTCGATGTTTTCGTTCAACTGCACCATTTTGTTAAGGTGTAGATGGGCAAGAACTTTAAAATAAAATGCCAAGGTTGAAAAAATAAGATTTCATAGAGATGAATTCAGATCCATTATCACTTCGAATGCATTTAACTTGGCAATTAAACTGAGTGTTGACAAACGAGATGAAGGTTTTTAGTAATCCTTTTTCAGATTTGAGTTTCATTAAGAATCGAGTATAATCATCAACGATGGTTAAAAAATAATGTGTCCCTGTATGAATTGCAGTACGAAGGGGTCTCCAAATATCACAACGAATAAGATCAAATGAATGTAAAGTTTGAATAGAACTTGAAGAAAATGGTAGCCATGTTTGCTTAGCCAAATGACAAGTTTCACAAGAATGTTTAGAATCAAATACAAATGAGGGAATAACATGGCTCAAAATTTGTGAAGGTGCCTTGGAGGGATGTCCTAACCGCTTGTGTCATGGAAGGTTTGTAGTATAATCAACATGATAGGTGACAGAGAAGGAAGTTGGTGAAGACTTCACTGGAGGAACAAAATAGTACAAGCCATTAAGTTGCTTCCCCAATCCATTCATCTTCTTCGAAGTTAGGTCCTGCAATATACAAAAAGTGGGAAAGAAGTGAATTGAACAATTCATGGCAGTTGTGAGTTGACTCATTGATAGTAAATTGACATGGAAAGATGGTGCACATTGAATGTTTTTAACATGCATATGATATGAGAGTTATGTGGAGCCAATGCAAGTTTTATTAGAATATGCACCATTGGGCAAGGTTACTTGAGAAGATAAATGAGCAGTATTAGATACTGAAGATGTTATGTGATTTGTTACACTACTATCAATACTCCAATGATTCAAGTCTGTTTTTTGGACACTAAAGGATGAGCAGAAAGGGGCTGATATACCTGTATTGTTTACTCTGGCAGAATTTTTACCATTACAGAAAAAGACTTTTACTTGGGCAAGCTCTTCAGAGGTGAATTGGGGAGTTTGTTCTGTTGGTATCTTGATTGTGTCCTGATGCATCTCAACACTGGTTTGATATGCAACAGGTTTTCTACTTCGATTTGGTGGCTGAACATCTTTATCATGGAGCTTGTGACCAATTGGGAATCCATTCAAGTCGTAACAACGATCCATAGTGTGAGTTGTGCCCTCAACATAAGAACATAACAGAGATTTTCGAGTGCCTTGTGACTTGGAATGAGAGGATGACCACTGTCTTTGTTGTCGTTAGCATCAGACTGTGATTCCTTAGAGCTGTCATAGGTTTTGATACTCATAGCATGAATGAGATCAGTACCCTTGGCCTTAGTAAGTCCTCGCTACTTTTCTTATTCACATAGAAGTGAATATGCCTTTTTGACAGTTGGTAGAGGGTGCATTAACATGATTTGCCCTCGCAGAGCAGAGTATGTCTCATTAAATCCCATAAGGAATTGCCCAGCCAAATCATTTCTTCTTTTTCTTTTAGATCTTTTTGTCCTCCACAAGTACACGTGATTGCAGGACTACATGTAGTTAGCTCATCTCACAAAATTTTCATCTTTGTATAGTAAGAAAAAATCGATTCTTGATTTTGTTTCAATTCAATGATAGATCGTTGAGTTTGATAATGATGAGAAAAATCACCTTGAGAGAACCGTTCTTGAAGATCTGTCCAAATCTCTGAAGGCGTTTCAGCATAGAGTACGCTATTTATAAGCTCCCGACTTAGAAAGTTAAATATCCAAGAAAGCACCATATCATTGCAGCGCTGCCATAAAGAGTATTTTAGATCTTTTTCATCTGAGGTGGAAATTGTTCCTTTGATGAACCCCAGTTTGTTTTTAGCACTGAGACTTACCAGCATAGATCTCTTCCACATAGCATAATTGATTCCATCTAAGACTTTTGGAACAAGAATCATGCCAGGATGATCAGAAGGATGAAGAAAAAAAGGATCCGCAGAATCAATCGCAGACATAGGCATAGCGTGATCAGAGTAGGCGGAAATGATTTACAGAGGCAACAAGATCATTGGCGCTCTGATACCATGAGAAAAATAAGTTTACAGAAAAATCTATATTTTTCTCTGTGTGTATTCGACGGTCAAAATAGACTGTTATATATAAGCTTACAAGAGCAAATCAAGATCCTAAATTAGATCCTAAATTGCAGAAAAATAAAATAAAGATCTAACTAATTCCCTTAATTGAAGGGATTACAAATCTCCTAAATATATATATGAAAGAATATCCCTTAATTTAAGCTAATGTAATCTTAACAAAAAAAAAAAAATGTGAGTTTTCATTTACTAGTAAATAAGGAGATGGTAATGACTCTATTTTTTTATTTTTTTTTTTTGAATGAAATCCTAGAAAGCAGATTACTTTTACCATTTATAGGCTATCCTAATATTGTAAGTAAATTTACAGCCTTAAAAGTGAAATCCTAGTAAATTATTTACAAAGTAACCATTTACTACCATCCAAAGGAGTCCCTAGTGGAAATGAGGTGAAGACAAGAAGAAGTCGACAAGTTGGGAGCACGTGCAAGCAAGATCATCCAGAGTTGTAGTGGAGATGGCCTGCTTCATTAATGAAGAAACCCTTGCCACAAATCAGGTCAATCCAATCTCTAGGCAAAAGTGATTTTTTTATTTTAAAATTTTTTTTTTTTTGTTTTTTATTTTTATTATTTTTTTTTATCAAGCATGTTCACATAGAGACCGAATTGGGACCTGGCCTAGATATTGCTGATGCCTGCCATATTATCGTATGTGCTATGATTTTAATTAGCTCCGCATTATCATGTGCACTATGACGTACATCTATCATCTCTCCTCATGCACGCTGCTTTATTTCTTAATGCCTAAATAATTGGTATTTCTATGGTGGATGACCAGATTGAGCTCCACTAAATGGACAAATAAAATCCACCAACCATATAATCATATGATAGATGTTAGGCAAATGAACACAACAATTGTTTGGAGAATGCAAAGAATGTCAGTTGATTAATTGTACTTGCTAACCAAACTCTGTACACATGACAATGGATGGACTAGCTAGATCATGGAAAGTATGTCCCTTCATATGTGAGTTTGAAAATTAATTAAGCTAGTGCACTCATTAGGTGGGTATAATCTTAAATATGTACCATTAGCCAATTTTACTGAGCACACGTTTCTCTTCAGGTGTGGCCCAATTGAGGAATAGAGCAGCTGAAGCCTGTAAAGTAGGAACATGTATCATATATATATATATATATATATATATATATACATATACAGTAGGAACATGTACACACACACACACACACACACACACACACACACAAAGGTGGGAGCACACCACCTATAATTTTATTGATACTTGAAAATCATATACATTAGAGGGACAACACTGGCCAGTTCCCTCCCCAAAATTTCATTACAAAGCTATTTATTACAACTCTCATACGAAATACTAACAGGAAGAAAATTCACTGAAGCAACATAGGTTACAAACAATTATTCATCATTCATGACCTAAGTTTCAATCTAGCATCATGTACAGTGACAATTAAAACAAAGTCTATCTTTCATCTCAAAGCGGTAATAGACAATCCTCCAAGACCTCTTGAGCACTAAAATGCCACATAAGGCCCAAAACCCAACTGCAAATCCTGGTCCCAAATTTGTGAGTAAAACCAACGCATCTCATCCTCTTCTTCATCATTTTCAACATCACCAGGACCTAGAGGAGTCTCGTCGCTAACACACTTATCTAGAAGAGGAGGTCCACAAAGTCCGTTGTTGCCAATATAAATAGAAGGATCTTGGAATGTTTGGAGCTGATTTCCAGATGGAATTTTCCCCCACAAGTTGTTAAACGACAAGTTTAAGCAACTTAGAAAAGTTAAATTTGACATGCTCAGAGGAATTGTACCTGAAAGCTGATTTTCAGATAAATCAAGAGACTCTAGCAATACCAATTTACCTATCTTGTCTGGAATCTTTCCGGTCAAATGATTTCCAGATAAGTTTAAAACATGCAATCCCAAAAGTCCTGTGAGTCCTTCAGGGATCTCTCCGGATAAATTATTTCTTGAAAGGACCATGCATGTAACCAAGGAAATTGTTTTTGTGTATTCAAGCACTAGCCCCTTCACTGACACAAGTAAGTTTTCCTTGTAATATGATGATGTTCCCATCCCTCCATAGGAAAGAACATGGTTTATCTTCTGCTCATTCTTCATGGCCATGAGATTTTCAAAACTTTGAGGAATTGAACCAGATAAACAATTTTGTGCCACATCAAGGAGCTGAAGAGAAGTTAAGTTTAATAGTTGTAGTAGGATGTTACCAGTAAACATATTGGATCGTAAGCGTAGAATTCTTAAAGTTGGAAAGCTTTTACTAATCCAAGTGGGAATATGACCTGAGAAATTGTTGTATCCAAGGTCCATAGTCTCCAAACCAGCACATTTCTTCAGGGACAAAGGGATTTTTCCTGATAGTCTATTGTTGCTCAAGTGCATTGTTTGGAGTTGACCCAACTGACCCAAGGACTTGGGTATTACTCGTGATAACCTGTTGTTGCTCAAATCAACTGCCTTAAGGGCTACACAATTACCTAAACTCAATGGAATCATACCACCAATATTGTTTTGAGAAAGGTCAAGGGCAATCAAGGAATTCATTCCTTCTTTGGATGAGGGAATCGTGCCACCGATTTGGTTACCTTTGGCAGTAAAGTATTCTAAATACTGCATTGTGGCTGTAAAATTGGGTGGGATTAGCCCAGAAAATTGATTGTTGGAGAGATCAAGTACTCTGGCTCCATTCAATATGCAGGGTATGGGACCACTGAAATGATTCGAACTCAAATCAATGTACAAGGACCGAGGCTGCATTTTTAAAGGGTTTGGCAATTGGCCAAAAATCTGGTTATTTGAAAGTTTCAGCCAAAAGAGTCCGGGTGTTAAATCCCAAAACCAGGTGGGGATGATGCCAGAGATGGTTGTGTTAGAGAGATCCAATAATTCTACATATTTTTGTGTTTGTAGCCACGGAGGAAATGGAGGACCTAAATGACATGATCCTAGCTGAAGGTAAAAAAGCTGAAATGGTGGGGCCCAATCAAAGTGTGGATCAAAGACCAAAGAATTGGAAGACAAATATAAGTAACTCAACTTTTTGAGGTTTTCAAAAACACTTTCAGACACGTTTCCTGTCAAGGAGTTGCTAGATAGATCAAGCCAATACAAGTTAGAAAGTTGTCCTAAAGTTGTTGGGATTGTCCCATTCAACTGATTCCTACCGAGAGATAAATCTTGTAAGGAAGACAATCCTCCAAGAGCTGCAGGGATATTCCCATTCAACTGACTCCTTGAGAGATTTAAAATCACAAGGCTACTAATGTTAGCTATCCAATTTGGAATGGTAGACTTGAAGTTGTTAAAACTGAGATCACGGACAAGGAGAGATGTGAAATTAACAGAAGGAAGAGTTGGAGAAATATATGAAAGACCACAGCTTGATAACTCCAACTCAACGAGGGAAGGAAACTTGTTCATCACATGCACCCAATCATGGCCTGCCATGGAAAGGTTCACATAAGACATGTCGAGGTAATTGAGAGAAGGTAGGCTTGTCAACCACCAAAAGTTTTTGGCACTCAAAGAAGGTGAAGAAAGCTTCAGGGAAATGAGTTTAGTGAGGTTTCCAAGCTGATGAGGGATACTCCCGCTGAATCCTGCCCATGACAAATTCAAATGCCTCAACTCCTTCATTTCACCCAAGAAATCTGGAATTGATGCGCCATTAAAAGCATTAACGCTCAAGTCTAAGAACTGAAGATGCTTCAGTTGAAGCAGAGCTGGATAAATTCTGCCACCTAGCCTGTAGTTACCATCGAAGAGGTCGAGTTTAACAACGTACCCAGTTATGTTGTGGCAGGTAATTCCTCTCCATTTGCAGCAGTCAGAGGCATCATCATCCCATGAAGAGAGAAAATTGGAAGGGTCGTTGAGAGCCTTCCGAAAGGTAGTCAGAGCTTTTCTCTCCGAATCCAAGCAACCACTCACCTTCCAATATCCTCCCCAATATATTAATACATTTAAAAGAAAGACAGAAATAAGAAATCTTCTTTGCTGAGAATAACAACTCTCCATTTCCTTCTCTCTGCTCTAGAAAAGGGAAATTGATTCTTTGCTGATTTCTCCTTCCGCTCTCCTTAATTTATAAGATCTGAAGACCGCACACATCAATCATGCTAGTTCACCACCATTTTCTCTTAACACTAATCAAGCAATCCTAACCATCAACTTAAAATGGTTGAAGAGTCACCACCATTTTTTAAATGGTGGTGGCCTATCACAGGAGTGTGTAAGCATGGAATGGCGGTTTAGCTCTTGAGAAGGCAAAGTCTCTGGCATCTTGATTGTCTAAGACATCCAAACCGTTAATCAAGTTCCTTAGCACATCTTGGGGTAGAGACTTTTGGGGACATGGATCATCGTCCATCCATTTTGGAGTCCATAGTACGGAAAGGTCCACAGCTGTATGTACGATTTCTGAGAAACAGTAGAGGGAAGTGCCAGTCTGGTCCTCAAAACGTGGACATACAGAGTCTCCTTACGCCTTTGTCTGTACAACTGGGGCCATGCCTTCTTCATCCAAACCGTTGATCTAAATGGTACGTCTGCTTAATTAGTGGATAGGATTGATTTTTTTTTTTCAGGTGATCTTCATGGTAGGGCCCACCGTCTCAACGGTCTAGAAGAAGAGAAATTACATGAAACTCAGGCTGCGGTTGAGCTTGATACATAAGCACTCAAAAATTGTACAAATGGCATACATTTCATCAAATAAAATTACAGGATTATGCAGCCTATTGTAGCAAAGTTACAATCCCAAGATTAGATTGAACCATCCCAACCTCTAATTCCTGGAGGCTTGTTTGTGAAAATTAATAAGATTGATCATTTTTATTTATTTTTAATCAAATAAGCTTAATTTTTGTTAAGAATACATCTACATTGGATACCCTAATTTGGACAGTTCAATTTGACAACTGAAGGACCACGAGTGCAATATATGCATTTTTTTGCCCTTAATTGTATGCCTATTGAAGGGGCCGGATCAAAAGTTCTTAGTGAATTCTTGTGCATGGGCCACTTGCAGTGGGACAGATAATTTCAGTGGCTTAATCACTGAGTAATCACTTAATGGTGAGCACCACCATAAGGATTGCTATTTGCAGAGGCGCATCTGCATTCACTTTACAGAAGAGCTCCATATGCGATGTAGAGCGGGTCGCAGACACTTTCATGACAAAGATGGACTAGAGAAGGCTTAATTGGAGGCGAAAGTGATGAGGACAATCAGATCCTTACAACAATCTTATCTCACAAACCTGAATGAGTTTTTAACTATGACATATGATTTTGGGGCAGGGAAGCTACGTTAGCCAACCAACCCACTACACCTGGTTGCCCGGATTTGCAAGATTCCATCATATCAATGGTCAAAAGTCCATTTTATTTTCATTTTTGTTATAAATAGTAAGTTTTAGTTTTATTATAACTTTTGATCCTTTTAGTTTTAAGAGTTTGCCCAACATGAAAAGGGCTTAGAAAAAATTAAGAGAACAAGATGGTTAGGCCAAATTGGACACTTAATTACTATTTTTAGCTTAAAACCATGAAGTTTAGTAGGAATCATGACCATCTATAAATGGTAAGTTTACAATTTATAGTAAGCCATGTTTTCAGAGAGTTTTAGTCTAAAAGTTCATCATGGGTTGGAGCTCATTATTTAAAGAATTGTAATTCCTTTTTTATTATTCATCAATTAATTTATTTCAAATTTATTAGAAATAGTTTCTATTTTTATCATACCTCTCAAGGAATTCATCATCTAATCCTTTCTTAAATAGGAGACCAGTCATCTTAACTTTCCAAAGTTCAAAAGTATTTTTCTCAGAATATTTCTGAACATTGAACTTAAAATTAGAAGCTATTAATACTATGCTTTCAAATTCAATTTGCGTTCCAATGTTTAACTCTGATATCACTTGTTGAATGACTACGGAAGTACACAGAGACGAATCAAGCAAAGTATTCCAATCGCACAATCAAGCCCAATCACAAAAACTTTGAATTTAACATAGAAACATCCTTTCAGAAATAAACCATGACACAAAACAACAGATATCACTATGAAAGAAGAAATTACAAGATGTAGAGAGAATATCCTAGGAACGAATCTTCGAACAAACCTTGAATCTTCGCTTACAAGCCCTTGAAAACCCTAGGAACGAATTAGAAAGCTCTTAGATATGCCCCAATTCCGATTATACCCATATTTATAGCCTGTAGGAGAATCACAATCGGGAATCGGAAACAAATCCAGCAGATATGCAGCTCTGTGTAACTCTGCCCAATAGTTCGATGGCACATTTGAAGGGACTTTGATTGTATTGACAGACTGTCAATGTCATTGAACCTCCTTCGATGTCATTATTGAACTAAAGACCAAAACGTTACAATGACTAAACATGAATTTTTCAAATTGTATCGATGTCATTGAGCAGGCATTAGATATCATCGAACAACCTTCGATAGCATCGAACAAACTTCGATAGCATCAAGTAGGAAACCTACAGTGTCCAACAATCAACGTGATAAATTTCAGATTTTTACAATGACATCGAGCAGCCTCCGATGGCATCCAACCTGTAATTAACAAACCTGTGAATTTACAGATTTAAGACTGCATCAATCAACACGTTATGTCCATCGGTCACGTTTCATGTGAGAAAAGATTACCTTTTTTATCTGTCCTGTTATGTATAAGACTCCCATTATCCAAATCTTTTGGTAGGATAACAGGTAGGCGATGACAGTCTCCCCTGGTGCAAAGTATGTTTCTTCTCATCTTTTGTAGTAGAATCCCAACACATGGCGGCTTTTTGTTGATTGATGTGCGCTGTGTTAGGACAAGTGTAAACGATAGCAACTACTGGAGCTGGCTTTTAGTGCTTTGTCTGCACTGTTTGGGAGAGGACAATTCAGGTAGGGCCCACATATGCAAAAGAAATGGACGGTTGAAAATTTGACTGACGTTCTGAAATCAATGTGCGAGTGCGCTCCAGCTCATGACAGACCAGACTAATATAAGTTTCTTAGCCCTGTTACAGGGACCGTTAACCAAAAGGTCCGTCAGGCGACCATGATGCCCAAGTGAAATCCACTCCTTCAATCAGCTTCCCTAGCTCTTGTTAGGATATGAGCTCAAAAATGAGAAAGATTTAAGTCTAAGGTGCGCCACACCATAGGAAACAGTGGGTGGCCACCGTGATGTTTCTTTGCCATCCAATCTCACAGGTCTGTTAAACACCTGCCATGGGGCTCACATGTATTGTGTATCCAACGGCAAAATTCAAATGGCTACTATTAATTATCACTGCACCACATTCAGGACATAGATTTGGCCGGCAGGGGCAGCCTTAAAACCCTGCCATGTGTTTCCTTTACGAGTTGATACTAATTTCTAAAGAGTAGTTATATGATACTCAGGCGGTATATGACACTTGATGAGCATGTACTCCAATATTATAGAAAATATTATAGAAAGGGACCAAAATTTAAACTGACTAAATTATGAAAATGCAGTTGATAATTCGCAGTCTCAAGATTATACTGGTTTAACAATCCTAGCCTCTGATTCTTGTATGTTAGATTGTAAAAACAGGACCTTTAAATAAATTTCATTTTTAAATCTGCACTAAATGTTCACCAATCCAATAGCCGGATGATCAAATGAGTGTAATTTTTAGTTCATGATGCATCTTAGCTGGGAAGTATAATTTGGACAGTTTATTTCCAATCACTTGCATGCAATTTCTATTAATCCATCAAACTCTGGCAAAGTATTAATGTCTCTCTCTCTAGATGAAATATTAGTACAGTTGGAGCATATAGTTTTAAGTAGAGGAACAATGACAATGCTTCCAAGCAAGAAATGTCAAAAGAGATTGCAGTTGTGAGGAGAGACGGACAGAGAGGGAAAAAAAAAAGGGTGATTAAGATGGGTTGGAGTATTTAAAAGGAGAAGATTGGTATGGTTTTCAAATAGAGTTAAGTAATGTGATACTCGGTCAAAATGTAATGAATGATGCGCCGGCAGTTATATTTTACTTAGAAATTGCATACACAACATACTAGTAATTCAAATTAAATAGTTCAAATTTCAGGTGCCAGTTAGAAGTATAATGAATAAACAATTTCCTGTTTATTTACCTAATTATTAGGTTGTGGACATTTATTGGATGGTTAAAAAATGAAATTTTGTCCAATGTCTTATTTTAAAAAATAAATGCCCACAAATCAAAGGTTAAGATTGTTCAACTAATTTGAGTTTTAGTTGGAAGCTAGAGGAACTGTTCCATGATTTTAATTTGAGTTGATGTGTGCCACATACACCATTTGTATGTGCTTGTGCATCATGTGCCAGTAGCCAAAATATCAAATAATTCCCCTTTCAGATTGATGTAGAGAAGGCTGTCGTATGCATTCTTTGCATAACTAGATTTTTTTTATTTTTTATTTTTTAAAGAAAAAAAGAAAAAGAAAAGTTGAAGTAGTCCGTTAGAGTTGAGCCTAGTCGTACGTAGGAATGATGTAATTGACCCTACACATGTCTGGTTTGAAAAGATTCATTCCGAATATGAAAAAATTATCGTTCGAAGTATGGACCATAACACATGACCTTTCAATCTTTATGTAATGGTGTATCCTGGATCAATCGCCCGCTATGCCAATCAAAAATGTATGTTTTGTGAGAAAGTGAACATCTTCTATGTCAAAATTGAGGTTTGAAATTTTTTTACTTCCTTTGGTACATTGTATATCCTTATTCTTATAGTTTTAGAATTATCTTTCATTTTAGAAGTGACGTATACTAATACTGAGAATGCTCTTGTAAGGTTTGATCGTCGTTTTTATTTTTGAAAATTTTAGCTTTTAGAAGAGATATTGTTATTTCAGCTAATAAGATAAGATGTGTGAAAGGTGAAGAGGAAAAATGAAAGAAATAGTGACAGGTGAACAAAGACGCGTTGCCATAAGAATATCAAACCAAAGAAGAAATAAGGATTCTTTATTACTTGGGTACTACTCATCTTTCCCCTCTAAATAAATAAAATAAAAATAAAACCTAAGATGTTACATACAATTTTAAAGCCTCTGAGTTCAGGGTTAAAGGTTATAAATCGCCTATGTGTGTATAGATCATCTATATATGATGACTAATGATCATTGAAAGACAGGGATCTATCATTTCACATGGCCCGAAAATACCAAGACTAGCTTGTGGATGCATGGTAACGGTATGTGATTAGTCTAACTACTTTTTTTTAGGTGTCCAATGTTTAATGGTCATTAGCATCCAATCAGGATAATTTTTACAGTAACGTGAGTGATTTTGTAGACCCTTCATGTTAGATGTTCCACAATGACATAAGGAAATTAAAATTGATTTCCCAAGTCCTCTTCTTTTAGAAATGACAAAAACTACACAACATTTGTTGAAGTAGATCGATTTTCTTTTGCCTAATTACTTTTTTATTTTTACCCATCCAAATGGCTCCTTAGGTGACTCTACTTGGTCCCAAGGAGGTTCCTGGAAACTAATAAGATAAAAAGTGTGAAAGGAGAAGGGTTAAAATTAAAGAAATTGTGATAGGTGAACAAAGACTCTTTGCCATAAGAATATCAAACCAAAGAAGAAATAATGCTTCTTTATTACTTAAGTACTAAGTCATCTTTCCCTTCCAAATTGTAAACGAAGAGAAAATGATGAAGGGTTTAAGGAAAATGATTCTCATTTGTTTTTCTCTGTCTTTGAGACAACCCGGAAGGGTCGAATATATAGAGCTATACAACGACTATACAAGGTAAAATGATAAATACAAAATCTTCTACTTAATAATCATCTATCTATAGAATCGGCTATACAAGGCATGTAGCTTGTCTAACATCCCCCCTCAAACTAATGCTGGTCATCGACAAGTAATAGTTTGCTAACTAGAAATGAATGGCGTGTAGAAGTGAGGGACTTCGTGAGAATGTCTGCAATCTGATCATGGGATACGACATGGGATAGCGAAATGAGCCGAGACTAAAACTTCTCGCGAATGAAGTGACAGTCAACTTCAATATGTTTTGTCCGTTCATGGAAAACTGGATTAGAGACAATCTGAATGGCACTCAGATTATCTATATGGAGTGGAATAGGATGTTAGAGATGGACGCCAAAGTCAGAAAGAAGTCCACGTAACCACATAATCTCACTACAAGCAGCTAACATTGCTCTATATTTGGCTTCCCTGCTTGATTTGGAAACAGTAGCCTGCTTCTTACACTTCCAAGAGATGAGAGAAGTGCCAAGAAAAATACAGTAGCCAGTAGTAGATCTGCGTATGAGAGTAAACAGGCCCAGTCAGCATCTGAATAAGCACGAAGATCCAGAGGGGCTGTGGAGGAGAAGAATAAAGATCAATCCAGAGTTCCACATAGTACCGTAAGATGTGCAATACTGCAGTCATATGAAGAGTCCGAGGAGCATAAACGAATTGGCCGACAACTTGGACCACGTAGGCAATATCAGGGCGAGTAATTGTTAAGTAAATCAGACTCCTAACCAAACGGCGGTATAATGTGGAATCTGCAAGGAGTTCACCATCGTCACGACTATATTGAACGTTAAGTTTCAAAGGAGTCTGAACTGTCTTTTGATCCGATAATGAGGCCAAGCCGAGAAAATCCTTGGTATATTTATGCTGGCTGACCAGGATGTCATGGATAGAATGCGAAAATTCAAGTCCAAGAAAGTATATCAGATGTCTCAGGTCCTTCATCTTGAAGGATGACTGCGCAGAACGTCTTTTAATGCCGAGATACCAATATCATCGCTACCAATCAGAAATAGATCATCAACATATACGAGAACAATGACGATTCCATACTCAGAGGTGCGCAAGAATAAAGATGGATCATGACTACTTTGAGTAAAGTCAGTTCCGGTAACAACATCATGAAATCGTTGAAACCATGCTCAAGTGGCCTGTTTGAGACCGTATAGAGCTTTCTTCAGGTGACAAACTTTATTGGCAGGGATTAAAGATCCAAGAGGAGGTTTCAAATAGACTGTTTCTTGGAGGTATCCATGAAGAAAAGCATTTTTCACGTCCATCTGAGTGATTGGCCAAGAGCGAACTGATGATACCGCTAGAAGAGTGCGAACAGTTTTCATCTTGGCCACAGGAGCGAATGTCTCATCTTAATCAATTCCGTATTCCTGTTTGTATCCCCGAGCGACAAGTCGAGCTTTATATCAATCCAATGATCCGTCAGACTTGAGCTTCATAGAATAAATCCATTTACTGCCAATTAATCGTTGGCCAGTAGGTCGAGTAACAATGTCCCACGTATGGTTATAATCCAATGCTGCAAGTTCTTCTGTCATAGCCTTCTTCCAACAATCATGACTGGCTGCCTGATGATATGAAGTAGGAATAGATACAGTATCCAAGGTAGTATTCATGGCAGACATAAAGTATATCAAGCGATCATGCTGTCGATGTACATGAGTGGAACGACGTACCAAGATTGGACTGGATCGGTTACCGATACAGTAGGGAGAGTAGTAGGTAATGAATCTGTATGTGGCCGTCGTGAATAAACCTGCAATAGACAAGGAGGTGTACTCGAGACAACCGGAATGGCAAGAAAAATAGTAAGACCAAGAGAGTCTGGTGTGGCGAAGGAGGAACAGATGAATGGAAGACAATGTGCTCAAGAAAAACAACATGTCGTGATACTGGTACAGGACGAGAGACCGGATCATAGCAACGAAAACCCTTCTGAGTTTCTCCAAATCCCAAGTACATACATTTGACTGATTTTGGAGAAAGTTTGTTACGTTCACGTGATGCCAGATAAACATAACATACACAATCAAAAACACGAAATGTGAAATATGTAGGAAGTGAAACGGTGAGAACAAAGTAGGAAGATTTACTATTCAAGACTGTGGTTGGCAACTGATTAATCAAGTAGATGGAATGCATCATAACTTTCGCCCAGAAGGAACGAGGAACACTCATAACTGTCATTAAGGTATTGGCAGTTTCAACAATATGGCGATTTTTTCGTTCAGCCACCCCATTCTGTTGTGAAGTATCAGAACATGTGGTCTGATGAGTAATCCCATAACTCTGAAGATATGTACGAAAATTTATATTGTAGCGCTCATCTAACCGTGGTTAGATCGATCAAACAATATATATCAAGACAGTGGGACCCACATAAGCAATAGTGTATAAGCAGGTGAAAAAATAAATAAATAAGTACGTGATAATCAGGTTGTAATATCATTTGCACAGAGGTAGGTGAATATTAATGTTTTACACCATGTGAATTACTTGTAGAAATTATTTCACAAGGACTTATAGAGGAACCGGCCTCTTTACCACTTCCTACAGTATCATTGTTTAGATGATAAGAGAAATGCAGAGGAACTGGCCTCTTTATGAAGTGCTATCCAAAGAGAAATGCAGTAATATTTGCCAGGAGATGTTCAAGAAGTGAATTGCAACAAAAATGTATATATGGTAATGCATGCAATCATTAGGTGGGGCAGACTTTGAAGATACCCTTGACCATAAATCAAGCCAATCCAATCATCAGGTGGACCATGCTCTTAAAAGGAAAAGAGACAGAAAAATTCTACAACTGCTTATATTCATCGTGTAAGTGTGGCTCAGCCAATGAGTGGGCAAGTAGGCCTTTTTGTACCAAGCATGTTCACATGGAGAACCAGTTGAGATACATCCTAGATCTTGCATACTCTTGTCACATTGGCCTGTGTTGTGCTTTACCTCTACAATCTCTCCCCATGCACGTCGCTTTATTCTTATTGCCCAAATAGTTGGTATTGTTGTCAGTGTCTTAAATCTGTCTGTAACATGGTCTGTCGATGTCATTGACAGACCACTCGATTCCATCGAGCAACTATCGATGCCATCAACAACTCACTTAATCCCATCAAGAAAATCTTTAAAAAAAATTAGTTGATTGCGAGACAATTTTGGAGATGCTACTCGATGGCATGGAAGGTGGCTTCAATGTCATCGACAGGTCATCGATGGCTGTCGATGCCATGGAAGGTCCCATTGAAGGCACAAGCGGAACTGAGTAAGTGTGCACTTTGTTTCCTATTCCAGTTGTGGTAGTATATATATCAGGTGTAATCGGGATTAAGGTAAGGTTAGGGTTTTCTAAGACGTTCCTAAGGGTACAAGAGCAAAGCTAGGAATTTCAAGGAGGTTTTTAGGGTTGTTCAGATTGGCAAGTCCATCCATCTCTTGTAATATTGATTTCATAATGGATTACTTGTTGCTTTGTGCCATGTTTTTAGCTTGAGGGTTTTTCCACATAAAACTCATGTATTCTCCATGCATTTTGCTTTTGTTGATTTCGTCTTATTAGCTTGAATTCGGGTTTACTTTCGTGTGACCCCCAACATGTATTTGTACAGTGGATGGTCACATTGAGGTCCACTAGATGGATTATCTTATGAGGGATGCACCTAGGTACTTCTAAGGCCATCTTTCTAGTTGGTTTCCTTAGCAAGATGCATAATCATTGCAAAGAGAAGATCATCCTAAGTGGCCTCTTAAGAGCAGCTTAGTCAGTCAGTCAGTGGCTACTTCTTTTCTCTCAGCTGAGTTAGTCAGTCAGTGGCTACTTCTTTTCTCTCAGCTTCAGTTGCTACTTACTCTGCTCGACTCTGTTTGGTCTTCTATGGTTTCACAGTAGTAGCTAAGGGCCTTCAGTAGAAATCCCGTAAGTTCCGCTTTTAACAGAAGTTTCACCTCTTTTCTGCTACCCTGTTGCAATATGTTGGAGGCCCTATTGTCGTTGCTTGTTGGCTTGTTGCTGCCTGTTGTAGCCAGGTTTTGCAATCTCTCTCCGGTCAAGTCCGGTGTCCGTGTTTTTCTGCTGCAATGTTGCCCTGTATCTGAAGCAAGCTCTGTTTTTCTGTTGCAGATGAAGAATGTGAAGAGGCTTTATATTGACCTGCAGTCAACTCTACGTTGTCTGGTTGCAGATGAGGAATGCATAGATGCAAGATGTTAGCTTCTCAAAAAAAACAAAAAACTAAAAACTAAAAAAAATCATCAAAGCTCTCCCAAAAATTAGTAGCAGAAGAAATATATGGGGTAGGATTAAAGCGATGGCTTGGTTTGTGAAGGGTGGTTGTGTGCGACAGCTGCATATGGTCCGTAGCAAATGGGAAGAGGCTCTTTGAGATTTAAATTCTGCTAATTTGGCTGGCTGTATGAGTTATAGAATCTGGTGGTGGGCTTAAAGAAATGGAGAGTGCGTCTCTGTTTCTTATGGATGTTGGCGATTCATGATACAGCGATCAGCGTTTATATGCTAAGTACGCTAGAATTATATTGTAGCGCTCTCCACAGTCGTTGATTCTCCTTGTTTTAGCATCACCTTATCTGGCGCAGTTCGGTGTGCTTCTAGGCATATGCTTCATTTTCTTAGTCCATACATATCTCTTGCAGGTGTGGCCAAATTAATGAGTACTAGAGCAGTTGATGCCTATAAATAAAAATATTATTATAACTATTATATTTTTACATAAAGGTGGGAGCAAACCACCTGTAATTTTATTGATACTTGAAAATTACATGCAACGGGTATTCATTACTGACATCCTATAAAGCATCAATTAAGAAAGAGTCTATCTTTAATCTTATCGAAGAAGTGATAATTGGCAATCCTCCAAGACTTCTTGAGCAATAAAGCGCCACCGAATGCTGACAACCCCACAGCAAATCCTGGTGCTATGGCAGAGTAAAACCAAAGCATTTCGTACTCCTTTTCTTTTTCTACAACACCACTAACAGGCATTGGACCTTGAGATGGGTCATTGCTAACACACTTATCTGAAAGAGGAGGTCCACAAAGTCCGTTGTTTCCAACATAAATAGATGGATCATTAAATGTATAGAACTGATTTCCAGATGGAATTCCCCCCGATAAGTTGTTATACGACAAGTTCAGGTAACTTAGAAAAGTTAATTTTATCATGCTTGGAGGAATTGTACCTGAAAGCTGATTTTTGGAGAAATCAAGAGACTCTAGCGAATCCAAATTACCAATCTTGTCTGGAATCTTTCCAGTCAAATGGTTTCCAGATAAGTTTAAGACATGCAATCCCAAAAGACCTGTGATTCCTTCAGGGATCTCTCCAGATAAGTTATTGCTTGAAAGATCCATGCATGTAACCAGTGAAACTGTTACCGTGTATTTATAAATCTGACCCTTTTGCGACACAAGCAAGTTTTCCATGTAATATGATCCTGCCGTTCCATAGTAATTAAAGTTGTTCTTCTTCTGCTCTGTCTTCATGGCCATAAGATTCTCAAGACTTTGTGGAATTGAACCAGATAAACAATTTTGTGCTACATCAAGGATCTGAAGAGAAGTTAGGTTCAATAATAGATGTGGGATGTTGCCTGTGAACGTATTGGATCGTAAACTCAGAATGCTTAAAACTGGAAAACTTTTGCCAATCCAACTGGGAATATGACCTGAGAAATTGTTGTATCCCAAGTCGAGAGTCTTCAAACTTGAACAGTTCTTCAGAGATGCAGGGATTTTTCCTGATAGTGTATTGTTGCTCAAATGCATTGTTTGGAGATTATGTAACAGACCAAAAGACTTGGGTATTCCTCCTGATAACTTGTTCTTGCTCAAATCAAGTGCCTCAAGATGTACACAATCACCCAATGTCGACGGAATGATACCATTGATATTGTTTCCGGAAATATCAAGGACTTTCAAGGAATTCATTCTTTCCATGGATGAGGGAATCATGCCACTGATTTGGTTTCCTGCGGCAGAAAAGAATTCTAAATCTTGCATTGTGGATGTAAAATTTGGTGGGATTGGCCCAGAAAACTGATTATTAGAGAGATCAAGTACTGTGGCTCCATTCAATATGCAAGGCATGGGGCCACTGAAATGATTCGAACTCAAAACAATGTAGGCCTTAGACAGCATTTTTAAAGGGTTGGGTAATTGGCCAGAAATCGCGTTATTTGAAAGGTCCAGTACAAAAAGTTGGGGTGTTAAATCCCAGAACCAGGTGGGGATGATGTCAGAGATGGTTGAGTTAGAGAGATCCAAATAACGTATGTATTTTTGTGTTCGTAGCCAGGGAGGAAATCGAGGACCTAAATGACATGATCCTAGGTAAATTCTAGAAAGCCGAAATGGAGCGACCCAATCTGGGTGTAGATCAAAAACCAATGAATTGGAAGACAAATCCAAGTACTCCAACTTTTTGAGGTTTTCAAAATGACTTTCGGACACGTTTCCTGTCAAGAAGTTGTTAGAGAGGAAGATGAAAGACAAGTTAGAAAGTTGTCCTAAAGTTGTTGGGATTGTCCCATTCAACTGATTCCGTGAGAGATCGAAAAGTTGTAAGGAAGACAATCCACCAAGAGCTGCAGGGATATTCCCATTCAACTGATTCCGTGAGAGAGAGAACGTTATTAAGGAAGACAATTCTCCAAGAGCTGCAGGGATAGTCCCACTCAACTGATTCATTGAGAGGTCTAAATTTTGTAAAGAAGACAATTCTCCAAGAGCTGCAGGGATTGGGTTTGTCAACATGCAATCTTGGAGATCAAGGTCCTTTAGATTTTGGAGCTCATCTAACCAATCAGGAATGGCCCCATATGTATGGTATCCATACAATGCCAGGCTCTCTAAATTGATGAGCTTACTTACGGCTCTTGGAATGCTACCTGTTGCATTCTCATTGAATGATAAATCAAGATCCACAAGTGAGGTAATATTCCCAATACACACTGGGATTCCTCCCTGCAGCTGCTGAGTGAAAGATAGATGAAGTAGCTGCAGCTTACTCCAACTGCCTTCAAGGATCTCTGACCAATTGTTATCATCAGATGAATCCAACCACAACTCTTCCAAGTTGGGAAGTTGAGAAAATTGGTGAGGAACTAGACCATGAAAATTGTTCTCTGAGAGATCTAAAGACACAAGGCTACTAATGTTAGCCATCCAGTTTGGAATTTTAGAGTTGAAGCCATTACCATAGAGATCAAGGACACGAAGAGATGTGAAATTAACAGAAGCAAGAGTTGGAGAAATATATGAAAGACGACAGTTTGATAGGCGCAACTCAATGAGGGAAGGAAACTTGTTCATCACATGCACCCAATCATCGCTTGCCATGGAAAGGTCCACACCAGACATGTCGAGGTACTTGAGAGCAGGTAGGCTTGTCAACCACCACAGGTTTTCGGCAAACAAGACAGCATCAGAAGTTAAAGAAAGCTGCAAGGAAATGAGGTGAAAGAGGTTTCCAAGCTGGTGAGGAATTCTCCCACTGAACCCTGCATATGACAAGTTCAAATGCCTCAACTCCTTCATCGAACCGAAAAACTCTGGAATTGGGATGCCATTAAAAGCATTTAAGCTCAAGTCCAAGAACTGAAGATGCTTCAGTTCAAGCAAAGCTGGATCAATTCTGCCACTTAGACTGAAAGCAGGATCTAAGAGGCCTTTATCACCCAAACTGTAGTTATGAGTGTGGAGGTCGAGTTTAACAGCGAACCCAGTTGTGTCGTGGCATGTAATACCTGTCCATTTGCAGCAGTCTGAGGCATCATCCCAAGAAGAGAGAAGATTGGAGGGATCGTTGAGAGCCTTTCGAAAGGTGGTGAAAGCTTTTCTCTCCCAATCCAAGCAACCACTCACCTTCCAATATCCTCCGCAATATATTAGTATATTTAAAAGAAAGAGGAAAACAAGAAAGTCTCTTCTCTCCATTTCTTCACTCTCTCTATCTGCTGTAGAAAAGGAAAATAGCTTCTTTGCAAACTTCTCCCTCCACTCGCCTTAATTTATAAGATTTGAAGACCACAACACCATTTTTTAAATGATGGTGGACTATCTCAGGGGTTGACTCCTATCTAAAGCATAGAACTCGGTTTGGCTGATGACCCCAACGCCAGCCAGCTAGCTGTGTCAAAGATCTGTGGGCCCTATCATGATGTATGTATTTTATCCACGCCGTCCATTCATTTTTCCAGCTCAATCTATGAGATGAGCACAAAAATGAGTCAGATCCAAGGATCGAGTTGACCACACCACAGGAAACAGAGGGGATAGTGACGTCCACCGTTGAAACCTTCCAAGAGCCTGCAGTGATTTTTATTTTTCATCCAACCTTTTCATGAGGTCACACCAACCAGGATGAAGGGAATACACAAATATCATCTTGATCCAAAAATTCTGTGACGGTAAGCATTAAATCTCCACTGTTTCCTGTGGTGTGGTCCACTTGAGCTTCAGATCTTCCTAATTCTTGGGATTACTCCCTAAAATGAGCTGAAAAAATGGATGGACGCCATGGATAAAACACATACATCATGGTGGGGCCCACAGAGCTTTGACACCAGCTACCTGGCCGGTGTTGAGTCCTCCAGCCGAATAGAATGGCACACTACTTCAGCCGGCAGAAAATCACGTGTGCTAGATCTACCATATTCATCTCCGACCTTGAATAAGTGTACAAGGTCTGTGCCATCCATCAAATTCGTCCCACTGATGGTAGATTCCCCGTCGAAAAAACAGGCCAGTTCTACTGATCAGTGGACCACCTCTATTTCTTGGCAGTAGCATCTACAAGGTCAGGTTCATATGATAGATGACATGGATATTTCATCTTGTGCCACGCTTGCACACGTGGTGGTGTGTTTATTAGCTAGCATGCACACACGTGTGGACTTTGCAAAGTTCTATATCAAATAATTACATTTGAAAACTGATTAAAAGAAAAGGAATTAAATTATTCAACCAATGGATGCGTGTGATTGGGTCTTTTATTGAATGAGTAATGTTAATTACATTTGAGTCATTCGCCATTTTTGGGTTCCATTAGGGTGCACTGGCACCGATATCCATACCCGCCAATTGAAATTACACTCATATCTATGCCCATCCCTACACTCACGATTGACTGAAATAGATACCGATAATCATATCTGTTGAGTGTGGTACCATTGTTAGGGGCAAAAACGGATTGACGAATAAGATAAGTTCAGGTTAGACATCCATGTGTATTTTGAGATCGGCCAACAGAAACTTTTTCAAAGAGCTCGGTCTCATCCCCGATCCGAGTAGGAAAGCAGTTTGCCCTCAACCCTCTAACACAACCTCCAGATGCAGGTCAATAGGTCAGTACAATCTGCCCGGCACCATGAGAAGCTCGACCACTCACCCAAAAGAGTCACTTCAGCACATCCCAGGTCAGTACAATCTCGGGTCGGCACAACCCACCTTCTGTCAGTCCCGACCTGATCCAACAGTGTATATCCAAAATCTCAACTAATGATCTAGGGAATCAACAACGATACGGATCTGCCCGTGATCCTAGCCAGGAATCTTGAGAGATCCTTGCGACATGTATGGGATCCGAATCCTACTACAACATGCCCCTATTAAGCAGGGAGATCTCTACACCGCCTCCTCTCATCTATAAATAGGGAGTCCCTCCCAGGGTGAGAGGTACACACAACATCTAGCCTAAGATTCCTTACTCGACGAGACTCGGATCCCTAACCTAACTTAGGCATCGGATGGTCCCCTGTATAAGTCAAGGTGACCTTTGTTTGTTTCTTGTGCAGGTACATGAAGGTCCAAGGAAGGCTAACCAGAGTTCAACATCAACAACCATTATTAGGGTTGTCAACGGGTTGGGCTTGGGGGGATTTTGAACTGTTTCGGGCCGGGCCGTCAGGCCAGGACTATTCTAAATTCTAATTTTTTTAGGCTCGAGCCCGGCCCATTGACACCCCTATCCATTATTAAAATAAATTAAAAAAAAAAAAAAAAAAAAAAAAAAAAACCCACCATTAAATTAAAAAATAAATTTTATAGCTACTTATACCTCAGTTGACTTATCTTAGTTTCTATGTTTGGTAAGCAATATATTTATCTGCTAAAAAATAGAAAAGTATGTTTGGTTTCCAATATCACATAACTACTTATCTTTGAATCTTGATTGGTCCACCCTCAATATCCGTTGTCCATCATGTGGGCCAACATTTGATATGGATCGTTCATTATGTTGGGCCCACCTTAGCCTTGTCTTCAATATAAAGCATTTATCTTGTGGGGCCAACCTTTAATGTGGACCATCCACCTTGCAACGGCTACCTTCAATGTGGGCTATCCATCATGCAGTCCCACTTTAGATGTGGGTTGTCCATTGATCTAACCAGAAGGTTGAAAACCACAAGTGCAGGATTGAGATGTAGTTTTAATTCGGTCAGACCGAGATCGAATCCACAGGGAGATTTGTGAGAATACAACTAGAACTAATCTAAAGTTAATGATATATCTAAATTTTTAATCCAACTAAGTAAAAAATGGCTTTTTAAAAATAATAAAAGACCGAGGATCCAGGAATTCACTTATAGCGGCCACAATATCTAATTTACTGATTCAACCCATATAACTCAATTAGAATCGAAGTCATATCCAATCAGAGAATAATTCTATTAAACTAACATAAACACCAATAAAATATAAATTTAATTGAATGATTTTCTCATGAAGCACTTGAATCTCGATCGCAGGGAATTAAAAGCGCCTATTATAACCTCAGTATACAATAGATCAATCAATTATACATATTGACTCATTCTCTGATCAAGCTACACAATTGCTAAATCAAAGCATCCATTGTACCTATAGTGCGTAATAAATTTAGAAATAAACAACTCAAAAACTTTAAAATAAAATCTAATTCAATTCAATATAATATCATCTTTCAAACCATTGTTTATTAAATCAAATAAACTAAATATTAGAATTAACTACAAGCTTCATCCTTTATTCTTAGCTAAAAAATTAGCCTAGCATGGCTAATATCCTAAAATAAAAACAAAAGAAAAACGTAAAAGACAAACTAGAATTGAGGATTGAAGAAGAAAAATGGCTCCTTAGAAGCTCCACTGCATCTTCATCTCTCTCTCAAGCCCAAATCCGTACTTAGAAGAGTCTAAAACACCACTTAGAATATATAAAAAATTAGCACTGACTTAGAATCGACTTCAAATTTATACACTTTCACTCTACTTCGTTTGCACCGATGACATCGGTCGAACCGAACATCACACTGAGTCCAGTCGAAGATTCCCTCGGCTACTACCAAATTTCCTTAAAATATGTATAAAGTCTGTCTCCCTTAAGTTGCACCGAACCTTTTTCAATAGCACCGAACATGGTTTCGGTCAGACCTAATTGTCGATCCGAATTGAGTTTGGAAATCACTTTCTCTTACTGGATTGTTTTTGGCACTTTCGGTCGGACCGAACCTATCTTAAGTGGGGAACCTACCTTAAGTGGGGAACCTACCTTAGGTGGGACCGAACAATTTGTTATTTCTATTATTGAATTTATGTAATTTTTTAGTATTTTTCTCATCTTTGATACTTTGTTTTCTTGAATCTCTGATACTTGAATTATTCAACAATGATCTTCAAATCTCTAATTCTTCATTGTCTTAGAGCTTAATCTTTTTTTAGAGCTTTAAATCATCCATTTAAACACATATTTATCTTTATATCTAAAATCACCTCGCATGTAGAAAACATATCTTATTATAGCAAATTAGTACTTGAATGTAGTTAAAACTAGTGCAAGTGAGGAAATAAATATGCAATATTTAGGTGTTATCATCCATCATGTCGAACATTGGATGTGAGTTATCCATCGTGTGGGGCTAGCCTTAGACCGTCCCTTTGTGTGGGCCCCACCTTCAATGTGAGTCATTCATTGTGTGGGGCCCACCTTTGATGTGGGTCTTTGATCATTAGAGGCTAACCTTTGATGTCAACCGTCAATTATATGGGGCCCACCTTGATGTGGCCCATCCATAATGTTGGGTCCACCTTCAATATCCATAACCCATCTTGCAGAACCCACATTTGATGTGGACTTTCCATCATGTGGGCCCCACCTTCAATGTGAGTCATCCATCCATCATGTGGACCCCACCTTCAATGTGAGTCATCCATCAATTGGGGCTTGCCTTGGATGTGGGCCATTCATCATCATGGGCAGACCTTTGATGTGGACCTTCTATTATGTGGGCCCATGTTAATGTGAGTCATCCATCATGTGGGGCCCACCTTTCATATGGACCGTCCATCATGTCAGCCCCACTTTTGATGACCAGACGATGAGAGAGAAGTAGAAAAGTAAAAAGTAAAAAAGAAAACTTTCAATGACCATCCATCACATATAAAGATGAGAGAGAAGTATAAAAGTAAAAGGTAAAAAGAAAAAGAAAATTGCTTACCCAAGTAAGTAACAGTTGTGAATAACAAGATGGCATTTATCAAACCATTGTAGTTCAAAAAAAAAAAAAAAAAAAAAAAAAAACTATTTTAAATAAATAAATAGAAAAAAACAACTCATTAACTTCTAAGTTATAAAAGCGAATTATTCTAGTGTCCACAGAATCCCTAGGAAGCAACTTCATCATGTGTGAATAACTAGATGTCCCTTATCAAACTCGTTTAAGTAAAAAAACAACACATTAACTTCCCAGTTATAAAAGTTAATTATTAGATAGTGTCGATAGAATCCCTAAGAAGCAACTTCATCAGGTGTGAATAACTATATGTCGCTTATCAAACTCTTTTAAGTAAAAAACAACTTATTAACTTCCAAGTTATAAAAGTTAATTATTAGATTGTGTCCGCAGAATCCCTAAGAAGCAACTTCATCAGGTGTGAATCAGAGGGATGAATGTAAGAGAAAAAAAAATAAATTCATCAGGTGTGAATCACAGGTATGAATGTAAGAGAAAAACTCAGTCTCATCCAAAATTCAGTGGGGCATACTGCCTGAAATTCAAGGTTTTCATTGTTTCCATTTGCGTGGACGCATATGGGTTTTATTCGTACTTGTATTTTGTGTTTTTGCCACTATGTTAAACAGGCGTTGTATACCATCAATGTTGTGGTGCAAGCCTACTAGTGATGGTTCAACACCACCTTTTTGTCATGGTGACCTATGTCTCTTCCACTGCAAACCGGACAGATATACAAGGCAAACTGCACTGTCCAAATAGTGGACCCTGTGGTGAAATAAGAATCTCTAGAAATTGGCGTTGATCATCAAACAATCTTCATCATCTGGCTTCGCTCACTTAATGTTGGCCTTTAAATATTTTGTTTTTGACATTCATTTGAAGCCCACCAATTGGATGGTTAAGATCTTCGTCTACACATGTGATTTCATCTTATCCCACATCCACGGTGGGCCTCATGATTCAAACGGTTTGGCTTGATGTATATGTTTCACGTTTTCAGCTGATGAGAGCATCAAATAAAAATTGGTGGTGAACTACCGCTGAAGTGTTAGATTTCGTCCTAACCCTCTTGTTTTTCCCAAAAAGTCATGTACTGAAGCATCTGTTTTGTAGGAAGTGAACTGCCACTAAAGTCTTAGATTTCATTGTAACCTTCTTGTTTTTCACGAAAAAGTTTGTGCTAATGCATATATTTTGTACAAAGGGACCGCTTTTAATTGACCTAGACCGTTGATACAATGGGACCCACTGTTGATGGATAATGGCCTAAAATCTTCTCCAGACCGGATGATCTGTCCATCCCATCTATGGCTGCTATTTAGGATTGTTAATATTGTTAGCACTCGGTTTATTTTCTGTCACGTGTAATGTTTGCCCAGGCGTATCAAAATCAATAAAGCGGCTCGATCCAAACCGATCAACTTTGACCCTAAGTCCCCAAATAAGTAGATACGTCCAAATCAACGTATATGACCATATTCTGAAAAGATTAGTCACTGACTCAGCTATTTGTAGAATTTTATAATGATGGGTGATAATAGGGTGGTGGGATTCTTCCTCGAAAAATGGATTATTTTGTACTTTCGGCAAGAAAGGACTTTTCGGAATACCAGTACAATTAAACAAAAGGAAAAACTCATCAGTCACTAGGAGCTAAGAGTGATGGCAAGATGCATCTCTTGAAAGAACCGCATGATATTGGATATAGAACAAATCTAGCATGTGAACATAGATTTGGATTATAACTAAAAACTATAATTAAGAATTATCACTATTGGATTATCAGTATTCATAGGATAAGCTGCTGACATAAAGTAAATTGATATATTTGATTTGATTACATTTGTAGATGATTGTTGATTGTTGAATATTTTCTCCGTAAATTTCCTCTCATATTTATAGACATCTCCTACGGCTTATTCTTCCAAATACTTCTATTACCGCAACAATTACAGCAGTTGAAAAGTCTTTCTCCATATTATTCTTTTTTTATGTTTCCCTTTTTTGATTCTCTCTCTATCAATCAATTTCTATTCTATTTCTCGGTCACCTATTGTATCTTGAACTACTCGACTGTGTTTCTCTTTACTCGTTAAACTTTTAAATAACTTGGCCACATCACTTCTTCAACCATCCACTGACACATAAAATTGGATTTACGTCAACTATGATTCCGCAAAAAGTACTCCAAGTATCGTGAAGTTCATTTCATCCACCTCTTATTTTTCCTACAATGCCACATGTCACCCTCCTATTAACTTTTTTCCAAAATAACCATAATAGAGTACAATATATATTTTCTTCCCAACTATTTATTCCAGGCCACTAGTTTAGAAGTTTGAATCCTTTGGTCATGGATATTTCTAATGCTTTAGTAACTAGCTGTCCATTAGGGTTTCTTTTAGATCAACGGTCAGGATCTCCAAACCATAGGCCCTACATGTACAATCCGATGCAACATAAAGCTATTCAGGTTGGGTCCTTACTCATGCCTAGCAGTAGACGGGTTTAATAATAATAATAATAAAGAACCATTCAGGTTGCTGTCACTTTTTTCCCTTCTTTACAGAGACGTGATGGCTACTGCAAGGGATCTGGCTCTTGGAGTTTTGTCCACGCTGTCTGAGAGCGGACTATTCAAGTGGGACCCACATAACCAAAAATAAAAAATAATAATAATAATAATAAAATTTTGATGGTTGAAATTTTGACCAAAGGCCTGCACTCAACTTGCAAGTGCACTTGAAGCTAATGGCCAGCCGTCCAGTTTAAAATTAGGGACGTGAGTTTCCGCAACAGGGAGTACTTTGAAACCAGAATGTCCGTGAGACCCATCATGATGACCCTCTGCAATTCACTCCTTCAATCAGTTTTACTAGCTAACGTTAGGGCATGGTACAAAAAATGAGGCAGATTTAAAACTCAAGTGGGCCACACTTCATGACCTTAGGCTTTACATTACATATACAATCCGATGCATCAAGGCACTATTCAGGTTGCTGTCCCTTTTTCCCATTGTTCTTTGTAAAGACGTGATGGCTACTCCCGGGGCTGGCTCTTGGAGTTTTGTCCACTGTCCGAATGTGGACGATTCAAGTGGGGCTCACATACGCAAGAGAAGCGGACGGTTGAAAATTTTACCAAAGGTCCGCACTCAACTGTGCAAGTGCACTCAAGCTAATTATGCCGGCCAGCCTAATATTAGGCACGTGACTTTCCTACCTTCTGTTACAGGGAGCGCTTTGTAAACAAAAGCTCTTTGAGGCCCATCGAGATGTCCCCGTGCAATCCACTCCAATCAGTTTTCCTGGTTCAGGTTGGGGTACGGTAACAAAAATGAGGCGGATTTAAAACTCAAATGTGCCGCAGGAGTGGAAAAGCCACTAAGAGGAAGAGTTGCGGGTACAATAGGTACTTGAGCAAGTAAATTTACTACCAATCCAGTGCCTATTCCACCACTACCAAACCAAAATAGGGCATCGATGTCTCAAGTTAAACCTATTAAGATTATGTCGGCATGAATGTTTGAAGTTTAAAGAGGAATTTAACGTAGCGTAGAATTATCACGTCTTCAACCTGAACAGTCACAAGTTCAAACAAAAACCTTAAATATGTGGATAGTTAGCCATGTTGATATCATAAACCATCTAATGAATATGTTTGCCGAAATGGCACCTATTGCACCTCAACAACAGATTGACACTAGTTCTGTTGGGTATCTAGCACAAATACCCTCGGCACAGCTAGTGCCATGGGCTCTCCATCCACGACAAAACACACCACATGTTCTTGTTCATATCCCTGTTCCAGTGCAGGATGTACGAAATTCACCACCACCTGTGGATTTCAGACTTCTCAAGGGTGAGAATATGAACTTAATCCCAAAGGTACGAAGTAGAGGGATACCTAGGGAGGCAACCTTTGCTCAAGAATCAACCTTATACCGAGGAGCAATATCAGGTTAGTCTTATTCATTACACCCTGATCCATAGCTCAAGTGGTAGACTGAGTGAAAGATACCTCGTTTCAACATTGAGGTCTTGGGATCGATCCCTAGTGGGGGTGGCTAACAGTGAAGTGTGAACTGACAGTGGGGTGTACTATCAAGCTAAAAAAAAAAAGGGTTAGTCTAATTCATTTCCAATCAATATAAAAATCAATGTAGCTACCATTAATTCTCAGAAGTGGGTTCGGCCACGACAAAAAATTGACATTGGAGCTTAAAAAGATCAAGTCGAGGAACAGGATGTTGAGAAGAGAATTACGAAGTATAAGCACATGGTCGAAAAAAATCGAAGCGTATACAAAGGCGATAAACTTTAGTTATCAAAAGCTACATCTATGTGAGCAATGTGTAAGGTGATTCGATCGAATAGGAGAGTTTATCGATTGAACTATCAAACAGAGCCATCATTTACTCAAAATACTGAAAAAGATAACTCCTTTTACCAACAAATGGTTAAATACGCTAGTAATCACCCTGAGTCTATTTCAAGACAGGATAATTAAACCTCAGACTATTCAAGAGAGAATTTGGAAAAGGTTGAATCATCCAAAGTTTCTAACAGTCCCAGACAGGATGACGCATACTCAAAAGCAACGTTGGCAAAGGCAACAGATAGCTAAAAGAATACAAGAGGTAAACCTCATATAAAGTCTATGCAAATACGATCAAGGCTGAAAATTCCAAAATCGAAGGAAGAGTTGATGTTGGTTAATATGGCCAAGCATAATGTAGAAGTTAAATCAGATAAGAATGACTGGAATCTCGAAAAAGAATTTATGTATATTGAAGGATCGACCGAATACTTCAGCAATGAATGCCTTTCGAATGATCTTTTGATTAAAGAATTGCTTGCAAAACCAAAATCATTAGAACAAGCCTCATCTAAACCAAATGAGAAAATGGAGTTTTGAATTCACGAATGAAACTGACAAGCAATTGAATTGGGAAACACCTAGGGGCAATGTCTGAATTTGGTAATACAATTTGGGTCGTTACCACCAGTTTTTTTTTAGAGATAACTGCCAAATTTATAAAGCTCAAAACAAGCAAAAGGGAACAGGAAAAAAACAAAAGACAAGGGAGAGGGCCCGCTGAGATAGCCGACCACACGCCTTAGCAAAAAGAGGAAAAATTACAAGGGGAAAGATTCACAACATTAGAGGCCCACTCGAAAATAAAATGATGAACCCTTCTGACAACAACCTCCACTGGGTTGGAAATATCACGGAAGCATCTCTTGTTCCTTTCTTCCCAAATAGCCCACCAAACAGCGAGAAGAGACATTCTCCAAACCACCGTAATTTCCTTTCCCAAAGCCACACCATGCCAGGCCACAAGCATTTGAATGGAGGAGGCAGGAGAGGACCACATCATCTGAAAGGAAGACAATAAGACTGACCAAACCTAAAAGAACGAGCAACGAATGAAAAGATGATCAACCGATTCTTCATTGGCCATGCAACAGAGACAGATATTGGGGAGAATCAATCCTCTCTTCCTAAGATTATCCACCATTAAGACTTTCTTTCTGCCAACTAACCAACCAAACACGGAGATCTTCGGGGGAACCTTGTACTTCCAAACCCTTCCAATCATGGTATCAACCACACACGCCGACTTATTGCCCACACTCGAATAAAGGGAGGAAATGGAAAAGAGGCCCTTCTTATCAAGACTCCAAATCAGACTATCCTCACGGCAAAGGATGGGGGAGACTTTTTCGACACGATGGAGGAGAGCCACATACTCTGCAACTTCCCAATCTTTCAGGTATCTCCTACAAGGGGGATGCCAAACAACGACATTACCTTGCATCGAGAAACAATCAGCAACAACAACGGACTGGCAAGGGGCTAGACGATATGAAGAGGGGAATTCCTCCCGCAGCAGGGAATTGCCAACCAAAACATTTCCCAGAAGCGAATCTTATCGCCTTTTCCCAAGGAGAACGCAATACCTTTACGGACTTCCTTGCTAGCTCTTAGCACTCCTCTCCATATAAACGAAGCTCTATGGAAAGAGGAGTCCTTTGACCACCTTCCATCAATGGATCGACCACATTTGCTTTTGACGAGCTTATTCCACAACGCCCCCTCTTCCGTCCCCAGTCTCCACCACCACTTACCAAGTAACGCACTATTCATGCCCTTTAGGTCTCTAACTCCTGCCCCCCCTTGTTGAAAATATTTACACACTTCTTTCCAATCAAGCAAATGGAATTTCTTTTTGTCCTCCCAACCATGCCAAAGAAAATCCCTCCATCTTTTCAAGAATAGCAATGATCTTGGCCGGGCATCTAAGGAGGGACATGAAGTAGAGGGGAAGATTTAACAGAGCTGCTTTGATCAGGGTGAGACGGCCGCCAAGAGATAGGTATCTACACTTCCACCTAGCTAGGTAGAATTCAAATCTTTCAATAACCTTATCCCAGAGGGCCATGGGAGGCTTACCAATACATAAGGGGAGGCCCACAAATGTTGTCGGCAACGTACCGAAAGCACAACCAAAGAAATCAGCATACTTTTTAGATTCATCCACCTCCATGTTGACCCCAAACATCCTTGATTTGGAGAGATTAACTTTAAGACCCGAGACCGCTTCAAAACACCGGATGGAAGTGCGGAGATTAGAGATCTTCGAATCTTCAACTTCACAGAAGAGAAGGGTATCATCGGCAAACTGTATGTGAGAAATCGAGGCATCTAGACCTTTCACCTTGAATCCTCCAATTAAACCTTCCGCCTAACCCTTATGAAGCATGCTGGATAACGCCTCCCCCACAATCAAGAAAAGGAAGGGCGAGAGAGGATCCCCTTGACGAAGACCCCTAGAACTCTTGAAAAAACCTTTAGGAGATTCATTAAGGATAATGGAGAAATAGGTAGACCCTATGCATTCCTTCATCCAGCTGATCCACTTCGGCTCAAAACCCAATCTATAAAGCATATAAAGAAGAAATTTCCAATCCACCCGATCATAGGCCTTCTCCATATCCAATTTGCAAAGGAGACCTTTAACCCTTGAAGAATAACAAGAATGCAGGCATTCAGAAGCGATCAGGGCACTATCAGTAATCTGTCTACCAGGAATAAACGCACTTTGATTTTGAGAAATAACATTATGGAGAACACCCTTAAGACGAGAGGCCAGAATTCTGGCGAGAATTTTATAAGGCCTTCCAAGGAGACTGATAGGCCTAAAGTCTTGCATAGAATCAGCCCCACGAGATTTGGGAATCAGCGTAATGAAGGTAGCTCCCATAGATCTTGACAGTTTTCCTTTGAAGAAAAATTCGTTAAGGAATGCCATGAGATCAACTTTAATAATGTCCCAGCAACGCTGAAAGAAGACGATAGGAAAACCATCGGGGCCCGGGGCTTTCTCTCCTCCCAAAGCATTCACCGCTAACTTCACCTCTTCTTCAGAAAACTCCACTTCCAGGGAGGACGCTTCCTGTTCAAAAATACGCTGAAGAGGAAGAGCATCCAACGTCGGTCTAACCCAAGTTTCAGCCTGAAACAACTTAGAAAAGAAAGAAATAGCTTCAGCAGAAATCCTTTCCTTATCATCAATCCTCTCTCCATTAACAATCAACGAAGAAATCTTGTTCTGCCTCGAGCGCGCACTCCCCACGGAATGGAAATACCTAGTGTTCTTATCCCCTTCCTTTATCCATTTACTCCTGGCTTTTTGTCTCCACGAAACCTCTTCTTCACATACCCTAGCTGAAAAAATCTGAACCAGCTCAGCCCTTCGAGCCCTCAAAGAACTGTCAGCCACTGAGGACTCCAAAGCAACGTCAATGTTCTGAATCTGCACCCACAGAGCTTCCGCTTCTTCTTTTCGATTCATAAGATCCACCTTCTTCCACTGTTCAACCTTTTCCTTCAACATCACCATTTTTCTACTTAGTCTATAGCCAGCATAGCCCTCAACCTCAAAACTTTTCCACCAATATGCAATAATCTGAGTGAAACCCTCTATCTGGAACCAAGAAACATCGAACCTGAACAGTTTAGGCCCCCAATTTTCCTCCTCCATGGACAGAATAATCGGCCAATGATCAGATGTCACGCGGGGCAACGCCTGTTGCGAGAATTGAGGGAACTCGTCGAGCCACTCACCAGAAAGAAGAAATATATCCAACTGAACAAGATGCGGATCTTCCCTCAGATTGGACCAGGTAAATTTGGAACCAATAAGAGAAGAATCAACCAGACCAAGAGAATCAATCCAGGCAGAGAAGGAGCGCATTGCAGAGGAGACACTACCACCCTTTGATTTGTCATCTGCGTATCTAGTAATATTGAAATCACCTCCAAAACAGCACGGCCCGTCAAAGCTACCCTTAACAGCGGTCAGTTCCTTCCAAAAATCGTCCCTTTGGTCTGCAAGAATGGGACCATAAACCGAACAAATCAAACAAGAAAGATCCGCACCTATCTTCCTAAGAACAACTGCAACTGAGAAGGCGCCCACCCTACTAGACTCCATCGTCCACAGCGACGACTTCCATGCCACAAGAACTCCCCCCGAAGTACCACGAGCATTTAACGAAACCCATTTAACGTCTGAGTCCTGCCAAATGGAGCCCATCAGGAAGCAATTAAAATCCTTTACTTTCGTTTCCTAGAGGCAAACAATTTCAGCCCTACTTATGCCCAACGAATTCTTGATAAGAGCCCTCTTCTTCTTTGACCCCACCCCTCTAACATTCCAGGATAAAATCCTCATAAAGGCACCGACCTTCCCCGTCGGCCACCACCAGGCTTGCCCACAATGATATCCATGCAACTGAAAGAAGAGGACAAAAGGTTATGCAATTCTCTGTTTCTTCCAGGTTTTGAAGAGGGACGCGTAGGAGATTTAGCCGTACTCATAGGGCGACCCCGCGTCTCGATACAATGAAATAAAGCAACAAAATCCTCTGGATGATCCCCAAAAGAGAGCCCCAAAAGTCTCCCAACACAACCCAAAGCATCCGTAATCCACCGTTTACCTTTAACAACGTCCACAAGCTTCTCCCGCTGCTCCTCTGACAGCATGCATTTCTCGACTACTAAAGACGGGGAGCCCATCCTGACTTGGAGGGGCTCTGCTTCAATTATCCCTTCACCTTTGTGGCCCTAGAAGAGAGAAACCAAAGCAAAATCAGAGAGGGCCTCCGACTGGTGTGACGAACGTGGGGACCCACACGACAACGTGTCAGCATTATTTGAAGAGGCCAACATAGATCAAAGATCTTCTGACAGGTCTCCCTCCATAGGACTCCGATGATAAGAAGAGAAATCTGAACCCAAAAAACCAATCTGTTTCTGCTCTTCAGAACCCTGACAGAGCGAGTGAACCTGCGCCCTGACGATAATCGAGTCGTCCATTGCCTCCCCTGCCCTACTTAAAGAAGACTGTTCCTCCCACTAGTTAACAAGAGTGTGGTCACAGCAAACCACCGCACCACGTGTCTCCTTCACAGAAAAGGACGAATGGATCGAGACCGGCTTCACATAATTAGAGTAATCCGTCGCAATACTGTGACGCACGTGCGACGAGCCAATCACCTAGTCCGCCTTGAAGCACTGACGCACATGCGACGAATCCTTCGCATGCTCCTCCTCAATACACTGACATACGTGCGACGAACCGATCACCTGATCTACCTCACTACACTGTCGCATGTGTGACAAACCATTCTCATACTCCGCCTCATAACTCTGACGCACATGCGACGAACCGATCGCATGCACTGGCTCAGTACACTGGCGCACATGCGACGAACCAATTGCATTCTCGGCACAAGAGGTTCGTGTGATGAACGGGATATGGACATCGCAGCCGACGTCGACATCCAACGGGCACCTAACCTCCTAACACTGATCAGAAGCAGGCACCACGTGCCCCTCCCTAGCAGCAAGCGGAGGACAACTGTCACCCCCATTACGCTGCGCACCCGGTGCGCACGATAACCCCACAGGCCCCTGAATCGGTATCCCCGGGGAGTACCCACACCGTACTCCATCATCTTCAGACCCTTGCCTTGGCACAGCCTGCCGCAGAGACACTTCCTGCTGCGGATGCTGAGCTTCCTCCTTCAACCTCCATAGATCACCCCATCGTGGGATCAGGGCGTTTTTGATTTCTTATTGAACAGGAAGAACCACTTGTCTCTGATCTACGACGATTTGAATGAAGGGAGGTAGAGGCGTCCCCTTTCTCCTCCGAACTCTCACTCGAGCCACCCCCATCTCTTTCCCCGACACCGTTTTGGAATCGAGCTCGATGAACTGTCCCAAAGTATCGAACGCAACTTTTAGAAACCCATCAAACTACAGTTCGAGGGGAATCGACCATAGCAGAATCCACACCTCTTCGAATCCAAACATTGAATATTCTTCCCAACTTTGAATCGTTACAATCGGACCATCCGTGTGTAACGCTCCAGCCATAATTAACAGCTCCATGTTGAGGTGTGAACTCGTTCTAATCCATAACTCATTGAACCCGATGGGCGAAATCACGAAACTAGACACAGGGGCTCTGATACAGTCCTCTAGCCAAAGGCGGACCTAGGTAAGCGAGGCTCCTTCCTTGGTGATGGCAACCGCTGACTTATGAAGAGACTCTTTAGCTTTTGCGAACTCACTCAGGTTAACTTCGATCGCGGGTTCTACGCGTTCATTTGATTTAGCGAACACCGGCGGGTTTACTTCAATCTCCGTTTCAACCTTCTCCAGGACCGGATCAGTATGCTTGTCAGGAATGGGAGCATCTTCTTTACCATTCAACAGAATCCGTTTGAAAGAGACAGATCCCTGCTGAAACAGGGAGCTTGAGTGGCTGCTTTTTCCTTGTGTCGAAGGTCGGGCAACCGGCAAAGGCCTATTCCGATGCTTAAACCTTAATTCTGGGCCAAACCTCGCCCTCTGAACTCACATTTTGGTACCCCTGAAGCTCACGCCATTGAGGGAATTAATCGCCTCCTTCAGCTCCACCTCTGAGCTCATCCTCACCAATGCAAAACCCGTGTATGCCCCAGTGTCCTTGACTCTAGGCATCACGACATCCATGACAATACCAGCCCTACCAAACACCCTCTCAAGATTGAGGGGGAACCACCCAGATGGATAGTCTTTCACAAACAAGGTAGGGTAGGAATCTAATCTTCTGCTCTTGACGGCTCCCTTGACTGTGAATCTTCTAATAGGTACCGTAGACCACCCACCATCTGCCTCTTGACGGGAAATAGTAACCCCGATTTCATTCCCAAAGCTGTCCGCCACCGTAGGAAGAATTGGATCTTCCCCGATGCACCCGTCCGACATCTCGTCACAGATCTGATGTTGGTGAAATGGACGACTAATCCTTATTCTGAATGTGCATGGATCACGAGTGATGAATTGCATGGTTCACTAATCCTTATTCTGAATGTGCATGGACCACCAGCTGTATTATATTACAATATAGTGTTGACACTACCATTGAGTTTCCAAGCAAAATCGTCTCAACCAAACAAGATGGAAGGAGTTGTAGAAAAGTTAAGTCCTCCCATAATCATACAACATGGTTCCTTTGACTCTGAGGAAGAAACAAAAAATGCATCAACTGTTATATCGAACCGAGATCCCCTTCTAAAAAGATCATTATTGAAAGACCAACTCTTGGTGGGCCCCACCTAGCTTCTGAGTGCATGAACTTCTTCGACACGGGCATCCGGAACTCTCGGTCCATCTATGTCATGCCCTAAAAATTGACTCCGAAGTACGGTGACTTCGATCCCGAGTTCCTGAGTGTGAACCTACTAAAAATGCATGTCTACGAGTTTTCATGTGCCCGACCAGTCCAATTAACATTCACCCATTATCAATAATCAGAGTATTTTTAAATCAGTGTCATCAAAAGTTAAGTAGAGATAACTAAACTCATAAATATATAGTTAATATTTAAAATGTACAATTCTAAAAGTGGTGTCTGTCCAAATGGGGACTATACAAGCCACAATATACATCTAACAAAATCAAACCACGGAGTCCACCTCAAGATTGGGGGCTTTAAAATACAGATCCTCAAATTGTACAAAAAGAGGAGAGAAGTGAGGCACTCTGTGCAAACCTGCCCATCCGACAACTGGAAGTACGAAGCGCCATCAACATGGTCCACTATGTCTCGTTTAATGGGTCGGTCCATGTGGTACTTGCATCAATATTATTGTCTGTTTTGTATTTTAAAACACTGTCACAAGTGAGAGTGAATGATCAACTCAGTGTCACTATTATCCCAAGTTAAACATGTTATCAACACAATCAGGCATATGCAATCATAGCATTACAAAACACACAATTCCTAAGTTATTTAATGCATGATGAGATACTATGACAATGGTTGGCCCGCAACACAACCCAATAATAAATTTTCATAATTATATGCACAATTGTTGGTCCGCAGTACAACCCAACAATATTTACCATGATGATATGTATGATTATCCAAGTTATTATTGAGGCTCGTCACCGAATGCTTTACCAACATATCAGACTTGTCACCCAATGTCATGTCCCCCCAGGATAGGCCAATAGCTCGGACACGGTATCTCATACCACCATGCCCAGCTCTTGAGTCTTGTCGAATAGTAAGGCACTAACGGTTATGAATAAACATCATTCATTAGTAATAGGGTATCCCAGTTTCTTTAGTGTGTCATAAAATCACCAAATATAATAATGATTGATCCAAGCATTAGACCGATCTGATTGACTAAGGGAAAGCCCTGGACAAACTGGCATCAGATGCAAAGCATTCCATGTAGTTATAACTATTGTCGATCGTCCGTGTTCCACCTAGACCGACCTTATAAGTTGGGAACGGCCAACCACGACGACCACCATTTTTATCCAACAACTAGTAAGGCTTAATCTCATTTCACGACAATTTAATTTATCAAATACATATAAACAATAATATGGCAATGTACTAATATCAACGAATGTATCAACAACACAAGTGCATGAAACATGTCAAACCAATGTACATCACTAAACACCATTTGGCGTCAACAATCCTCTCCGATAACTGTAACAAGGTTCTAACAAAGGGAAACATCAAAATGAGCAAGTATTTCATCATACATGTTTACTACTAACATTAGCAATATTAGGGTTACTAACACAAAGTAATTTGGGCGTAATTATCATATGTATTCTTACTTAACCAAAAGTCATGATCTATCACCCTCAAGGGTTGATAAAAGAAAACCTAAGAAAATAGTATGCACCTTAAGGGGAAAAATCATCGATTCCTATAGAAACATTAAGATTATTGTGAGATTCATAAAATTGAACTTATGAATACTTAAATTATGAAGTGAGATCTAACTCTTACATCTGATTACTAACATAAGGAATCTATTGAAGGATCCGGGAGTGGCTAGGGCTTTGGTTGAAGGGGAGAAGGGTAAAGGGTGCACAACCCTCACCTACACTCTTTCTCCTCTCTTCTCTCTCTTCTCTTAGGGCACAATTCGTATGGGGCAAAGGGTTGCCCATTAGGGCCCATTTTATAGCGACAGAAGTTGTGCAAATGGCCCTAATGGCCAGGTATTAGGTATATTAACCATATGGGAGATTGTTCCCCACTATTGGGGCACCTAGAAGGTGTATAGGCTGATCTATGTCATGGGATAGGTGAACCTCATGGTGATCTATGTATGAATATAATCGCTCTGATATTCGAATGCGACGATCAACGGATATGATGCTATTTTTGTTTGGGGGCAATTGATCGTCGATCGAGATCGAGATTATATAGATATGTGCAGGATATTAACCTGAGTTAGTGTCCTAAACAGGTAATTCATCATCAAGTCTACTTTAAGCCCACCAAATTTCATTCCATCTCGAGTTCCATAAAAATTACAAAAATTTCATAAGTGTTAAATGTCTGAAACCTACAATTTTCTATACAGTTTCCAAATGTTTTAAAATCAACCTCATTCTAATTTTAGTTTTATTTTTTATTTATCTTTCTATAATACTAAACTCATCAAGCTTCAATCTGACTTTTGAATCACCTCAAGCGGAGTTGTATTGAAAGAGATACCTATTTTTGAAGTCAGCGCACTGAAGTTGTCTACTATTGCCCACAATTGACCATTGTTGTCCAACGGTTTACGTCGATCGGGTCCTGACAAGGTCGACCAAGTCCCCCTGTTCAGCCTGGGGTTGACTGGGTCCCCTTGTCCAAAACTTGGATGACTCATTTGGCACTCAGGGTCGACCGGAGTTGACCCCGACTCTGTCTTCCAAAACCCTTCATATTTGAGCTATTTGGATTTCCAAACTTAGAATTTACTTTCTACTTTGCTTCGGTCCACCCACCTAGGTGATCCTAACATGGACCTGGACAAACCGAAGTTTATACAGACTTGATTACATCAACCAAGGTGGTCCTAACATGTGCTATGTTCAAAGTTAAGCAAACCCAGGAGTTAGGTCCTAAGGTTTTCCAAAATTCACAACTTCCACTCGATCGGCCAGTCTTGGTGGACCCAAAATCACTCCTTTTGGTCCCAAACACATACGAAAACACACATGAGCATGTACTCAAATCGAGAAATTAAAGGTAACGCCTAAGGATATCAAATTCCCAAGTTAGTGAATATCTGGGGCGTTACACTGTAGAAAAAATTTCTTTTGATTAATATTCGAGAAATGCTCTGGTGCTCATAGAGCACAAAAAGTTATATTGCTCCTAGTTGCATTGGGACACTTAGATAGTCCAATCCATACTGTTCACTAGGTCCACCACACACTTCTTGAGTTACCATGCAAACATGCCATTAATATGCTAAATATAACCATTTGATCAATAGCCTTTAATATGGGCAGTCCATATCATTCACACAAGAATAAGTGCACTAACAAATTCGGTCCATCAATTTCTTCGGACCAACATGGAATGCTTATTATTCTAAAGTACCCCTCTTTTTAGGCGATTGTAGCCACCTCATCCATGGCCTGAAAAATGCATCGCCATAAAAAATAATAATAATAATAATAAATAAAAAAGACAAATTGAATATAGAGTAGATCATCTAATCAGTGAAATTTTTGCATCATAGCCAATAGAATGTGAGGCCCACAATTATTAATTTCCCGTCATGTGGAGCCTAACTTTGATGTGGACTATCCATCACGTGTGCCCAATGTGGGTCATTCATCAATAGGGGCCAACCTTTGATGTGTACCGTCCATCATGTGGGGCCACCTCGATATGGGCCATCCATCATGTGGGGCCCAGCTTCAATGTCCATTGCCAATCATGTGGAGCCCACCTTTGATGTGAATAGTCCACATGTAGGCCCCACCTTTGAAGTGGGTCATCCATTATATCAGCCCGGTTTAGATGTTAGCTTTTTACTATTATGGGCTGACCTTTGATGCGGACCATCCATATGTGGGCCCACACTAATATGGGGTCATTCATCATGTGGGGCTCACCTTTTATGTGGACCGTCTACATTAGATGTGGGGCCTCCTTTGATATGGACCATGAGAGAGAGCCTCCATGGACATGGACTCTGAGAGAGGAAAGTAGAAAAGTCATAAGTTGCAAAGTCTAAAACAAAAATAACTTACTAAGATAAGTAGCTTTTAGCTAAATGGTTACTTTTACAATGATGCTCACCAAACTTAAGTTAAAAAAGTAACTTAACGTAAGTTTAAAAGTAACTTATTTGGTAGCATCCAAACGAGCCCTAAGTTTTAGAACCACACTCAAAACTGCAGTTACGTTGCTTTAATGTCCCAACTTGAAATCAACATAATTGTGGTTTGTTGTCTGCTCCCGTGTCAATATTGAGGAAGGTAACTGCAATTCTGTCATTTAAGTCTAACTTATTGCAATTCAATTTAACAGTGTATCCAAAACAAACTTACCTCACTATCTGGAAACAGAAAGTGACTCAAGGGCCAAAGGTTTTGGAGGCCAATCTCTGAAAGCCGGGCTATCTTTCAGCACCCTCAGTGCAGAAGTATAATCTTGAACCATGACCTGCAAGAGGATTGGATTCATTTCACACCATTGCGATTAAAATAGTATATCATTATATCAATTGTCGCTAGAGATACCTGACTGTAGAATAAAGGTACATAGCTTTTCACCCCTCAAAAGTTCAAAGCAAAGGCAGTTCATCTTTTGAGCTTTGCTACATGCATGTGCAATAAAGACCATGTACACGCCACATATGCCAACATGGCATGATAGGTCCAAGATCTGATCCATTCATCAGAATGGCACCCACTAAATTGATGCCCTAGCCCAAGAATCAGGTTGATCCACTGGTCAGGTGGGCCAAAGTTTGCCAAAAAAAAAAGTACTGGAAAAGTTGGCTGAAGTTTTCTAACCCATCCCCAGTTTCCAATATTGGGACCCATGTGCTGATTGGATCAGATTTTATTTTCTAGAAAACATGGACAAGATTGGACCAACTTGATGGATTGATTAGATCTTGCAGATAGGCTGACACGTGTGGCGTGTACACTAGCTTTATTGCATACAGATGCACTTAGCAAAGCTCTCATCTTTTACTTTCAAGCAGTTTGGATAAAAGAATTCCATGGTAAAACAAATTCATTCTGGAATGATTACAAAATCCTTTTCCACCATGTTAGAAACGTCTTGGAATCCCATTACCAGGATTCCCTTGATAAGACAGCAGTGGATCTTTGGGCAGAGATGGATTCCACAGACTACTCACTTAAGGCTCATCCATAGTAAGGATTCTCTGGTCTAAAAGACATATAATTACAATTTCCATACCCATGCCTTGTATTCATTGCAATCCAAACATAGTAGAATTATAATCACTTTGGTTGTGATTTGTTTTACCAAGGAATCATGATGAATTGTGTTAAATGGGTAGTTCCCATTTATTTAAAACCTAAATGACATTTGGAAGATATAAAAAGGTAGACTACAGCATGACCTGTTAAAACTTGCAAACTATATCCTAGTACTCACACCAAGTTCTGAGTCAGTGTGCCTTGGGAGCTCATAAAGTTCGAATTTAATTCTATGTTCTGAGTCAATGCCAGTTGAGAGCTCACATCATTCAAGTTAAACTTTAGGGCCTGTTTGCATTGAAGGTAAATTATGGGAATGCAAGGAACAGCAGGAGTGACATAAGTGGAAGGTAAACTGACATCAGTGCTATGGCCCACCAGAGTTTTGGATCAGTGTGAAATTTGGGCCTTGGGGGTTTCATGGGGTGCCACATCACATGCGGTTTAGATTTTGTGCTCATATCATGTGAGATGAGTTCTCAAAAAAGTTCTCACGAGTTCTCATGAGAACTAGTGTGCAGGTGAGCATTATATGTGTGTTCCTTTCCTACTTTCTTTATTGATTTCTCCTCTGGGATCAACCAGAACCTGGCTACCCCAATCTGTTTTAGGGTTCCATTCGGTCAGTAGGTGGGTCTGGTTCGGGTTGGTTTTATTTTTATTTTTTTCAACCCGATTTAAATTCAGGTCAGGTGTTCAGGTTGATTCGTTCATCTTAGGTATGGATCTCATATCAGTGGATCTAGTTCCATAACTCCAGAAATAGAGCTGTACACGAACCAAGTTAGCTCGGTTAACTCGCTCGACACGACTCAAAAAAGCTTGATTCGACTTGGTTCGAAACTGAGTTTGAGCCAATTAGAGCTGATTTTGGGAGCTCAAAAAAATTTCGAGCCGAATCAACTAGTTCGGTGACTCGGTTATTTTGATATTGATGTTGCTCACCAAGTGTTTGATGAAATGACTCAACGAAGTGTTGTTTCAGGTGGATACATTCTCCATGGGATCGGCCGGTGGTGAGGAAGGTATGGATATGAGACAAATCACTACCAAAAAAACAAACATTACATATTACATGATAAAACTAACCTTGTATCTGAATTTGACGCTGCCTACTGAGTGTTTGATGAACTGCTGCTGCTATTTTGCAAACCGTGAGAATTTGAAGGTGCACTTAATGTGTTTGAGAAAATGCCGCACAAGCTCGAACTCGGCTCGAACTAGCCTGAGCTGCTGACTGAACCAAGCCGAGCTAGTCAGTCAGGCTCAAGGACCGAGCCAAGCCGAGTTCGAGCTAGGATCAGCTAGTGGCCGAGCGGAGTCAAGTTGTGCCAAGCTCGACTTGGTGCGACTCGTGTACAGCTCTATCCAGAAATATTTGGGTTGGGTCAGATGAGGATTGGGCTGGGAAATATGGATATGCTCAAGGTTGGATTGATAAGGTCAGTTTGAAATCCATGTAGGGTCAGATTTGGGTTAACAACTGAGTTCAGGTTAAGATCAGCAAACAGATTCACTCAAAAACAAATACTACCTTCAACTCATGATAAGAAGTCTCCTCCACTAGGGATCCAGTAGAGCCTTCACATCTTAATGAAATGAAAAGCTCCAACAGTCGCCTCCTAGCATTAGGAAAAATACAAACAAGTAAGACTAACAGAGATGAAGATGCTCCTTGTTATAGGATACTGTACATCCATGCAACGAGAAGTACTTGTCATAGACTCGTAGTTCTTGAACAGATCAATTGAAAAAACAACAGTAAGTTCACACTTGGGTTACAAATTTCATCAGGAAAAGTTTAAATTTATTCAGCACAGCAGAAAATTTTCAAATGGAAGCCATGTCATCATACTTGCATAAAGACGATTCCGTAAATGGGTATCGTGCCCCTTTTGCTGAGGTACCTTGCTTTCTGCCAGTTGTTCCAAGAATGACCTCATGCAAACCAGACTTGTTCCAGCAGATGGAATACCTGAGAATTGAAGATTCCAATAATTTCACTGTTTTCCTGAACAAATGTTACTACTTACTACAAACAGGAAAAAAGGGTGAGATGGAATTCTCGAAAGAGGAATTATAGGGTCCTGAAGCATCAGGACTTGTATAGTGACACCATGTGCTCAGTCAGGACAAGTGGAGACCAGGCAACTTGGATGAAGGGAAACACAAATAGCAACTTGATCCAAAACTTTTGTGGCCCTAGGAAGCTTTTAATTGTTGGAATTTAATTTGTACTATGTGGTCCACTTGAGATTTGTTTCTACTTTAGTTTTTGGAAGGCTGGAAAAACATATGGACGGCTTGGATATATAATGCATACATTGAAGTGAGCCCCAAGTTGATCAGGGTTGCACCCACCCGGCTGGATCGGCTAATCCGCGTCCCTCTTTTGGGGTGCACTGCATAAGGTTGGTATATGAGAAATTTACGACTGTGGACCCCACCTTTTATCCCGCGGTTTTTTTGAAGCAATACAAACTTAGAATACACACTTGGACCTCCTCGTACGGACTCAGAATTTCAGGACCAAAATACCCCTCCTTTCACGGTTGTGGCTTTTTCTCTCCCATTTCCACTGCTTGCTTTTTTCCTCTCTCATTTCCACTACTTGCTTTTCCTCTCCCTTTCCATGATTGCTTTCACTACCGTTGCTTTCACCCCCTTTCCTCACTGTGTTTCTGGTAAAAAGACTCCAAAAAATCCTTTTTATGAGCCCTCCTCAATCGCATTTTGTCTTCTTCTCAAAATGGTCGATCCAGAGAAGAAAGCACGCAGCAAAGGTATATTTTAAACTCAGTTGGCCCCACATTGAATGTATGTACTTTCTTTTTTATTTTTTTACTAGAAGAAAAGGTTCTATACGATCGAGCTCATGGGAACTCCCCACGAGGTCGAGCTGTGTGGGCCCCACCATGATGTATGTCGAACATCAACACCGTGAATTTGATGGGTCCCCTTTAAATTATGGATAGTAGAAAAATCAGCCGTATACAGAACTCAAGTGGGCCATACCATTTAAAATGATGTGTAGACATGCCTAAAACATATAAAATTACTTGGTGGGGCCCACCTGAAATTTGGATGTGTCTGAAACACATCTCGGTGAGCCCAAAAAATAAATATGAATGTTTTAATGGAAGGTAACCCCTCTCAAGTTTTGTACGTGGTGTGGCCTACAAAAGTCATGAATTAACTTGAATTTTAAGCTCTAGGCCAACCATGGAATGGTGCATCTGATTGATGGGGTAGATGTTTGACCTACTTCATGATAGGGCCCACACAGCTCGACCTCATTGGTAGTTCACATGAGCTCGACCATATAGAACCTTTTTTTTTCCACACAGACGTATATATACACACGACACATGTGCATGTATGCCCCCGCGCGAGCGCGCGTGTGTGTGTGTGTATACACACATGGTGTTGAGCCACAAATTGAAGCATATCAAAAGATCAAGTGGACCATACCACGGGAAACAGTGGTCATAATGATTTTCTAGTTTGCCCCACTGAATTGTGTAATTTGCCCCGCCTCAATTTCATGCTTGCCCCGTCGATTTTCTAGTTTGCCCCGCTGACTTTCTAGTAGACGGTCGCTGATCAATTTCATGTTTGCCCCGCTGATTGTGTAATTTACCCAACTGAATTTCATGTTTGCCCCGCTGATTTTTTTAGTTTACCCCGCTAATTTTTTAGCTCACTCTCATTGTACTAAGAAAACTCAGTTGGGCTGCCCATATTGAATGTGTGTAGTATATCCATGTTGTCCATTCGTTTTTCCATCTAATTTTAGCAGTTTAGCCCCAAATTGAAGCATATCAAAAGATCAAGTGAATCATACCACGGGAAATAGCGAGGCATAATGATTTCCACTGTTGAAACCATAGTGCGCCCAACAGTGATGTTTGTTTGTTATCAAACATATTCATAAGATAATACAGATATGGATTAATAGAAAACACAATTATAAGCTTATCTAAAACTTCTGTGGCCCCTAAGAAATTATCAACATTAGAAGTTCAATTCAAAATTTCATGTGGTGTGGTCCATTTGACTATTGGATATGTTTAGATTTTTTGGCTCAAGCCACGAAATTATTTGTTAAGTTTGCCCCGCTCATTTTCATATTTGCCTCGCTGATTTTCTAGTTTCCTCCGCTGATTTTTCAGTTTGCCTCACTGATTTTTCAGTTTGCCCCCTGATATTCTAGTTTCCCCCGCTGATTTTCTAGTTTGCCTCGCTAATTTTCCAGTTTGCCCCGCTGAGTTTCTAGTTTCCCCCACTAATTTTTCGGTTAGCCCCGCTGATTTTCCAGTTAACCCCGCTGATTTTTCAGTTTGTCCCGCTGAATTTAATGATTTGCCTTGCTGAATCTCATGTTTCCCCAGCTGAATATCAAGTTTACCCCGATCAATTTCATGTTTTCCCCACTAAATTTCATGTATTCCTCGCTGAATTTCATGTTTGCCCCTTTCAATTTCATGTTTGTCCCGCTGAATGTCTAGGTTCCCTCCCTCAATGTCTAGATTCGCTTCCACATATGGGGTTTTGGTGTGTACATATTGTAATGAAAACGGAGGGGTATTACATACTCCGATAAACATGATATATTACAAATAGAACATCATTGTGGGGCGTAGCAAGCATAATCGGATAGAGTACTACCATTATACTAAGTAAACTCAGTTGGGCCCACACTGAATGTATGTAGTATATCCAAGCCGTCCATCCATTTTTCCAACTAATTTTAGCGGTTTAGCCCCAAATTGAAGCATATCAAAAGATCAATTAGATCATACTATGGGAAACAGCAGGCCATAATGATTTTCACCGTTGAAACCATAGTGGGCCCAACAATGATGTTTGTTTGTTATCAATCCGGGGATTAAACGTTCCCATCCCTTACAATCCCTCAAACCAAACACGTCCCAGGCAAATTTAAACGGATTAGGGTGGATTGGATGGGATTTAAAGGTAATGATAGTGTTGTCAGTGGATTGTCATAAGATCCATGGAAGAATCAGGTCACCCTGTCTGTTTGGCACTCGGGGCCAATCCCGGGATTTAATTTCCAATCCCTTCCAATCTGTTTGACCAAACGGGCCCTTACATTTTTCTATAGTACATAATTATGTAAATATGTATATATAAGTATATAAAAATATTTTTCTATTTTGTAATTCATTTCTTTGTCTATTTATCGGGTTAGTGTTTGTATAGCCTAAGCTTGAGATCGAACCCGATATATCCTGCCCGAGCCCAACCCAATGTCGGGTCGGTCACGGGTCGGTCAGGTTGAACCCGCCAATGTGCTAGTACATGAAATTAGTAATGAGCAAACTATCAAATCAGCGAGGGAAACATGAAAATGAACGGGGCAAACTAGAAAAACAGCGAGGGAAACATGAAAATGAGCGGGGCAAACTAGAAAAACAGCAAGGCAAACTGAAATATTATCAGCGGAGCAAACTAGAAAAACAGCAGGGCAAACTAAAATATCACGGGCAAACTAGAAAAATAGTGGGGCAAACCAAATATCATGAACAAACTAGAAATAAAGCAAGTACAAATGAAATATGAGGGGCAAACTAGAAATACAAAATAGGCAAATCGAAATATCATGGGACAAATCTGAAATATCGGGTAAACTAAAAAAAAAAAAATAGCGCGACACAACCGAAATATCAAATAGTGGCAAACTAGAAAAACAATGTAGGCAAACCGAAATATCGTCACAAACTAGAAAAACAGCGAGGCAAACTGAAATATCAGCGGGACAAACTAGAAAAACAGCGAGGCAAACTGAAATATTAGCGGGGCAAACTAGAAAAATAGCGAGGTAAACTGAAATATCAGCGGGGCAAACTAGAAAAACAGCGAGGCAAACTGATATAACAGCGGGACAAACTAGAAAAACAACGGAGCAAACTGAAATATGAGCGGGGCAAACTGAAATATGAGCAGGGCAAACAAGAAAAATAACGAGACAAACTGAAATATAAGAGGGACAAACTAAAAAACAAATAGACAAATTGAAATATGAGTGGCAAACAAAAAAAACAGCATTGGGGCAAATCGAAATATGAAAGCGGGCAAACTAGAAAACAATGTAGGCAAACCTGAAATATGAGCGGAAAAAATAAGAAAAATTAGCTTCTCCCACCCCAAAATCATATGTTGTAAGTTAAGTAAATCATTCCAGTTTAGGAGATATGCTTGTTAAATAAATAGACAAAAAAATGAATTAAAAGATAGAAAAATATTTTTATATACTTATATATACATATTTACATAATTATGTATTAAAGAAAAATGTAAGGGGGAAAACGTTCTCCATGTAAAAAATAAAAATAAAAATAAAAATAAAAATAAAATAAAATAAAAGAGAAAAAAGTACATAACACTACAGTTTTGGCTATGGTTATAATCCGTAGCGATAGACCCAACTCTGACCGGGTCGACCGGGTCCTATCCCGGTTGACCCCAACTCGCTGGCTTCATTTTTTTTTAATTAATTTTCTTTTTCTTTTTTCCTGTTGTGATCCCCACCGATTTTTGTGGGTCCCATTATGAGGTATGTGTTATATCCAAACCGTCCATCTATTTTACGAACTCGAATTAAGGCTTGAGGTGAAAAATAAGACAGATCTAGATATCAAGTGGACCACACTGTTAAAGGTAGTGGGAAATTGAACATCTACCATTGAAACCCTTTTAGGGGTTACAGAAGTTTTGGATCATTATGAAATTTGTTTTTCCTCTTCACCCAGGTCTTTGTGACCCTATGAATGAACTTAGACGGGGAGGATTTCTCACAAACATCAAAGTGGGCTCCACCTGAGTTTCTAATGGTTGACGCTCGCTCAACATTGTTTCCTATAATGTGGTACACTTGAGATTTAGATATACCTCATTTTTGGTCTCATACCATAAAATGATCTTGAAAAATATATGGACGGCATGGATGAAAAGTATACATCATGGTGGGGTCCACAGACCACCGACCGTCCGCCATTAGCTGTGACAAGGAGAGTACCAAATCTGTTTCCGTCAAAAGGAGGGGTAATTTCGTCCTGAAATTCCGACTCCGTACGAGGAGGTCCAAGTGCGTATGTTAAGTTTGTATTGTTTCAAGAATATGCAACGGATAAAAGGTGGGGTCCACAGTCGTAAATTTCCCTTGGTATATGCTGCCTGCATTGGTAGCGGATTACGTGGTGTGCCATAAACCACCGTGTGTTGAGGTCACCGGGATCTGTGGGTCTCACCATGACGTATGTCATGTATCCACACCGTCAGTCCATCATCAGCCCAAAAATGTGGCAGATCCAGAGCTTAAATTGACCACACCAGAGAATGCAGCGGAGAGAATGATTTCCAGTACTTTTGAAACCTTCGAAGGCCCCACCATGATGTTTATTTGCACATTCAAAATGTCACACAGACCTAGATGAAGGGAAAAAACAAATATCAAATTAAACCATAACTTTTTTGAACCGTTGGATTGAAAGTTACATTCTTAAAATGGTTGAATTAAAAGAAGCTATAAAGGAAGCGAAAGTAGTCTATGAGATCCGGGCCCAATTCTATACCGGGCAAGATGTAATCGGGTTCAAGTGGGTTCATTTCGAATAAATTCATTCTGAATATGAAGAATATCGAGAAATTATTGTTTGAAGTCTCTCTCTCTCTCTCTCTCTCTCTCTCTCTCTCTCTCTCTCTCTCTCTCTCTCTCTATATATATATATATATATATATATATATATATATATATATATATATATATATATATATATTTGTTTCTAAACTGTCTTTCAATTAAATTTTGTATGTAAGATTATTGAAAATAATTGTTTGATTATTTTTCTTAGTGATTTTTATGCTATGTAGAACTTGGTTATGGTGAAAGTAGTTATGAGGGATAGAAAGAATGGCCGCCTTTTCATACTGAAGTTCCCTTCTGATGTTATTTTAACTTTTTTTTCCCTCATAGTTTTAATTGACCTTATCAACGAATGGAATACATCATGGATATGCATCCTTATAGTGAGCCTTGAAAAGAGTTCAAACACCACTGTTTTCCTATGGCGTGGTTCACCTAAGATTCGGGTATACTTAATGTTTGGGACCGTGTCCTAAAATGGGCAGAGAGTGAATATACAATATATCATCAAGATGGGCCCCAAGGTGTAGAGCGGGTTGTGTACAATTTTATGGCCAAGATATACCAAAAAAAGCCCGATCAGAGGCGGAAGTGATTCAGTCCGTCAGAACCTTAAAACGGGCGTATCTCGCAAACCGGAATGAGTAATCCCACATGCTTATATGATTTTGGGTAGGAGAAGCTACTTTATTCACCTAACTATGCATGCCGAATTTGTGAGATTCCATCAAATCGACGGTAGAATTTCTATTTTATTCGTTTTTACTATTTATATAAACTTTTAGTTTGATTATAACTCTTTGTCTGTTAGGCTTTAATAGTTGCGTCTAACAAGGAAAAGTGCTTAGAAAAGTTAGGAGAATAGCATGATTAAGCCAAATATGACACTTACTATTTTTGGCCGAAAACTATAATGTCTATTTATAGTAAGTCACGATTTTACTATTTATAGCGAGTCACGATTTCTAGAAGGAAGACTGTGCTCGACCTCATCACACCCATCCCTGTCTCAATGGTACTTAACGGTAACACCCACTGATCTGTTACCCGGCTAACACCTAATCTGCGCCCATATCTTACACTGCTCCAAAAAGCTCTAGACCATTAATCGTGTTGACCTTGGCCCACCTATTCATGATGGCCGCAGGAATGTAAATTGTGCAGTCGAGATTGCAGGACAGTGAGTGACATTGCACTGCGATACTACGTTTATAGTTGTTATTATTGTTATTTTTTGATTTTTGGTTTTTTCATTATTAGTACTAATCACCTCATCCATCCCTCCCTCAGGGGGCCCACAGTTCTCAGTAAATGGGCTTGAGAGGTGGGCACCACCTCTATTTGCTTAGTCTTTTTTTGAGTGGGTGCCGTCACCTCAGCTTAAACTAATGGGAGTCTGCAAAGTGCAAACGATCTTCCTCTCTCGACCAGGAGCTCATACGGTACATAAGAGCCATTTCTACATAATACACATGGAAGGTTTTATACCATCCATCTAACTACCCCCATCGTAGATGGGAAATCAACGAAATAACACGTGTCCAAGATGTTGTTAAGCATCCGATCAGTGGGCTTCGAAGTAATGGTTTGAAACAGAAGTACCTGCGTATCAACCATCACTAGACTATTAAATAACTATTCTCCATAGTTTCTCCTTGATAAATTCATGAATATTCACAAACTTCAGGCTCAGGCCCATCTGGCAACCTCGCCAAGCCCCACACGTGCCAGGCTCACCGCTAATTTCAGGACTGTGGGCTGAACTTCCCGACACGTGGGTACCCACTCAACAGGGCCAAATTTTAGTGGGTCTGGGTCCATCTAATGGATCCGTTAAGAAATCGGATCAGGCTTGGGTCTCAATCTCACCTTTTTAGACCCAATAAAAATTCAGGTCTAACTGGTTTGGGTCGGGTCCATGTGATGGACTCAGTTAAAGTCAAGTCTGGTTGGATCCAGCTAACCTGAGCTGGCCTGGCTCAGACAATTGGTCCCAGCCGCCTTGGGTACCGAAGAGTAGCAGCTAAGTGGTGAGGATGTTCATGCCGGACCTTATGTGCTAAGGATCCAAGCAGGGCATTAAGCCACAGATAAGTCTTATGAGACTTATCTGAGTCGACTCGGACTTGGCAATATCCAATCTAGTTCAATACCACAAGTCAACCTCCCAATCACCCCTGAGTTGGGTGAGCCGGGTCAATTTATCCTTAACTCGGGCAAGTCACATCTCAACTCAGGACTGACCGAGTCGGTCTGAGTCTTGTACTCTTTTAACCATGGACTCAAGTCCAAGATCAGTTTTCAAGATAAGTAGAACTGGGCTGGGTGATCAGCCTATGGAAAATATTCAGCCTCCTAGCCTCGCCTCTATTTACTAACAGGCCCCAAGGCCTCTTGGTTCATATAAATTCTGCAAACCCAATCCACAATGGGTTACACACTAACCTGACTTGATCTACTTTTTTTTTTTTTTTTTTAAACACATGCACACACACCCCCACACCCTCACGTCACACGCACACACACCCCACACACGCACACCGTGGTATTTCACCACCGTGGGTACTCAAACCCATGACCCGGTGTTGAAACTCTAGGGAGTCTACCACCCGTGTAAGAGTATAAAATTTATCAAGCCTGAGCCAACTGGATATGACCTTATTTAATTGTAAACGGACTAGACTAGACCGACCTGACCCACTTTTTACCATTGCACGCCTTGGCCAACTTCTCTCTCAAAATTTCAAAATCCAACGCTCCAAAAAGGCTCCCCACAATTTCCTTATAGGATATTCATTCCATTCTGAGATCAAACCTCCAAATGCCTCTCTATAAATAAGCTCCCAAACACACTTCTATTTCTACACAAGAATCCTCCTACACACATGCATTTTGTTCTATTATATTAAACTACAAAAGCATGTCTGTAAGTATGCATTTTTGTTTTTGTTTTTGGTAGTGATTATATCGTAATTAGTGACTAATCACATGCTAACCTCCGATCAATGCTGCGGCCTGGTTGTAGGTGATACAGGTGAGGCTCCCCAACCTCGACCGTGAGGGCTGTGCCACAAAGATTTGAAAAGCTCTCTTCAAGCTCGAAGGTATATGGATGATCAATCTCTTATTAAGGCTTTGTTTGGTTGCACCAAATATCAAAAAAATTCATGATATTGCACAGCCAAACACGGCCTAAGAGTTTGTATTAGTATGGCTTGTGCTAGTCACAGCTTGTTTGGATTAGCTGCAACATGATATGATTTGCAATTCCAAGCTGTCCAACATGTGTGGAGCACGAAAAAACACCAGTTGGATATCATATGACACCAGTTGATCGTCTAACATAAATGGACGTGGTTCTTAGACCATAGTCATTTAGATGGGGCCCACCAGATGGATGGTTTGGATTGTTGAGCCATGCAGCTATATGGGCCCCATCTAGTAATGCACATTTTCTAATCCTAAGCATGTTTCTTGTGTTAGCTAAGGGCGTGTTTGTTTGCACCAAATAACAAGATATTTCATGATTAGTCAGTTTAATTTGGTGCAAAAATCATAAAATTTCATGATATTTGGTTCAACCAAACACACCATAGACAAACTCAATATTCAAAGCCATGTCATCTGTTAGCAGATTCAGTTGCTAGCTTCCAAAATGCAAATTACTTCTCTAGCTTCTCACATTGGGTTAGGGGTCTAAGAGCCAGATATGGGCCCAGGTCGGGCCTACAAAAGACCTCGAAGTCTTGTATGGGCCTTATAGGAAAGTGGACCTATGCCTACAAAAATTTATGTTGCCCAAGTACAGGTGGCAATGGACGAGTCTTGTGTCAGGCCGAGCTAGGCCATGGTCGATCCAACAGTTAAGACCCAGGGCCTGATCCTGGCCTGAACTTGCGTGGGCCTACCACAGAGGCCTGGTTTAAGCCCGAAAGAATTGGTTACCCGAGCCTGCCCAGACTCGGCTCGGCCTCGGCCTGATCAGAAATTGATAAAATTCTTATTTCCCACCTGAATATTTTCTATCCATCCACTGATCAAGTGGGCCACACATGCACAAAGAAATAGACATTTTAAAGGAATGAAACCACAATGGCCTATATTTAAGATGGATCCATGGCATATTTGTAAGATATAATACATGTACATATGGTGGAAGTCTTAAGTGGGGCCTACTTGATTAACTGATGGAATCTTGAACAGGTATGCTACATTGGCACATGGGCCACCCCTTGATAATCATAGATGAATAACTAGCATGTTGATTTATTCATTTCTTTCCATGCTCCGCAGGAGTAGATGAAATAGACATAGAAATGGAAACACAGAAGGTTACCGTAAGAGGGCATGCAGCGGAGGAGAAGAGGTAATCAAGACCATCCGTCGGACTGGGAAGGCTGCCGAGCCATGGCCATTCCCAGCTTACTCCCATTATTCATCATTTTATAAATACCCGGCCCATGTAGCTAACCACTACTACGAACGGTCCAGCAACGATGTGGCGAGTGTACACACTTTCTTCTATACTCCTGCGACATACTCAGTGGTTGTGGCATCTAATGAAGCTGTGGCATCCCTTTTCAGCGATGAAAGCTGTGGCATCCGTTTTCAGCGATCCACATGCATGCACCATCATGTGATCATGTGGTTTTATTTTATTTTTAATTTTTATTTATTTTTATTAAATGTTCAATCGATAAGGTTGTATTGTTTTGTTATTGAGAAATGATCCAGTGGTTCATATCATTATAAGTTACGGTGCTCCTTCTTGTATTGGAAGATGTTGATAGTCTGACTGATTGATCAATCTATGCTGTCCGTTAGTCCAGTATTCATTTCAAGGTCTACAATGCAAAAAATCACACTTGTTGGATGATTCAATCCATACTTGCCCTTTTTTCAATTTATATCCATCTATTTGCAGGCCATTGGTGCAATGGTTAGGATTGACTGATAATAGTGATTGTTTAGAAACATAAGCAATCCAAATTGTTGATTGGACCTATTCTTATGTAAACAATCAAAGCTGTCCATTTTGTAAGCTGTTGATGGATGCTTTGAACAGTGAATTTTCTATGGTAGCCTGCAAAATTTGTGATGGGCCTGATGGATGGTACAGATCGAGCAATCAAATTATTCAAAGGTCCCAACACAACTAGGAGCACTATAATTTATAGCGCGCTCGGGATTATTCGTCTTTGTTACTCCATGGGCTTTGTACATTTGGCTTTAGTAATGAAGTTGGGGAGTGAGGGTGTTTGTGAAGTTGTGTAAGGGTATTTTTGTCATTAATGAAATATCAACGTCTCTATTTAAATGACAGTTCGATCAATGATTCCTGACTGTCTGTCAGGTCCAACACACATTTTCATGAGATACAATCAACCACTCCTGACCATAGACTAGTCCGAATGGACTGGGGCTCGGCCTCGAGTCACCACCGATTCAGGGGAGTTTCGCTGATGTACCACCGAATCGCCACATGACTCAAGACCATATGAGTTAGGTTGAATCGTCGAGTCTTAAATCCATGCTCCTGACCAACCATTAGCTCAAACGCTTTCATGAGCTACCTTGTAAAAATTACACAGATCGGATGGTCAGATCCATCTAAAAGTTTCACTTATTTTTCCGTAGCCTTCCATTTCTTGCACCATTTGACTAGATGGTTTGGATCGTTCGATAGAAGTACTTCCTTTTATTATAGATGTGACTTAGTACTTAAGCATTAAATCAAGCAACTTAGAGGGAGAGAGATGCGAGAAGTTGAGGGAGAGGAAGAGGGTTGAACTGAGGTTAGGAATCAGAAAAAGAGACCCCCCAAAATCAGCTCATTTGTGGGACATCCCTTGTTCAACTACACCAAAGAGGAGATCGGAGCAAGATTGGTAATTTTGGAGCGGGGAGGAGCCAGGGATTCACTTTCACGAGGTTTCGAGAGTAGGGGGAGGTATACCTTGCAGTGGAGAAACTCAATAACATGAAATTGAGGGATAGAAACATGGAGATCAAAGAGGATCACTAGAGGGTGCAGGCAGTGTTGTCAATTGATGTCTTAAATCTGTAAACTCATCAATCTGTTTATGACAGGTTCGATGACATTGAGCAGGCTTCGATGCCATCGAAGTCAGCTCGATGCTATCGAGTTATTCTAGGATTTCCCCTCAAGGTTGCTGGACATATTGGTGCCACTTTTCGATGACATCGAAGATATATTCGATGCCATCGAAGCTGGGGTCAAGCTAATCGGAGATTTTCGAAAACTCTATGTTTAATTGTTGGATGTTTTTTGTGGTTGTTCGATGAATTCGAACGTTTTGCACAGAATTTTGTTGATCCATCGGATCTGCGAAATTTGCTTCCTATTTTGTTTGAGATTCTTTCTAAAGCTATATATATGGGTGTAAATGGGGTTGAGAGGTATTCTAAAGTTTACAAAACTATACTTAGGGTTTCTAAATCGTCCTAGGACTTCGAAGGAGTGTAACAAGGGTAAGATTCGAGGTTGTTTGAATCGGGCCGGTAAGCTCTTTCTCTTTGTAATCTCTACTTTTATAGTGATTATCTGTCGCTTTGTGCCGTGATTTTTTCCCACAAGGGTTTTCCACGTAAAAACTGTTGTGTACTCTTTACTTTGCTTGGTGCTTTTGGATTGCCATCCTAGATTCATCTCTGTTTGCTTCCGCGGTCCCCCACCAATAGGCAGGAATATTGGCAAAGTCTAAACTGATCATTCTTCTACAATCTTATTGCCCTAGAAATTGAGGGATAGAAAGAATGGAGATCAAAGAGGTTCACCTTGTGTTTGGATGCTCTAATTTGCTAGTAAATTATTTAGTAAATGATTTACTAGCAAAGACCCCTTATCATTTACCAGCAAAAATGAGAAAATAAGTGATGGGGATTTTCTCCTCATTGCTGAGTTCGATGAAATCGAACCAGTTTCGATATCATCGATAATTGTCGGGATTTTTCACATCTGGTCGCTGGACAGTTTTTTGTCCTATTTCGATATCATCGAAGGACCTTAGATGATATCGAAGGCTGTCATCGAGAGACCTTCGATGACATTGATAATTGTCGAAAATTTTCACCGTGGTCGTTGTACAGTTTTTGGTCCTCTTTCGATATCATCGAAGGACCTTAGATGATATCGAAGGTCATCATCGAGAGACCTTTGATATCATCGAAGAGTTACGCAGATGCGATTGCAAAAACGCAGATTCTGCGGAAATTGTTTCCCATTTTGATTATATCTCTTTCTATTCTTATATAAAGGGGTGTATGCAGGATTGGGATATATTCCAGAGTATTCTAAGGTTTCCTAAAAATTTTCTAAGATGGCTTAAGGCTATCAAAGGTGAGAGAGAGAGAGAGAGAAAGAAAGAGAGAGAGGAAGCTTGTGGAAGGGAGATTCTACTCGTAGAGGTGATCTACTTCGCAGTCCACGTCTCAGCGCTTCTACATCCTCGTCATCGGTGAGATCTCTCCATTTTTCTTTTGTTCTCTTATTGTTCATCCATTCTTACGTGAGTGAAGAAGGTTTGATCCAAGCGGTGTGTGCTTGTGATCTGTTGTAATGTTCTGCTTTATAGTGGATTGTTGATCTAGACGAGGTCCCGTGGTTTTTACCTCTTTGAGGTTTTTCCATGTAAAATTCCCTAGTGTCGTGTGGTTTATGCTTTGATTTATTTCATTGCTTTATTATCCCATAATTCTGGTATTTTTAGGAGGCCAGATCCTAAGGTTTTGTGCAAAGCCCCCTACAAAGTAGTATCGGAGCTAAATTCATTGAACAGAGTGGAATCGGTTTTGAATTATGGAAGGTGGCTCATCAAGGATAATCAACCTCAATGGTTCTAACTAGACCATATGGAAGGCCAAGATGGAGGACTTGCTTTATTGCAAGAACCTATATTCTCCAATTTTAGGCATATCAGCAAAATCCAAGGATATGTCTGATGATGATTGGAAGAAGATGGACCGGAAGGTGGTGGGGTTTATTAGACAATGACTGGATGATTCCGTGTTCCACCATGTGTCTACAGAGACCTCAGCCGCTAGCCTATGGCCAAAATTGGAATGGTTGTATGAGAGGAAGATAGCCGGTAATAAAATTTTCCTGATAAGACGACTAGTGAATCTAAAGTTCAAAGATGGTGGTTCTGTGGCCGAGCACATGAATGAGGTCAGCAATATAGTGAATCAGCTCTCCGCTATGAAGATGGTCCTGGATGATGAATTGTAGGCTTTTGTTATTGCTTAGTTCATTGACTGATAGTTGGGAGACATTGGTGGTGTCTCTAAGTAACTCTGCGCTAGACGGGAAGATATTCATGGAACAGGTAATCAGTTGTCTCCTCAATGAGGAGACAAAGAGGAAGTCTCAGGGGTCTACTCAGCAAGAGGCCCTTGTGACACAGGAACGAGGGAGAGGAAAGAACAAGAAGGGCGGGAAGGCCCGAGATAAATCTAGAGGCAAGTCGAGTACCAGAAAGGATGTTGAATGTTGAAATTGTGGCAAGAAGGGCCACTATAAGCAAGAATGTCGTAAGAATAAGAACAACAAGAAAGGAAAAGGAAAGGAGAAGGAAGATGAATCAGATTTCACTGTGGTCGCTTCAGATGGCGACGTTGTAGTTATTCTTTCAGCAGATCACGATGTATGTCTCACGGCTACGAGTCAGGACACCGACTGGGTGATAGACTCAGGAGCCTCGTTTCATGCGACTCCATGTAGGAATTTCTTCATAAGCTACAAGTCGGGTGACTATGACACCGTGAAGATGGAAAATTCTAGCATATCGAAGATCATAGGGGTCGATGATATTTGTGCAAAGATCGATGTGGGCTACACATTGGTTCTCAGGGATGTGAGGCATATCTTAGACCTTCGCCTCAACTTGATGTCAATGGGAAGGTTGGATGATGATGGCTATGAAAGCCGGTGTGCTGCTGGGCGCTGGAAGCTCATCAAGGGTTCGTTGATTGCAGCCAGAGGAAAGAAGTGTTGTACCCTTTACAAGGCAAGTGTCAGTGTGTGCGAGGGTGGGTTGAACGCGGCAGAAGATTCAGTTATTGACATGTGGCACAGGCGTCTAGGCCACACGAATGAAAAAAGGCTTCAGCTACTAGCGAGGAAGCAGCTCCTTCCAGACGTGACAGGTACACCTCTCAAAACATGTCTTGATTGTTTATCAGGGAAACAACATAGAGTTTCATTCGTTAAAACTGCTTCTCATGTTAATAAAGTGCATGCATTAGATATAGTTTATTCTGATGTTTGTGGTCATATGAGGACAAAAACCTTGGGTGGGGCATTGTATTTTGTCACTTTTATAGATGATGCATCTAGGAGGGTATGGGTTTATGCTTTGAAATCCAAGGACGAGGTCTTTGGTGTATTTAAATTGTTTCATGCTATGGTCAAGAGAGAGACAGGTAGATCATTGAAATGCATCCGCACTGACAATGGTGGTGAATACATTGGTGACTTTCATGAGTACTGCAAGTCCTTAAGTATACGGCATGAACAGACGGTTCCCAAGACCCCCCAGCATAATGGTGTAGCTGAGTGAACGAATCGCACCATTGTAGAGAGAATCAGATGCATGTTATCCCATGCGAAGTTGCCCAAGACATTCTGGGGAGAAGCAATGCATATAATAATGTATCTAATAAACAGGTCTCCATCAGCCCGTTGAATGGAGAAGTGCCGGAGAAGGTGTGGACTGGACAGGATCCATTGTACAGTCATCTCAGGGTATTTAGATATAGGGCATCCGTTCACGTACCAAAGGACGAGAGGTACAAGCTCGATATAAAGATCAAGCAATGTGTGTTCTTAGGGTACGATGAAAAAAAGTTTGGTTACAGATTGTAGGATTCGACCGAGAAGAAGCTCGTTAGGAGTAGAGATGTGGTTTTTTTTTAAGATCAGTGTATAGAAGACATTGGTGAGCCAGAGAAGAGCCAGCCTAGTTCAAGTGAGCTAGAGGACATGGATCCGGTTATTCCTCTCATGGTGCCTGATGATGGGGGAGTACAGCAAGGTGTAGAGGATGAGGGAGTTCCTTCAGAAGATGGACTAGGAGAGCAGCCCCCACTTGATCCACCTGTTGAGCCACAGGTGAGGAGGTCATCTAGGGACAGACAGCCATCTAAGAGGTACTCGCCGCATGAGTACATTATGCTCACTGATGGAGGAGAGCCAAAAGATTATTTTGAGGCCCTAGCCGACGAGCATAAGGGAGAGTGGTTGAAAGCTATGTAAGAGGAGATGGAATCCTTGAATAAGGACCACACCTATGATATGGTGAAATTGCCTAAGGGAAAGAAAGCTTTAAGCAACAAGTGGGTGTTCAGAAAGAAGGTTGAGCTGAAGAATTCACAAACGAGGTTTAAGGCCAGACTTGTGGTGAAAGGGTTTGGTCAGAGAAAAGGCATAGACCTCGAGGAGATATTCTCATAAGTGGTGAAGATGACATCCATACGGGTGTTGTTGGGTTGGCGGCTAGCATGGATCTGGAGATAGAGCAGTTAGATGTTAAAATTGTCTTCCTCCATGGTGACCTAGAAGAAGAGATCTACATGCACCAACCAGAGGGGTTCGAAGTCAAGGGCAATGAGCATATAGTATATAGGCTAACGAAGAGCTTGTATGGGCTAAAACAAGCTTCACGGCAATGATACAAGAAGTTCGACTCATTTATGTTGAAGCATGGGTATGACAGAATGGAGTCGGACCACTATATGTTCACGCGCAAGTTCTCAGATGGTGATTTCTTAGTTCTGTTGTTATATGTTGATGACATACTCATCATGAGAAAAGACAAAGAAGATTGACAGACTGAAACAGGAGTTGGGCAAGTCGTTTGCGATGAAAGACTTGGGCCCGGCTAAACAGATCCTAGGAATGGAGATCACCCGTGACAGAAGCAGTAGGAAGCTTTAGCTATCATAAGAGTGGTATATTGAGAAAGTCCTAAAGCGGTTTAATATGAATGCAGCGAAGCTGGTCAATACTCCATTGGATAGTCACTTCAGATTGAGCGACAAGCATGTCCCAAGACGAAAGCAGAGGTGGATGAGATGCAGAAGATACCATACACGTCAACTGTAGGAAGTTTGATGTATGTTATGGTGTGTATACACCCAGACATAACATATGCAGTTGGTGTTGTTAGCCGGTATCTTTCCAATCCTGGCAAAGAGCATTGGGCAGCGGTGAAATGGATATTACGGTATCTAAGAGACTCATCCGGGTTAAGCCAATACTATGGTGATGGAAAACCTGTGTTAGAGGGCTACACAGATGCAGATATGGCAGGTGATATAGACTCCAGGAAGTCTACATCGGGGCTCATGTTCACGTTTGCAGGGGGAGCGATTTCTTAGCAGAGCAAGCTACAGAAGGTCGTAGCATTGTTGACGATAGAGGCTGAGTACATTGCAGTCACAAAGGCATGTAAAGAGATGCTTTGGATGAAGAGGTTCCTACTAGAACTTAGCCTGAAGCAGGAGCAGCACGTGGTCTATTACAATAGTTAAAGTGCTATACACTTGAGCAAGAATCCAAGTCAGCACTCTAAGTCAAAGCACATAGAGATTTGATATCACTGGATCAGGGATACTTTGGAACAGAAGGTGTTATAGCTTGAGAAGGTCCACAGGGATGATAATAGGTCAGACATGATGACCAAAGCTTTGCTCAAGGGTAAGTTTAAGGTTTATAGAAACCAGACTGACTTGAAGAAGGTGAATTCCTCCTGAGTCGAAAAGGAAGAGATTTGATGGGGATTTTCTCTTCATTACTGGGTTTGATGAAATCGAACCAGTTTCAATATCATCGATAATTGTCGAGATTTTTCACCGCTGGTTGCTGGACAGTTTTTGGTCTGTTTCGATATCATCGAAGGACCTTAGATGATATCGAAGGCTGTCATCGAGAGACCTTCGATGACATCGATAATTATCGAAATTTTCACCCTGGTTGCTGGACAGCTTTTGGTCCTATTTCGATATCATCGAAGGACCTTAGATGATATAGAAGGTTGTCATCGAGAGACCTTTGATATCATCCAAGAGTTACGCAGATGCGATTGCAGAAACAAAGATTCTGCGGAAATTGTTTCCTATTTTGATTATACCTCTTTCTATTCTTATATAAAGGGGTGTATGCGGGATTGGGGTATATTCCAGGGTATTCTAAGGTTTCCTAAAGGTTTTTTAGGAGGGGTTAGGGCTATCAAAGGTGAGAGAGAGAGAGAGAGAGAGAGAGAGAAAGAGAGGAAGCTTGTGGAAAGGAGATTCTGCTCATAGAGGTGATCTACTTCGCAGTCCACGTCTCAGCGCTTCTACGTCCTCGTGATCGGTGAGATCTCTCCATTTTTCTTTTGTTCTCTTATTGTTCATCCACTCCTACGTGAGTGAAGAAGGTTTGATCCAAGCGGTGTGTGCTTGTGATTGGTTGTAACGTTCTGCTTTATAGTGGATTGTTGATCTGGACGAAGTCCCGTGGTTTTTACCTCTTTGAGGGTTTTCCACGTAAAATTCACTGGTGTCGTGTGGTTTATGCTTTGATTTATTTCATTGCTTTATTATCCTATAATTCTGGTTTGTTTTTGGAGGCTAGATCCTAAGGTTTTGTGCAAGGCCCCCTACAATAAGTTTGCAGAAAAATTTGTGTTTTTCTCTATGTGTATTCGACAGTCAAAATGGACTGCTATATATAAGCTTACAAGAGAAAATCAAGATCCTAAATTAGATCCTAAATTGTAAAAAATTAAAATAAAAATCTAACTAATTCCCTTAATTGAAGGGATTATAAATCTCCTAAATATATACATGAAAGAATATCCCTTAATTTAAACTAACGTAATCTTAACACTCCCCCTCAAGTTGGAGGATGTATATCCAACATGTTTGTAAGACCCGTATCCTAGTTCGCACTGTTCCGATGAATCCTCGATCTTTTTCGTCGAAGTCCGGCAATCCGCGACTAATAATCATGACAATCAAGCACACCGTGTGCATCATGTAGATTCGAGTCGGTTTAATCCGAGACTGTATCATTGCAACCGCACCCGTCGCCGCTGTTGTTCCAACGCGCCACTCACGCACCGATCCGATACCCCGACCGAGAAGATGTGAGTCGGCGTTGATATTTCAAGACGATTTTGCCCAATTATCATCACATTAAGACTTTAAGGCAAAAAACGCCGCACTTTTACGATCCCGAGGAATCTCTATGAAATGTCACATCAATCAATCACATCCATCACTTCATATGTCAAGTACAACCACTCCATCTCCAAGTACAAGCAACCATCCCTTTCCCATTCCCAAAGTCAACCAAACCCATACTCTCCTTACACACCCATCACTCACCCATCACACCCATCTCTCTCTCCCTACATCACATCTCTTTTCTCTCTCTCATTCTTTAACCATTTCCAAGCAAGAGAGCCAACGTCAAGTAATCCCTAAAGGAGAGAGAACCCTAAGTGTGGCCCACTTCCTACCACCCAATCTCCATGTACCTACTTTCCCATCCTAGCCACCCATTTCCCATCTCCACCATCAAAGAGGAGCACAAGGAGAGTGGCTTCCCAACGGACCAAGAAGATCATGAGGTGGGTGCTTCTATAGGTGTAGATTTCTTGTTTTGATGATGGGCCAAATGAGGCCTACCGATCAATGGTATGGATCTCATTTTGGACCCTAAATGTGGCCAATGGTCCACTTTGATTTCAAGATCAATCCATGATGGGGCTATTCTCCATGGACCCCATCATGATGTTTACTTTCTTTGCATAACATGGTCATTTAGACCATCCATTTTGGTGGAAAAAGGATCTCCACCGTTGATTTTGATCGGTGGGGCCATATGAAATGAGACCCACTTAATGTATGTTGTAGATCATGCAAAGGAGGGCCCATAGTGGCGGGGTCCCTCCACCACACGTTTATCTTTCTCTTTCTCTCCCTCTTTCTTTCTTTTTCTATGTGTATGAGATGATAAGGCCTTGTGGCCCACCCGGATGGACCCCACCATGAAATAAGTATTTTACCCAAGCCGACCGTGGGTGGGGCCCATCTTATGTGTTGAACTCACACCATCCATCATGCGGTGGTCCACCTAAACAAGGCCCACCTTAAAGATATTGCTAAGTCCAAAACGTCCAGCGTCTGGACGTTGCTTGAAAGGAAAACACAAATATAAGCCTCGTTTCAAGGCTATTTGGGTGAGCCATTAGTGTAGGCCCCACCTTGATGTATGTAGATGATCCACGAGTCCATTCTATTCTTAAGACTCATTTTAGGCGTTGAACCAAAAGATGAGGTGATCCGATAATCGAAGTAGGCCTTACCATAGGAAACAATAGTTTTGCCGTTAAAACTTTGAAAAATGATTCTTGGGGTCCACATAAAGCTTGGACCCACCGAAATTTGGTTTGGGACGATTCTAATTTTGTGGGACACATATAATGGGTCGGGGTAGATCTGGTTAATGTGGGTCCCACCTAGGGTAACAAAAATTATATATATATGAGAAAAGGTGGCAGACACCTTGCTGACATGACGTGCACAAAAAAGGAATGGGTCCGCATTGGCCCTAGTTGTGGACCCTACCGTGATGTGTGTTCTAAATCTCTGCCGTCCATTTGTTGGGACCCCTTCGATGAGGCGTCGATTCCAAAAATCAGCCATGAATAGTTCTTAGATGGTCCACATCGCCACTGTCTATACGAAGGTATGTTAAACCACTCGGAAATGATTCATTTGGGGTCTACTTGAAGCTTGGACCCACCTGAAATTTAGTTTGGACGCCTAATTTTGTGGGACACATACAATGGACGGAGTAGATCCGGTTAATGTGAGTCCCATCTAGGAAAAATAAAATAAATAAAATATATTGCATGCTTTTGCTGCATTGACGTCCAGAGGAGTCTGGACGTCCAACGTTAAAAAGGGTGGGCTCCATTGGCTCCAGTTGTGGACCCCACCATGATGTATATTTTATATCCACTCGAGTCCATGAGGTGGACCACCCCCGAGGTGGGTCCCCTCCAAAATCGAACAGATCCAGAAAAGGCGACCACACCACAAGAAAAGCAGCGATTGAACTCTACCATGAAACCCTTTTATGGGCCATAGAAGTTCGGATTAAGGTGAAATTTGTTTTCACCCTTCACCCTGAGTCCACGTGACCTTATGAACGGGTTGGATGGAAAATAAACATTACAGTGGGCCCACATGGGACCCACACGGATGTATGTGTTTTATGCTCACCGTCCAGGCGGACGGTGGCACCCACCAAAATGTATGGATTTTGTTCACTCTGTCATCCAAAGCAACTGGTCGGACTGGCTTTGCCTATCCGACATGTGAAGCCGTAGTAGGCCCCACTGGCCACACACATTGGTGGACCCCACCATGATATTTGTGTTGCATCCAAACCAAGTCTGGATCCTCCATTTTGGCAAGCCTATCTTAAGTCTTGAGGCTAAAAATGGGGCAGACCTATACTTCAAGTGGACCCCACCTTGGCATACACATGAGGCCCATATGAGGAGGCCCATACCGATGTATTTATGGCCGTTGTTGAGGCCCACCTTGATGTGTATTTATGGCCGTTGTTGAGGCCCACCTTGATGTGTATTTATGGCCATTGTTGAGGCCCACCTAGATGAGTACTTGTGGCCGTTGTTGAGGCCCACCTTGATGTGTATTTATTGCCGTTGTTGAGGCCCACCTGATGTGTAATTGTGGCCGTTATTGAGGCCCACCTCGATGTGTATCTGTGGCCATTGTTAAGGCCCACTTGATGTTTTCAAAGGCCCATTTTATGTATCTTAGGGCCCATGGGTTGAGGCCCATTGTGATGTATTAGGGTCCATAGGTTGAGGCCCATTATGACGTATTCAAGGCCCATGGGATATGGCCCATTCGATGTACATAAGGCCCATTGGTGTGGCCCATACGCATGTGGCCCATGTGGTGAGGCCCACGTTGATGTACTTGTGGCTATCCGTTGAGGCCCACCTTGGTATATACATATGGCCCATGCGATGTGGCCCACTTGTCATATTTATGGCCCGTTGTTTGGCCCACCTTGATATACATGAGACCTATGTTGTGAGGCCCATTTGATGTATTAGAGGCCCATGGGTCGAGGCCCAATGGGGTATACATAAAGGCCATATTGAATGTGATTCCACCGTATTTTATGTGTTGACCTATATGGAGGGCTATGCCTTGGGAGCAATGTTGGTTTGACGTCCACATGAAGTATAATGTTGGTTAAATGTCCGCATTACGACTCTCCCTAGGGCCATTGGTAGGCCCAAACTTATTGTGTCTAGGCCGTCTAGGCCCATCCGAGTTGTAAGGATAGTTCATCACCTTATAACATGCTTAGTGTAGCTCCATGATTCATACTCATACGCATCATATGTATGCTTGATATGAGGAATGTTTGGTTACAACATGGTAGCGGGTGAGACATTTACGGGACCCCATATGAGACGGAGTGCCCGACGTGAGCGCATACGTACACGAGATTGCTATTCGCATGTTTGTACGGTGTGATTCATGCATCTCGCATACATGTTACTTGATCATTGTACGCCCTAGCGACATTAGGGTCGTAGCCTCCCACATGGCATATCGTGGATGGCCGGAGGGGACACCAGAGAAATATTTGGTTCTAGCATACGGGCGCCATAGATGTCCCCTGGGTGAAAATCCCGAACCTCCGTGGCGAGGAGATGACTCAACGTCGAGACAAAGAGTGGATATATGAGCGCACGAGGGCCGAATACTAGGAGGCCGCGTCTCCCACACGTGTCGTGGTCGGTTGGAAAGGGGTGTGACCTTACCCGCCCGAGTGAGGGGGCAATATCTAGGTTGAGTTTGACCGGCTTGAGGAATGGGTCCGCTATCGACGAGCCGGCCCGATATTGGCAGGTGATAGTGAGGTCTCTTTCGCTCTTCCGGTTGTGCGCTCGGATAGTGGCGGTTCATCAGTAGAGTGTAATAGACCCAGTGATGATCCCAGTGAGAGGAAGCTGACTCGATATGTGGACTTATTGAGCAGAATTGCATACCCATTCATTCATTCATTCACTATCCACTCGGGTTGGTGGTGCGTAACTATTTCTTACGTGTACCTTCGCATGGCCGCGATTTCGGTTGGTAGCGCGACTAACTGAGATCGAGGAGTTTATCACATTGTGTCGACTATCCAAACTTAGGTAGGGGGGTTGGTTTGGATAGAAGTCCTTGTGATGAACCTCATAGCTGTGATACTCGTCTTACTATCATCCCGGCTTCACGTTCCAAAGGCATGGTCATTTCATTCGCATTCGCCGCATATATCACTTTGTCACTAACGACTTAGCATTTTGGGTTACTATGTTTTCGCACTTATATGGCCTAGATAAGGTTGATAGTATTCATAGCTCATCAGATTTGCATATTGCATTTCATCTCAAAGATCCGTTATTATCTTGTTATGTTTTGTATCGCATAGCCTTGTAGTACGGTGATAGCTTTCATGGACTTACAAGTACACTTCCGCTTACTCTGATGTCATATGATTCATGATCTTATTAGTATTCGCTTATCGATGATGTATGATTTATGTGCTTTATTGATATTTAGCACTTACCTTACACACACTTCCACCACCCTCTAAGCTTTTGTAAGCTTATGCACGATAGATGATCTGAAGTGGCGTTAGATTTGTGGCGTTGAGCTTGGAGCATGTAGAAGTGACCTCTGGGGCTTTTGGAGTTTTTGATTTCGATATATGTATTTCCCTTTCAAGAAAAATGTATTCAAACGATTATATTAGCGGATATATGATGATGATGTTGCCTTTATGATTTGGGTATACTTGTGGTTATGCTTCATTACGAAAGAAATTCATCAATGAAAATCCTCCTTGTAGGATCGGGATCGAATGCTTACGCGTATGGGGGCGGGAGCCGAGAATGGGGTACTACGGAGGCTGTCGGCACCGGATTCGGCGATCGGGATTCCTGTGAATCTGATTTCCGAGTTTGGGGCGTGACAATGTTCAACTTGATTCTTAATTCTTTAAACACATTTCCTCTAAGAGCCTTCGTAAAAAAATCTACCAACTGCAAATGAGATGGAACAAATTTGGTGATGATCTGACCATCTTGTGTCTTTTCTCTTACAACATGACAATCAAGTTCTATGTGCTTAGTGTGCTCATGGTTTATTAGGTTTGCTGCTATGTCGAGAGCAGCTTGATTATCACATAACAACCTTGCTGGTCCTATAGAAACTTGCATATCATTGAGCAAAAATCTGAGCCAAGTTAGCTCACAGGTTGTCGCTGCCATGGACCTGTACTTAGCTTCTGAGGATGATCTTGAAACTATTTTCTACTTTTTTGCTTTCCATATGAAATCAATGAATTCCCTAAGAACACACAATAACTTGTAGTTGATCTTCTTATCATAGGACAGTTTGCCCAATTATCATCACAGTAAGACTTTAAGGCAGAGGAATTGCTTGAGGAGAACAACAATCTTAAACCAGGACTGCCTTTCAAATATTTGATAATGCGAAGAGCAACATCCCACTAAGGCTTTCTCGAAGCATGCATAAATTGGCTTAGAATATTAACTGAGTTTGTAATGTCTGGTCTCATAATTGTGAGATAAATTAGTCATCCAACTAACCTCCTGTAGCGAGCTGTATCATGTAGCTGATCACCTTGATAATCTGTGACCTTCAGATTCATTTCCATGAGAAAGTTTGATGGTTGAGCACCTAAGTATCCAACATCATCTATGATCTCTAAAGTATATTTTCGTTGAGAGATAACAATACCTGCTTTGGACCTTACAACTTCCAGCCTAAGAAAATACTTAAGGAGACCAAGATCTTTAATATGAAATTGTTGATGAAGAAATTGTTCGAGACTTTTTATAACTGTTGCATCATTTCCAGTTATTACTATGTCATCTACATAGATAAGCACCATAGTTGTAGATGAGCCTTTAGTCTTCACAAACAAAAAATAATCTGAATGCGATTGAACAAAGCCAGCCTGTTTGATAGCATGCGAGAATTTTGTAAACTAATTTCAAGGGGCTTGTTTAAGCCCATAAATAGACTTATGCAGTCGACATACGAGTTTCTCCCCCTATCGACAAAGACCCGGTAGTGGAGTCATGTACACCTCTTCCTCTAAATCACTATGTAGGAAGGCATTGGTCACATCCATTTGATACAATAGCCAATGTCTAGCAGCAGCAGCAAGAACACAACGAACAATAGTTAACTTGGCAACAGGAGCAAATGTTTCGGTGTAATCCAAGCCTTCTTGTTGAGAAAATCCTTTAGTGACTAATCGAGCTTTGTAGCGTTCAATTGTGCCATTAGAATTGTATTTGATACGATAGACCCATTTCCTGCCAATGGGGCGATGACCAGCATGCAAGGGAACCAAGGACCATGTCTTTTGGGTAGTGAGAGCATTAAGTTCATGTTGCATTGCCTCTTGGCATTTGGGATCTAAGACAGCCTAAGCATATGAGGTGGGTTCTAGGACACTCAAAATAGTATTAACAAAGTATTTACGAGCAGAAGACAAAGAATCATAGGAAAGATAGGTACTTAAAGGATACCGAGTACCTGACTTAGTCAAAGATGCCTGTTTTGAAGTTGCAGCTGATGGCGTTTTACTAACTTGTCCACAATGAAAATCTTGAAGGAGGGTGGATGACTGTCTGACACATTCACTTCTACAAAGAGGAGGTGCAACAAGAGATATAGAGGAAGAAGGAGAAGAAGGAGAGGATGAAGGAGTGATCTCGAATGATGAAGAAACAGGAGGAGTTGCAAGTGGAGGTGAATCAGTGATATATTCAGATATCTCAGGTTGGGAAAAAATGTTTTCTGGGGCAAGAAAATGAAAAATTAATTCATGAAAAATGACATCACGACTTGAAAAAAATTGTTGAGTGTTGAGATCATATAAGCGATAGGCTTTTTGGCCTACAGGATAACCGACAAAGATGCATTTTCTAGCGCGAGAGTCAAATTTGTGAGATGGTTGCAGATTGGTTACATGACAAAGACATCCAAAAACTCTTAAGTGAGAGTTAATAAGTGGTTTGTTATACAACATTTCATATGGGGATTTATGTCTCAGCATAGGGGCGGGAAGACGATTAATAAGATAGGAAGCGGTAAGTAAACTCTCCCCCCAAAAATGCAAGGGAAGATTAGCATCAATTGTTAAGGCTCTGCCAACGTTTAAAAGATGTCAATGTTTTCGTTCAACTGCACCATTTTGTTGAGGTGTAGATGGGCAAGAACTTTAAAATAAAATGCCAAGGTTGAAAAAATAAGATTTCATGGAGATGAATTCAGAGTCATTATCACTTCGAATGCATTTAACTTGGCAATTAAACTGAGTGTTGACAAAAGAGATGAAGGTTTTTAGTAATCCTTTTACAGATTTGAATTTCATTAAGAATATCCACGTGAATCGAGTATAATCATCAACGATGGTTAAAAAATAATGTGTCCCTGTATGAGTTGCAGTACGAAGGGGTCCCCAAATATCACAACGAATAAGATCAAATGAATGTAAAGTTTGAATATAACTTGAAGAAAATGGTAGCCATGTTTGCTTAGCCAAATGACAAGTTTCACAAGAATGTTTAGAATCAAATACAAACGAGGGAATAACATGGCTCAAAATTTGTGAAGGTACCTTGGAGGGATGTCCTAACCGCTTGTGTCATGGAACGTTTGTAGTATAATCAACATGATAGGTGACAGAGAAGGAAGTTGGTGAAGACTTCACTGGAGGAACAAAGTAGTACAAGCCATTAAGTTGCTTCCCCAATCCAATCATCTTCTTCAAAGTTAGGTCCTGCAATATACAAAAAGTGGAAAAGAAGTGAATTGAACAATTCATGGCAGTTGTGAGTTGACTCATTGATAGTATATTGACATGGAAAGATGGTGCACATAGAATGTTTTTAACATGCATATGATATGAGAGTTGTGTGGAGCCAATGCAAGTTTTCTTAGAATATGCACCATTGGGCAAGGTTACTTGAGAACATAAATGAGCAGTATTAGATACTGAAGATGTTATGTGATTTGTTGCACCACTATCAATAATCCAATGATTCAAGTCTGCTTTTGGACACTAAAGGATGAGCAGAAAGGGGCTGAGATACCTGTATAGTTTGCTCTGGCAAAATTTTTACCATTACGGAAAAAGACTTTTACTTGCGCAAGCTCTTCAGAGGTGAATTGGGGAGTTTGTTCTGTTGGTATCTTGATTGTGTCCTGATGCATCTCAGCACTGGTTTGATGTGCAACAGGTTTTCTACTTCGATTTGGTGGCTGAACATCTTTGCAATGGAGCTTGTGACCAATTGGGAATCCATTCAAGTCATAACAACGATCCATAGTGTGAGCTGTGCCCTCAACATAAGAACATAACAGAGATTTTTGAGTGCCTTGTGACTTGGAATGAGAGGATGACCACTGTCTTTGTTGTCGTTAGCATCAGACTATGATTCCTTAGGGCTGTCATAGGTTTTGATACTCATAGCATGAATGAGATCAGTACCCTTGGCCTTAGTAAGTCCTCGCTGCTTTTCTTATTCACATAGAAGTGAATATGCCTTTTTGACGGTTGGTAGAAGGTGCATTAACATGATTTGCCCTCGCAGAGCAGATTACGTCTCATTAAATCCCATAAGGAATTGCCCAACCAAATCATTTCTTCTTTTTCTTTTAGATCTTTTTATCCTCCACAAGTACACGTGATTGTAGGACTACAAGTAGTTAGCTCATTCCACAAAATTTTCATCTTTGTATAGTAAGAAAAAATCGATTCTTGATTTTGTTTCAATTCAACGATAGATCGTTGAGTTTGATAATGATGAGAAAAATCATCTTGAGAGAATCGTTCTTGAAGATCTGTCCAAATCTCTGAAGGCCAAAGATAGAGTCTGTTGTTTGTAAGCTCCCGACTTAGAAAGTTAAATATCCAAAAAGCACCATATCGTTGCAGCGCTGCCATAAAGAGTATTTTAGATCTTTTTCATCTGAGGTGGAAATTGTTCCTTTGATGAACCCCAGTTTGTTTTTAGCACTGAGACTTACCAGCATAGATCTCTTCCACATATCATAATTGATTCCATCTAAGACTTTTGGAACAAGAATCATGTCAGGATGATCAGAAGGATGAAGAAAAAAAGGATCCGCAGAATCAATCGCAGACATAGGCATAGCGTGATCAGAGTAGGCGAAAATGATTTACAGAGGCAACAAGATCATTGGCGCTCTGATACCATGAGAAAAATAAGTTTACAGAAAAATCTGTGTTTTTCTCTGTGTGTATTTGACGGTCAAAATAGACTGTTATATATAAGCTTACAAGAGCAAATCAAGATCCTAAATTAGATCCTAAATTACAGAAAAATAAAATAAAGATTTAACTAATTCCCTTAATTGAAGGGATTACAAATCTCCTAAATATATACATGAAAGAATATCCCTTAATTTAAGCTAATGTAATCTTAACAAAAAAAAAAATGTGAGTTTTCATTTACTAGTAAATAAGGAGATGGTAATGACTCTATTTTTTTTTTAATGAAATCCTAGAAAGCAGATTTCTTTTACCACTTATAGGCTATCCTAATGTTGTAAGTAAATTTACAACCTTAAAAGTGAAATCCTAGTAAATTATTTACAAAGTAACCATTTACTACCATCCAAAGGAGTCCCTAGTGGAAATGAGGTGAAGACAAGAAGAAGTCGACAAGTTGGGAGCACGTGCAAGCAAGATCATCCAGAGTTGTAGTGGAGATGGCCTGCTTCATTAATGAAGAAACCCTTGCCACAAATCAGGTCAATCCAATCTCTAGGCAAAAGTGATTTTTTTTATTTTTAAATTATTTTTTTTGTTTTTTATTTTTTTATCAAGCATGTTCACATAGAGACCGAATTGGGACCTGGCCTAGATATCGCTGATGCCTGCCATATTATCGTATGTGCTATGATTTTAATTAGCTCCGCATTATCATGTGCACTATGACGTACATCTATCATCTCTCCTCATGCACGCTGCTTTATTTCTTAATGCCTAAATAATTGGTATTTCTATGGTGGATGACCAGATTGAGCTCCACTAAATGGACAAATAAAATCCACCAACCATATAATCATATGATAGATGTTACGCAAATGAACACAACAATTGTTTGGAGAATGCAAAGAATGTCAGTTGATTAATTGTACTTGCTAACCAAACTCTGTACACATGACAATGGATGGACTAGCTAGATCATGGAAAGTATGTCCCTTCATATGTGAGTTCGAAAATTAATTAAGCTAGTGCACTCATTAGGTGTGTATAATCTTAAATATGTACCAGTAGCCAATTTTACTAAGCACACGTTTCTCTTCAGGTGTGGCCCAATTAAGGAGTAGAGCAGCTGAAGCCTGTAAAGTAGGAACATGTATCACACACACACACACACACACACACACACACACACACACACACACAAGAAAGGTGGGAGCACACCACCTGTAATTTTATTGATACTCGAAAATCATATACATTAGGCAACACTGGCTAGTTCCCTCCCCAAATTTTCCTTACAAAGCTATTTATTACAACTCTCATAAGAAGTACTAACAGAAAGAAAATCTACTGAAGCAATCTAGGTTACAAACAATTATGATCATCATTCATGACCTAGGTTTCAATCTAGCATCAAGTACAGTGACAATTAAAACAAAGTCTATCTTTCATCTCAAAGCGGTAATAGACAATCCTCCAAGACCTCTTGAGCACTAAAATGCCACATAAGGCCCAAAACCCAACTGCAAATCCTGGTCCCAGCCCAGAGTAAAACCAACGCATCTCATCCTCTTCTTCATCATTTTCAACGTCACCAGGACCTGGAGGAGTCTCGTCGCTAACACACTTATCTAGAAGAGGAGGTCCACAAAGTCCGTTGTTGCCCATATAAATAGAAGGATCTTGGAATGTTTGGAGATGATTTCCAGATGGAATTTTCCCCCACAAGTTGTTAAACGACAAGTTTAAGCAACTTAGAAAAGTTAAATTTGACATGCTCAGAGGAATTGTACCTGAAAGCTGATTTTCAGATAAATCAAGAGACTCTAGCAATACCAATTTACCAATCTTGTCTGGAATCTTTCCGGTCAAATGATTTCCAGATAAGTTTAAAACATGCAATCCCAAAAGTCCTGTGAGTCCTTCAGGGATCTCTCCGGACAAATTATTTCTTGAAAGGTCTATGCATGTAACCAGGGAAATTGTTTTTGTGTATTCAAGCACTAGCCCCTTCACTGACACAAGCAAGTTTTCCTTGTAATATGATGATGTTCCCATCCCTCCATAGGAAAGAACGTGGTTTATCTTCTGCTCATTCTTCATGGCCATGAGATTTTCAAAACTTCGAGGAATTGAACCAGATAAACAATTTTGTGCCACATCAAGGAGCTGAAGAGAAGTTAGGTTTAATAGTTGTAGTGGGATGTTGCCAGTAAACATATTGGATCGTAAGCGCAGAATTCTTAAAGTTGGAAAGCTTTTGCTAATCCAAGTGGGAATATGACCTGAGAAATTGTTGTATCCAAGGTCCATAGTCTCCAAACCAGCACATTTCTTCAGGGACAAAGGGATTTTTCCTGATAGTCTATTATTGCTCAAGTGCATTGTTTGGAGTCGACCTAACTGACCCAAGGACTTGGGTATTACTCCTGATAACCTGTTGTTGCTCAAATCAACTGCCTTAAGGGCTACACAATTACCCAAACTCAATGGAATCATACCACCAATATTGTTTTGAGAAAGGTCAAGGGCAATCAAGGAATTCATTCCTTGAGGGAATCGTGCCACCGATTTGGTTACCTTTGGCAGTAAAGTATTCTAAATACTGCATTGTGGTTGTAAAATTGGGTGGGATTGGCCCAGAAAATTGATTGTTGGAGAGATCAAGTACTCTGGCTCCATTCAATATGCAGGGTATGGGACCACTGAAATGATTCGAACTCAAATCAATGTACAAGGACTGAGGCCGCATTTTTAAAGGGTTTGGCAATTGGCCAAAAATCTGGTTATTTGAAAGTTTCAGCCAAAAGAGCCCGGGTGTTAAATCCCAAAACCAGGTGGGGATGATGCCAGAGATGGTTGTGTTAGAGAGATCCAATAATCCTACATATTTTTGTGTTCGTAGCCACGGAGGAAATCGAGGACCTAAATGACATGATCCTAGCTGAAGGTAAAAAAGCTGAAATGGTGGGGCCCAATCAGAGTGTGGATCAAAAACCAAAGAATTGGAAGACAAATATAAGAAACTCAACTTTTTGAGGTTTTCGAAGACACTTTCAGACACGTTTCCTGTCAAGGAGTTGCTAGATAGGTCAAGCAAATACAAGTTAGAAAGTTGTCCTAAAGTTGTTGGGATTGTCCCATTCAACTGATTCCAACCGAGAGATAAATCTTGTAAGGAAGACAATCCTCCAAGAGCTGCAGGGATATTCCCATTCAACTGACTCCTTGAGAGATTTAAAATCGCAAGGCTACTAATGTTAGCTATCCAATTTGGAATGGTAGACTTGAAGTTGTTAAAACTGAGATCAAGGACAAGGAGAGATGTGAAATTAACAGAAGGAAGAGTTGGAGAAATATATGAAAGACCACAGCTTGATAACTGCAACTCAACGAGGGAAGGAAACTTGTTCATCACATGCACCCAATCATGGCCTGCCATGGAAAGGTTCACATAAGACATGTGGAGGTAATTGAGAGAAGGTAGGGTTGTCAACCACCAAAGGTTTTTGGCACTCAAAGAAGGTGAAGAAAGCTTCAGGGAAATGAGTTTAGTGAGGTTTCCAAGCTGATGAGGGATTCTCCCGCTGAATCCTGCCCATGACAAGTTCAAATGCCTCAACTCCTTCATTGAACCCAGGAAATCTGGAATTGGTGCGCCATTAAAATCATTAACGCTCAAGTCCAAGAACTGAAGATGCTTCAGTTGAACCAGAGCTGGATCAATTCTGCCACCTAGCCTGTAGTTACCATCGAAGAGGTCGAGTTTAACAACGTACCCAGTTATGTTGTGGCAGGTAATTCCTCTCCATTTGCAGCAGTCAGAGGCATCATCATCCCATGAAGAGAGAAGATTGGAAGGGTCGTTGAGAGCCTTCCGAAAGGTAGTCAGAGCTTTTCTCTCGGAATCGAAGCAACCACTCACCTTCCAATATCCTCCCCAATATATTAATACATTTAAAAGAAAGAGAGAAATAAGAAATCTTCTTTGCTGAGAATAACAACTCTCCATTCCCTCTCTCTCTCTGCTCTAGAAAAGGGAAATTGATTCTTTGCTGAATTCTCCTTCCGCTCTCCTTAATTTATAAGATCTGAAGACCGCACGCATCCATCATGCTAGTTCACCACCATTTTCTCTTAACACTAATCAAGCAATTCTAACCATCAACTTAAAATGGTTGAAGAGTCACCACCATTTTTAAAATGGTGGTGGCCTATCACAGGAGTGTTGTTCCTGTGTAAGCATGGAATGACGGTTTAGCTCTTGAGAAGGCAAGTCTCTGGCATCTTGATCGTCTAAGACATCCAAACCGTTAATCAAGTTCCTTAGCACATCTTGGGGTAGAGACTTTTGGGGACAAGGATCATCGTCCATCCATTTTGGGGTCCATAGTACGGAAAGGTCCACAGCTGTATGTACGATTTCTGAGAAACAGTAGAGGCAAGTGCCAGTCTGGTCCTCAAAACGAGGACATACAGAGTCTCCTTACGCCTTTGTCTGTACAACTGGGGCCATGCCTTCTTCATCCAAACCGTTGATCTAAATGGTACGTCTGCTTAGTTAGTGGATAGGATTGATTTTTTTTTCAAGTGATCTTCATGGTACGGCCCACCGTCTCAACGGTCTAGAAGAAGAGAAATTACATGAAACTCAGGCTGCGGTTGAGCTTGATACATAAGCACTCAAAAATTGTACATATGGCATACATTTCATCAAATAAAATAACAGGATTATGCAGCCTACTGTAGCAAAGTCACAATCCCGATATTAGATTGAACCATTCTAACCTCTAATTCCTGGAGGCTTGTTTGTGAAAATTAATAAGATTGATCATTTTTATTTATTTTTAATCATATAAGCCTAATTTTTGTTAAGAATACATCTACATTGGATACCCTAATCTGGACAGTTTAATTTGACTCTGAAGGACCACGAGTGCAATATATGCATTTTTTTTTTTCCCTTAATTGTATGCCTATTGAAGGGGCCGGAAAAGTTCTTAGTGAATTCTTGTGCATGGGCCACTTGCAGTGGGACAGATAATTTCAGTGGCTTAATCACTGAGTAATCACTTAATGGTGAGCACCACCATAAGGATTGCTATTTGCAGAGGCGCATCTGCATATACCTTACAGAAGGGCTCCATATGCGATGTAGAGCGGGTTGCAGACACTTTCATGGCAAAGATGGACTAGAGAAGGCTTAATTGGAGGCGAAAGTGATGAGGACAATCAGATCCTTGCAACAGTCTTATCTCGCAAACCTAAATGAGTTTTTTAACGTATGACATATGATTTTAGGGTAGGGAAGCTATGTTAGTCAACCAACCCACTACACCTGGTTGCCCAGATTTGCAAGATTTCATCATATCAATGGTCAAAAGTCTATTTTATTTTCATTTTTACTATAAATAGTAAGTTTTAGTTTTATTATAACTTTTGATCCTTTTAGTTTTAAGAGTTTGCCCAACATGAAAAGGGCTTAGAAAAAATTAAGGGAACAAGATGGTTAGGCCAAATTGGACACTTAATTACTATATTTAGCTTAAAACCATGAAGTTTAGTAGGAATCATGACCATATATAAATGGTAAGTTTACTATTTATAGTAAGCCACGTTTTCAGAGAGTTTTAGTCTAAAAGTTCATCATGGGTTGGAGCTCATTATTTAAAGAATTGTAATTCCTTTTTTATTATTCATCAATTAATTTATTTCAAATTTATTAGAAATAATTTCTATTTTTATCATAACTCTCAGGGAATTCATCATCCGATCCTTTCTTAAATAGGAGACCAGTCATCTTAACCTTCCAAAGTTCAAAAGTATTTTTCTCAGAATATTTCTGAACATTGAACTTAAGATTAGAAGCCATTAATACTATACTTTCAAATTCAATTTGCGTTCAAATGTTTAATTCTGATATCACTTGTTGGATGACTGCGGAAGTACACAGAGATGAATCAAGCCAAGTATTCCAATCGCACAATCAAGCTCAATCACAAAAACTTCGAATTTAACATAGAAACATCCTTTCAGGAACAAACCATGACACAACTGTGAAAGAAGAAATTACAAGATGTAGAGAGAATATCCAATTCAAACAAACCTTGAATCTTTGCTTACAAGCCCTTGAAAACCCTAGGAACGAATTAGAAAGCTCTTAAATATGCCCCAATTCTGATTATACCCATATTTATAGCCTATAGGAGAATCACAATCGGGAATCGAAAACAAATCCCGCAAATATGCAGCTCTGTGTAACTCTGCCCAATAGTTCGATGGCACATTTGAAGGGACTTTGATTGTATCGACAGACTGTCGATGTCATCGAACTTCCTTCAATGTCATTATTGAACTAAAGACCAAAACGTTACAACGACTAAACATGAATTTTTCAGATTTTACCGATGTTATTGAGCAGGCATTAGATATTATCGAACAACCTTCGATAGCATCGAACAAACTTCGATAGCATCGAATAGGAAACCTAAAGTGCCCAACAACCAACATGATAAATTTCAGATTTTTAAAATGACATCAAGCAGCCTTCGATGGCATCCAACCTGTCATTAACAAACCTATGAATTTACAGATTTAAGACTGCATCAATCAACACCTTATGTCCATCGGTCACGTGACATGTGAGAAAAGATTACCTTTTTTAACTGTCCTGTTATGTATAAGACTCCCATTATCCAGATCTTTTGGTAGGATAACAGGTAGGCGATGACAGTCTCCCCTCGTGCAAAGTATGTTTCTTCTCATCTTTTGTCGTAGTATCCCAACACATGGCGTCTTTTTGTTGATTGATGTGCGCTGCGTTAGACAATAGCAACTACAGGAGCTGGCTTTTAGTGTTTTGTCTACACTGTTTGGGAGAGGACAATTCAGGTGGGGCCCACATATGCAAAAGAAATGGACGGTTGAAAATTTGACCGACGTTCTGAAATCAATGTGCGAGTGCGCTCCAGCTCATGACAGACCAGACTAATATAAGGCTCGCAAGTTTCTTAGGGACAGTTTGTAACCAAAAGCTCGGTTAGGCCACCATGATGCCCAAGTGAAATCCACTCCTTCAATCAGCTTCCCTAGCTCTTGTTAGGATGTGAGCTCAAAAATGAGGAAGATTTAAGTCTAAGGTGCGCCACACCATAGGAAACAGTGGGGGCGGAAAAGCACACCATTGAAACCTTCCTTGGCCACCGTGATGTTTCTTTGCCATCCAATCTCACAGGTCTGTTAAACACCTGCCGTGGGGCTTACATGTATTGTGTATCCAACGGCAAAATTCAAATGGCTACTATTAATTATGAGTGCACCACATTCAGGACAGAGATTTGGCCGGCAGGGGCAGCCTTAAAACCCTGCCATGTGTTTCCTTTACGAGTTGATACTATTTTCTAAAGAGTAGTTATATGATACTCAGGCGGTATATGACACTTGATGCGCATGTACTCCGATATTATAGAAAGGGTGCACGTTAACCAAAATTTAAACTGACTAAATAATGAAAATGCAGTTGATAATTCGCAGTCCCAAGATTATACTGGTTTAACAATCCTAGCCTCTGATTCTTGTATGTTAGATTGTAAAAACAGGACCTTTAAATAAATTTCATTTTTAAATCTGCACTAAATGTTCACCAATCCAATAGCCGGATGATCAAATGAGTGTAATTTTTAGTTCATGATGCATCTAAGCTGGGAAGTATTATTTGGACAGTTTATTTCCAATCACTTGCATGCAATTTCTATTAATCCATCAAACTCTGGCAAAGTATTAATGTCTCTCTCTCTAGATGAAATATTAGTATGGTTGGAGCATATAGTTTAAGTAAAGGAACAATGGCAATGCTTCCAAGCAAGAAATGTCAAAAGAGATTGCAGTTGTGAGGAGAGACGGACAGATGGGAAAAAAAAAAAGGGTGATTAAGATGGGTTGGAGTATTTAAAAGGAGAAGATTGGTATGGTTTTCAAATAGAGTTAAGTAATGTGATTCTCGGTCAAAATGTAATGAATGATGCGCCGGCAGTTATATTTTACTTAGAAATTGCGTACACAACATACTAGTAATTCAAATTAAATAGTTCAAATTTCAGGTGCCAGTTAGATGTATAATGAATAAACAATTTCCTGTTTATTTACCTAATTATTAGGTTGTGGACATTTATTGGATGGTTAAAAAATGAAATTTTGTCCAATGTCTTATTTAAAAAAATAAATGCCCACAAATCAAAGGTTAAGATTGTTCAACTAATTTTAGTTTTAGTTGGAAGCTAGAGGAACTGTTCCATGATTTTAATTTGAGTTGATGTGTGCCACATACACCATTTGTATGTGCTTGTGCATCATGTGCCAGTAGCCAAAATATCAAATAATTCCCCTTTCAAATTGATGTAGAGAAGGCTGTCGGATGCATTCTTTGCATAACTAGATTTTTTTTTATTTTTTTTAAAAAAAGAAAAAAGAAAAAGAAAAATTGAAGTAGTCCATTAGAGTTGAGCCTAGTCGTACGTAGGAATGATGTAATTGGCCCTACACATGTGAAAAGATTCATTCCTAATATGAAAAAATTATCGTTCTAAGTATGGACCATAACACATGACCTTTCAATCTTTATGTAATTGTGTATCCTGGATCAATCGCCCGCTATGCCAATCAAAAATGTATGTTTTGTGAGAAAGTGAACATCTATGTCAAAATTGAGGTTCGAAATTTTTTTACTTCCTTTGATACATTGTATATCCTTATTCTTGTAGTTTTAAAATTATCTTTCATTTTAGAAGTGACGTATAATAATAATGAGCATGCTCTTGTAAGGTTTGATCATCGTTTTTATTTTTGAAAATTTTAGCTTTTAGAAGAGGTATTGTTATTTTGGCTAATAAGATAAGATGTGTGAAAGGTGAAGAGGAAAAATGAAAGAAATAGTGACAGGTGAACAAAGACGCGTTGCCATAAGAATATCAAACCAAAGAAGAAATAAGGATTCTTTATTACTTGGGTACTAACTCATCTTTCCCCTCTAAATAAATAAAATAAAAATAAAACCTAAGATGTTACATACAATTTTAAAGCCTCTGAGTTCAGGGTTAAAGGTTATAAATCGTCTATGTGTGTATAGATCATCTATATATGATGACTAATGATCATTGAAAGACAAGGATCTATCATTTCACATGGCCCAAAAATACCAAGACTAGCTTGTGGATGCATGGTAACGGTATGTGATTAGTCTAACTACTTTTTTTTAGGTGTCCAATGTTTAATGGTCATTAGCATCCAATCAGGATAATTTTTACAGTAACGTGAGTGATTTTGTAGACCCTTCATGTTAGATGTTCCACAATGACATAAGGAAATTAAAATTGATTTCCCAAGTCCTCTTCTTTTAGAAATGACAAAAACTACACTACATTTGTTGAAGTAGATCTATTTTCTTTTGCCTAAGTACTTTTTTATTTTTACCCATCCAAATGGCTCCTTAGGTGACTCTACTTGGTCCCAAGGAGGTGCCTGGAAACTAATAAGATAAAAAGTGTGAAAGGAGAAGGGTTAAAATTAAAGAAATTGTGATAGGTGAACAAAGACTCTTTGCCATAAGAATATCAAACCAAAGAAGAAATAATGCTTCTTTATTACTTAAGTACTAAGTCATCTTTCCCCTCTAAATTGTAAATGAAGAGAAAATGATGAAGGGTTTAAGGAAAATGATTCTCTTTTGTTTTTCTCTATCTTTGAGACAATCCAGAAGGGTCGAATATATAGAGTTATACAACGACTATACAAGGTAAAATGATAAATACAAAATCTTCTACTTAATAATCATCTATCTATAGAATCGGCTATACAAGGCATGTGGCTTGTCTAACATCCCCCCTCAAACTAATGTTGGTCATCAACAAGTAATAGTTTACTAACTAGAAATGAGTGGCGTGTAGAAGTGAGGGACTTCGTGAGAATGTCTGCAATCTGATCATGGGATACGACATGGGGTAGCAAAATGAGCCGAGACTAAAACTTCTCGCGAATGAAGTGACAGTCAACTTCAATATGTTTTGTTCGTTCATGAAAAACCGGATTAGAGACAATCTGAATGGCACTCAGATTATCTATATGGAGTGGAATAGGATCTCGGAGATGAACGCCCAAGTCAGAAAGAAGTCTACGTAACCAGATAATCTCACTACAAGCAGCTGACATTGCTCTATATTTGGCTTCCATGCTTGATTTGGAAACAGTAGCCTGCTTCTTATACTTCCAAGAGATGAGAGAAGTGTCAAGAAAAATACAGTAGCCAGTGGTAGATCTGCGTATAAGAGTACAACCGGCCCAGTCAGCATCTGAATAAGCACGAAGATCCAGAAGGGCCATGGAGGAGAAGAACAGAGATCAATCCAGAGTTCCACGTAGGTACCGTAAGATGCGCAATACTGCAGTCATATGAAAAGTCCGAGGAGCAGAAACGAATTGGCTGACAACTTGGACCACGTACACAATATCAGGGCGAGTCATTGTTAAGTAAACCACACTCCCAACCAAACAGCGGTATAATGTGGGATCTGCAAGGAGTTCACCATCGTCACGACCATATTGAACGTTAAGTTTCAAAGGAGTCCGAACTATCTTCTGATCCGATAATGAGGCCAAGGCGAGAAGATCCTTGGTATATTTATGCTAGCTGACCAGGATGTCATGGATAGAATGCAAAAATTCAAGTACAAGAAAGTATATCAGATATCCCAGGTCCTTCATCTTGAAGGATGACTGCACAGAACGTCTTTTAATGCCGAGATACCAATATCATCGCTACCAATCAGAAATTGGTCATCAACATATACGAGAACAATGACGATCCATGCTCAGAGGTGTGCAAGAATAAGGATGGATCATGACCACTTTGAGTAAAGCCTGTTCCGGTAACAACATCATGAAATCGTTGGAACCATGCTCGAGGGGCCTGTTTGAGACTGTATAAAGCTTTCTTCGGGTGACAAACTTTATTGGCAAGGATTAAAGATCCAGGAGGAGGTTTCAAATAGACTGTTTCTTGGAGGTCTCCATGAAGAAAAGAATTTTTCACGTCCATCTGAGCGATTGGCCAAGAGCGAACTGATGATACCGCCAGAAGAGTGCGAACAGTTTTCATCTTGGCCATAGGAGCGAATGTCTCATCATAATCAATTCTGTATTCTTGTTTGTATCCCTGAGCAACAAGTCGAGCTTTGTATCAATCCAATGATCCGTCAGACTTGAGCTTCACAGAATAAATCCATTTATTGCTAATTAATCGTTGGCCAGTAAGTCGAGTAACAATGTCCCACGTATGATTATCATCCAATGCTGCAAGTTCTTCTGCCATAACCTTCTTCCAACAATCATGACTGGCTGCCTGATGATATGAAGTAGGAATAGATACAGTATCCAGGGTAGTATTCATGGCAGACATAGAGTATATCAGGCGATCATGCTGTCGATGTACACGAGTGGAACGACGTACCAAGATTGGACTGATCGGTTACGGGTACAGTAGGGAGAGTAGTAGGTAATGAATCTGTACGTGGCTGTCGTGAATAAACCTGTAATAGACAAGGAGGTGTACTCGAGGCAACTGGAATGGCAAGAAAAATAGTAAGACCAGGAGAGTCTGGTGGCGCGAAGGAAGAACAGATGAATGGAAGGCAATGTGCTCAAGAAAAACAACATGTTGTGATACCCGTACACGACGAGAGATCGGATCATAGCAACGAAAACCCTTCTGAGTTTCTCCAAATCCCAAGTACATACATTTGACTGATTTTGGGAAAAGTTTGTTACATTCACGTGATGTCAGATGAACATAACATACATAATCAAAAACATGAAATGTGGAATATGTAGGAAGTAAACCGGTGAGAACAAAGTAGGAAGATTTACTATTCAAGACTGTGGTTGGCAACTGATTAATCAAGTAGATGGAATGCATCATAACTTTCGCCCAGAAGGAACGAGGAACACTCATAACTGTCATTAAGGTATTGGCAGTTTCAACAATATGGCGATTTTTTCGTTCAGCCACCCCATTCTGTTGTGAAGTATCAGAACATGTGGTCTGATGAGTAATCCCATAACTCTGAAGATATGTACGAAAATTTATATTGTAGCGCTCATCTAACCGTGGTCAGATCGATCAAACAATATATATCAAGACAGTGGGACCCACATAAGCAATAGTGTATAAGCAGGTGAAAAAATAAATAAGTACGTGATAATCAGGTTGTAATATCATTTGCACAGAGGTAGGTGAATATTAATGTTTTACACCATGTGAATTACTTGTAGAAATTATTTCACAAGGACTTGTAGAGGAACCGGCCTCTTTACCACTTCCTACAGTATCATTGTTTAGATGACAAGAGAAATGCAGAGGAACTGGCCTCTTTACGAAGTGCTATCCAAAGAGAAATGCAGTAATATTTGCCAGGAGATGTTCAAGAAGTGAATTGCAACAAAAATGTATATATGGTAATGCATGCAATCATTAGGTGGGGCAGACTTTGAAGTTACCCTTGACCATAAATCAAGCCAATCCAATCATCAGGTGGACCATGCTCTTAAAAGGAAAAGAGACAGAAAAATTCTACAACTGCTTATATTCATCGTGTAAGTGTGGCTCAGCCAATGAGTGGGCAAGTAGGCCTTTTTGTACCAAGCATGTTCACATGGAGAACCAGTTGAGATACATCCTAGATCTTGCATACTCTTGTCACATTGGCCTGTGTTGTGCTTTACCTCTACAATCTCTCCCCATGCACGTCGCTTTATTCTTATTGCCCAAATAGTTGGTATTGTTGTCAGTGTCTTAAATCTGTCTGTAACATGGTCTGTCGATGTCATTGACAGACCACTCGATTCCATCGAGCAACTATCGATGCCATCAACAACTCACTTAATCCCATCAAGAAAATCTTAAAAAAAAATTAGTTGATTGCGAGACAGTTTTGGAGATGCTACTCGATGGCATGGAAGGTGGCTTCGATGTCATCGACAGGTCATCGATGGCTGTCGATGCCATGGAAGGTCCCATTGAAGGCACAAGCGGAACTGAGTAAGTGTGCACTTTGTTTCCTATTCCAGTTGTGGTAGTATATATATCAGGTGTAATCGGGATTAAGGTAAGGTTAGGGTTTTCTAAGACGTTCCTAAGGGTACAAGAGCAAAGCTAGGAATTTCAAGGAGGTTTTTAGGGTTGTTCAGATTGGCAAGTCCATCCATCTCTTGTAATATTGATTTCATAATGGTTTAGCTTGAGGGTTTTTCCACATAAAACTCATGTATTCTCCATGCATTTGCTTTTGTTGATTTCGTCTTATTAGCTTGAATTCGGGTTTACTTTCGTGTGACCCCCAACATGTATTTGTACAGTGGATGGTCACATTGAGGTCCACTAGATGGATTATCTTATGAGGGATGCACCTAGGTACTTCTAAGCCCATCTTTCTAGTTGGTTTCCTTAGCAAGATGCATAATCATTGCAAAGAGAAGATCATCCTAAGTGGCCTCTTAAGAGCAGCTTAGTCAGTCAGTCAGTGGCTACTTCTTTTCTCTCAGCTGAGTTAGTCAGTCAGTGGCTACTTCTTTCTCTCAGCTTCAGTTGCTACTTACTCTGCTCGACTCTGTTTGGTCTTCTATGGTTTCACAGTAGTAGCTAAGGGCCTTCAGTGGAAATCCCGTAAGTTCCGCTTTTAACAGAAGTTTCACCTCTTTTCTGCTACCCTGTTGCAATATGTTGGAGGCCCTATTGTTGTTGCTTGTTGGCTTGTTGCTGCCTGTTGTAGCCAGGTTTTGCAATCTCTCTCCGGTCAAGTCCGGTGTCCGTGTTTTTCTGCTGCAATGTTGCCCTGTATCTGAAGCAAGCTCTGTTTTTCTGTTGCAGATGAAGAATGTGAAGAGGCTTTATATTGACCTGCAGTCAACTCTACGTTGTCTGGTTGCAGATGAGGAATGCATAGATGCAAGATGTTAGCTTCTCAAAAAAAACAAAAAACTAAAAACTAAAAAAAATCATCAAAGCTCTCCCAAAAATTAGTAGCAGAAGAAATATATGGGGTAGGATTAAAGCGATGGCTTGGTTTGTGAAGGGTGGTTGTGTGCGACAGCTGCATATGGTCCGTAGCAAATGGGAAGAGGCTCTTTGAGATTTAAATTCTGCTAATTTGGCTGGCTGTATGAGTTATAGAATCTGGTGGTGGGCTTAAAGAAATGGAGAGTGCGTCTCTGTTTCTTATGGATGTTGGCGATTCATGATACAGCGATCAGCGTTTATATGCAAAGTACGCTACAATTATATTGTAGCGCTCTCCACAGTCGTTGATTCTCCTTGTTTTAGCATCACCTTATCTGGCGCAGTTCGGTGTGCTTCTAGGCATATGCTTCATTTTCTTAGTCCATACATATCTCTTGCAGGTGTGGCCAAATTAATGAGTACTAGAGCAGTTGATGCCTATAAATAGAAATATTATTATAACTATTATATTTTTACATGAAGGTGGGAGCAAACCACCTGTAATTTTATTGATACTTGAAAATTACATGCAACGGGTATTCATTACGGACATCCTATAAAGCATCAATTAAGAAAGAGTCTATCTTTAATCTTATCGAAGAAGTGATAATAGGCAATCCTCCAAGACTTCTTGAGCAATAAAGCGCCACCGAATGCTGACAACCCCACGGCAAATCCTGGTGCTATGGCAGAGTAAAACCAAAGCATTTCGTACTCCTTTTCTTTTTCTACAACACCACTAACAGGCATTGGACCTTGAGATGGGTCATTGCTAACACACTTATCTGAAAGTGGAGGTCCACAAAGTCCGTTGTTTCCAACATAAATAGATGGATCATTAAATGTATAGAACTGCTTTCCAGATGGAATTCCCCCCGATAAGTTGTTATACGACAAGTTCAGGTAACTTAGAAAAGTTAATTTTATCATGCTTGGAGGAATTGTACCTGAAAGCTGATTTTCGGAGAAATCAAGAGACTCTAGCGAATCCAAATTACCAATCTTGTCTGGAATCTTTCCAGTCAAATGGTTTCCAGATAAGTTTAAGACATGCAATCCCAAAAGACTTGTGATTCCTTCAGGGATCTCTCCAGATAAGTTATTGCTTGAAAGATCCATGCATGTAACCAGTGAAACTGTTACCGTGTATTTATAAATCTGACCCTTTTGCGACACAAGCAAGTTTTCCATGTAATATGATCCTGCCGTTCCATAGTAATTAAAGTTGTTCTTCTTCTGCTCTGTCTTCATGGCCATAAGATTCTCAAGACTTTGTGGAATTGAACCAGATAAACAATTTTGTGCTACATCAAGGATCTGAAGAGAAGTTAGGTTCAATAATAGATGTGGGATGTTGCCTGTGAACGTATTGGATCGTAAACTCAGAATGCTTAAAACTGGAAAACTTTTGCCAATCCAACTGGGAATATGACCTGAGAAATTGTTGTATCCCAAGTCGAGAGTCTTCAAACTTGAACAGTTCTTCAGAGATGCAGGGATTTTTCCTGAAAGTGTATTGTTGCTCAAATGCATTGTTTGGAGATTATGTAACAGACCAAAAGACTTGGGTATTCCTCCTGATAACTTGTTCTTGCTCAAATCAAGTGCCTCAAGATGTACACAATCACCCAATGTCGACGGAATGATACCATTGATATTGTTTCCGGAAATATCAAGGACTTTCAAGGAATTCATTCTTTCCATGGATGAGGGAATCATGCCACTGATTTGGTTTCCTGCGGCAGAAAAGAATTCTAAATCTTGCATTGTGGATGTAAAATTTGGTGGGATTGGCCCAGAAAACTGATTATTAGAGAGATCAAGTACTGTGGCTCCATTCAATATGCAAGGCATGGGGCCACTGAAATGATTCGAACTCAAAACAATGGAGGCCTTAGACCGCATTTTTAAAGGGTTGGGTAATTGGCCAGAAATCGCGTTATTTGAAAGGTCCAGTACAAAAAGTTGGGATGTTAAATCCCAGAACCAGGTGGGGATGATGTCAGAGATGGTTGAGTTAGAGAGATCCAAATAACGTATGTATTTTTGTGTTCGTAGCCAGGGAGGAAATCGAGGACCTAAATGAGATGATCCTAGGTGAATTCTAGAAAGCCGAAATGGAGGGACCCAATCTGGGTGTAGATCAAAAACCAAAGAATTGGAAGACAAATCCAAGTACTCCAACTTTTTGAGGTTTTCAAAATGACTTTCGGACACGTTTCCTGTCAAGAAGTTGTTAGAGAGGTGGATGGAGAACAAGTTAGAAAGTTGTCCTAAAGTTGTTGGGATTGTCCCATTCAACTGATTCCGTGAGAGATCGAAAAGTTGTAAGGAAGACAATCCACCAAGAGCTGCAGGGATATTCCCATTCAACTGATTCCCTGAGAGAGAGAACGTTATTAAGGAAGACAATTCTCCAAGAGCTGCAGGGATAGTCCCACTCAACTGATTCATTGAGAGGTCTAAATTTTGTAAAGAAGACAATTCTCCAAGAGCTGCAGGGATTGGGTTTGTCAACATGCAATCTTGGAGATCAAGGTCCTTTAGATTTTGGAGCTCATCTAACCAATCAGGAATGGCCCCATATGTATGGTATCCATACAATGCCAGGCTCTCTAAATTGATGAGCTTACTTACGGCTCTTGGAATGCTACCTGTTGCATTCTCATTGAATGATAAATCAAGATCCACAAGTGAGGTAATATTCCCAATACACACTGGGATTCCTCCCTGCAGCTGCTGAGTGAAAGATAGATGAAGTAGCTGCAGCTTACTCCAACTGCCTTCAAGGATCTCTGACCAATTGTTATCATCAGATGAATCCAACCACAACTCTTCCAAGTTGGGAAGTTGAGAAAATTGGTGAGGAACTAGACCATGAAAATTGTTCTCTGAGAGATCTAAAGACACAAGGCTACTAATGTTAGCCATCCAGTTTGGAATTTTAGAGTTGAAGCCATTACCATAGAGATCAAGGACACGAAGAGATGTGAAATTAACAGAAGCAAGAGTTGGAGAAATATATGAAAGACGACAGTTTGATAGGCGCAACTCAATGAGGGAAGGAAACTTGTTCATCACATGCACCCAATCATCGCTTGCCATGGAAAGGTCCACACCAGACATGTCGAGGTACTTGAGAGCAGGTAGGCTTGTCAACCACCACAGGTTTTCGGCAAACAAGACAGCATCAGAAGTTAAAGAAAGCTGCAAGGAAATGAGGTGAAAGAGGTTTCCAAGCTGGTGAGGAATTCTCCCACTGAACCCTGCATATGACAAGTTCAAATGCCTCAACTCCTTCATCGAACCGAAAAACTCTGGAATTGGGATGCCATTAAAAGCATTTAAGCTCAAGTCCAAGAACTGAAGATGCTTCAGTTCAAGCAAAGCTGGATCAATTCTGCCACTTAGACTGAAAGCAGGATCTAAGAGGCCTTTATCACCCAAACTGTAGTTATGAGTGTGGAGGTCGAGTTTAACAGCGAACCCAGTTGTGTCGTGGCATGTAATACCTGTCCATTTGCAGCAGTCTGAGGCATCATCCCAAGAAGAGAGAAGATTGGAGGGATCGTTGAGAGCCTTTCGAAAGGTGGTGAAAGCTTTTCTCTCCCAATCCAAGCAACCACTCACCTTCCAATATCCTCCGCAATATATTAGTATATTGAAAAGAAAGAGGAAAACAAGAAAGTCTCTTCTCTCCATTTCTTCACTCTCTCTATCTGCTGTAGAAAAGGAAAATAGCTTCTTTGCAAACTTCTCCCTCCACTCGCCTTAATTTATAAGATTTGAAGACCACAACACCATTTTTTAAATGATGGTGGACTATCACAGGGGTTAACTCCTATCTAGAGCATAGAACTCGGTTTGGCTGATGACCCCAACGCCAGCCAGCCGGCTGTGTCAAAGATCTGTGGGGCCTATCATGATGTATGTGTGTTATCCACGCCGTCCATCCATTTTTCCAGCTCAGTCTATAGGGTGAGCACAAAAACGAGTCAGATCCAAGGCTCGAGTTGACCACACCACAGGAAACAGAGAGGATAGTGACGTCCGCCGTTGAAACCTTCCAAGAGCCTACAGTGATTTTTATTTTTCATCCAACCTTTTCATGAGGTCACACCAGCCAGGATGAAGGGAAAACACAAATATCATCTTGATCCAAAAATTCTGTGACGGTAAGCATTAAATCTCCACTGTTTCCTGTGGTGTGGTCCACTTGAGCTTCAAATCCTCCTAATTATTGGGATTACTCCCTAAAATGAGCTGAAAAAATGGATGGACGCCATGGATAAAACACATACATCATGGAGGGGCCCACGGAGCTTTGACACCAGCTACCTGGCCGGTGTTGAGTTCTCCAGCCGAATAGAATGGCACAGTACTCCAGCCGGCAGAAAATCACGTGTGCTAGATCTACCATATTCATCTCCGACCTTGAATATGTGTACAAGGTCTGTGCCATCCATCAAACTCGTCCCACTGATTGTAGATTCCCCGTCGAAAAAACAGGCCAGTTCTACTGATCAGTGGACCACCTCTTATCTCTTGGCAGTAGCATCTACAAGGTCAGGTTCATATGATAGATGACTTGGATATTTCATCCTGTGCCACGCTTGCACACGTGGTGGTGTGCTTATTAGCTAGCATGCACACACGTGTGGACTTTGCAAAGTTCTATATAAAATAATTACATTTGAAAACTGATTAAAAGAAAAGGTATTAAATTATTCAACCAATGGATGCGTGTGATTGGGTCTTTTATTGAATGAGTAATGTTAATTACATTTGAGTCATTCGCCATTTTTGGGTTCCATTAGGGTGCACTAGCACCGATATCCATACCCGCCAATTGAAATTACACTCATATCTATGCCCATCCCTACACTCACGATTGACTGAAATAGATACCGATAATCATATCTGTTGAGTGTGGTACCATTGTTAGAGGCAAAAACGGATTGACGAATAAGATAAGTTCAGGTTAGACATCCATGTGTATTTTGAGATCGGCCAACAGAATCTTTTTCAAAGAGCTCGGTCTCATCCCCGATCCGAGTAGGAAAGCAGTTTGCCCTCAACCCTCTAACACAACCTCCAGATGCAGGTCAATAGGTCAGTACAATCTGCCCGGCACCATGAGAAGCTCGACCACTCACCCAAAAGAGTCACTTCAGCACATCCCAGGTCAGTACAATCTCGGGTCGGCACAACCCACCTTCTGTCAGTCCCAACCTGATCCAACAGTGTATATCCAAAATCTCAACTAATGATCTAGGGAATCAACAACGATACGGATCTGCCCCTGATCCTAGCCAAGAATCTTGAGAGATCCTTGCGACATGTATGGGATCCGAATCCTACTACAACATGCCCCTATAAGCAGGGAGATCTCTACACCGCCTCCTCTCATCTATAAATAGGGAGTCCCTCCCGGGGTGAGAGGTACACACAACCTCTAGCCTAAGATTCCTTACTCGACGAGACTCGGATCCCTAACCTAACTTAGGCATCGGATGGTCCCCTGTATAAGTCAAGGTGACCTAATTTGTTTGTTTCTTGTGCAGGTACATGAAGGTCCAAGGAAGGCTAACCAGATTTCAGCATCAACAACCATTATTAGGGTTGTCAACGGGTTGGGCTTGGGGGGATTTTGAACTGTTTCGGGCCGGGCCGTCAGGCCAGGACTATTCTAAATTCTAATTTTTTAGGCTCGAGCCCGGCCCATTGACACCCCTATCCATTATTAAAATAAATTTAAAAAAAAAAAAAAAAAAAAAAAAAAAAAAAAAAAAAACCCACCATTAAATTAAAAAATAAATTTTATAGCTACTTATACCTCAGTTGACTTATCTTAGTTTCTATGTTTGGTAAGCAATATATTTACCTGCTAAAAAATAGAAAAGTATGTTTGGTTTCCAATATCACATAACTACTTATCTTTGAATCTTGATTGGTCCACCTGATCAGGGTCAAATATTGCATATCAGACCCCGATTATTGCCCTATTTTATGTACATGATAAGGCCTAAACATCGGATTTTAATTATATTTTTGTTACAGGAGGAAATTAGGAGCGTGCATTGAAAATTAATGTTAAAAGCATGGATTTGATATTCCGAAGTCACCAGAGCACGGGATGAACCTCAGAAGACCAATAATGAAGATTTTACACGCCTGTGATCAGAGGAAATCAAGAAACTGAAGTTCAAGGGGCTCGAAAAGGGTCCAGAATGCAAGATCACATGGTTTCCGCCATCCAATCAACTCGAAACTTCATACATGTGATGGGGGACGCAAATTAACCGTACATATTAAATTTCAGCTATTGTTGATCTCGGGAAGTGCTCCAACTGACAAATCAGCCCATGAATCGCTGATTTCAGGCCCACCTGATAGCAGGATATACCTCAACTTTGGTCTCGACGGTTAATATAGTTTAAGAAAGGGAATGGACGGATTGGATTTCATAAAAACATCATAGTGGGTCCTGTATGTAGTGCATGTACATCATGTACATTACACACCAGCGCCACACCGGACGCCCGGACGGTCAGCGAAAGCGCTGACCCGCGCTTTCGTCGAAGACGCAACAGCGTCCGCGGAACCGACCGCCGGTTCGTGGTTGTGGGGCCCACCTTGTGTCCAAATAGACAATCCAAGCCGTCCATTAGCTTCCTGGGGCAAAAATAACCCTTTCCTAGGTGGCAGAAATTCGAATAAAAGCGGAGATCAGATCCCAGCCATTCAAACGTCAAGACGGACGGTGAGTTCAAATCTCTGGTGGACCACACCTAAAACAGGAAAAAAACTAGTCATTTTCGACCGGTTTTCCGTCCTCATTCCAGTGAACGGAGTGGATTTCCCAAAATAACTACAAAATGGGACCCACCATCATCGCAGCGTCCGTCGTTCGCCCGCGTACGTCCGACGTCTGGCCGTTTTTGCGAATTATTGTGGGCCCCACCCGTCGCCTGTACGGTCGATCCGACCCGTCCATCGTGTAGAGGGCCATGGATACTACAAAACCATGTTGAGATTCCACTCCCATGCGTACACACGTGTGCGGTACAGAGGCCACAAAAGGGTTCTCGGCGACGTTCAAAACTGATCTTTTGAGATTTCTTACGGGGCAGCGCCAATGGACCTTCAAAACCACCCATTCTTGGTGATCGAAATTTCGTCACGAATCCAATGGACGGGGTGGATTTTTTCGAAGAAAACACCTCTGTGGGGCCCACCGATCACGGCTGCGAAAAATTACACTTGAGTCCGTCTACGACTGCGCCACCGATTCCAGCCATCCGGACTATAAAAGGAAGTTTTGGACGTGGGAGAGGCATTCGAGATCAAGAGAATTGGAGATCGAGAGCCGGGAGAGAAGAAAGAGAAGGAGAAAAGAGAGAGATTTTTCGGTTTGGAGTTTTAATTTATGAATTTTATTTAATATTTTTATGGATTTTATGGGTAACTAATCTCTCGGCTAGAAGGGTGAGATGAAGCCCTAATTTGATCAGCTCTTGTATTGGTTGATTTACTTTGAATTTTAATTAATTTGTTTCTTTCTCTGTATGGGCTTTATGGGTTTAAATTCCATACTTCTCCATCTATGAACTTGACCAAAGTATAGATGGATGTTGTTTGGATGCTTATTACGGTGCTTGGTGTCGATCAAGAACGGGTTTCCTATAGAGGAAGGAACAGGGTGCTTTAATGAATTTTGCATACCATGTGCTAGACCAAGGACATGGGATGTATTGTTCATGGCATTGCTTAAAGGAATTAGACAGTCTGTATGCCCGATTTAGGACACAGATTGTGCTTTCTCTATTTAAGTGGTATCAATCAAGGTCAAGGTGAATCAACAGACAAAACAAGGGTTAGGATAATTAGGGGTGGATTCGAAAGTCCTAGTGCTCTCTCTCTGATTGAATTTTCTTCCCTGTTCTTAATTGTTTTATTTTTTTTAGAATTGTGCTTAGTAGTTCATACCATTATTTGTTGGATTAGTTAAGGAGAGTCTTAGATTTGAGTTGTGACAACCGAGTCCTCGTGGGATTCGACCTCGATCTTCCTGAGGGTTTATTACTACATCATAACCCTATACTTGGGGAGTGAACAAGTTTTTGGCGCCGTTGCCGGGGACTGTTTCGTTCCAAATTGAATTTAGGATTCTCTCTTATCATAATTCATAGTCTTAGGATTTTACTAACTTTAGGTTAAAGTTTTATTTTATTTTTAGAAACTAACATATTTCTTGTTTTGTAGGATTATGAGATAGAAATTTCTAATTTGGTGATATCTTCCTAATTTCTTTATTTTTTTTTTTTTATTTATTTTATTTTTATTTTTAGAATTAGGGTTTTATTTTTAAAATTTTCTAACCTTAGATTACTATTTTAAAAACTAACTTGTTTTGTTTTGTTTTGCGAGGTTTTAACATAGGAACTTCTACTCTGGTAACATCTTCTAACTTCTTCCTTTACTTTCGTATTCTTTGTAGGATTTTGCTTTCTTTTAGGATTAGACTCGAGTTAAGGTTCTACCATGGAATCGTGGGTAGATGCATATCTTTGAGTTGGATAGGTTTTATTGGGAAATGCACGAAGGTTGTGGAATTCAACGTATACCTCAAGATTTCTCTCCATCGAAACAGACATTGAGAACCGACTAGAAGCGTTATGTTCCATCGGTTAATAGGGCCGTATACGATCGTAATTATGGGAATGAGGATTATTATCAACCATCATATTCTCCCATGTATGATCGGTATGACTATAACCAGTGGAACCATCAAAGCGGGAAGATGAACCAACAACATATTGTAATAATTATTCTCTTGGATCCCATACCTTTGAGATCAACCGAAGCGATCAAGAGGATTCATGTTTTGATCGAGAACAATTCAACTTGACATGTTGCGAAATTGATGAAATCATTAGAAGCACTCAATTCGCGCATTGAAAGGATAGAGGAAGCTCGCTCATCCCAACTACAATCCAATCCGAGAAATACAATGTGAGGAAAGTGATCCTCACTCGCTTTTGATGAAATCTGGAATTTGGAATGAGGAGTTGGATTCCATTAATGAGCATACGGTTCAATTCCTAGATGAGTCGATCTCGATATTTGTTCAAAAGAATGGGAAGAAACATGGGTGTCTTTCAAATACAATGATGATGACACACTTTCCTTACATGACACACTTGAGGATCTCAATGATGAGGTAGAGGTTAGTTTATTTGAACCTCAACCAAATTTAGAATGTGAGGAAAGCGATCCCATCCCAAGTGTGCCACTATGGAGAATTAGACAATGATGCGTATTGGGATGATGATCATGGATGTTCAACCCCAATTCCCTTGGAATCAATCTCAAGTTTGGTCCAAGTCAATGATCAAGACGTACACGAAGTGGTTGGTCATAATGAGCCACTCCCCTCACCTAACATGTCTGATTTAAAGGTAGAGGACGGGCCCCTTACAACCGACCCTTCTAACTCTTGTGAAACGTATTTGGACCACTCCTCTGAATTACATGATGATATGATTCGGGAGATGGACGAGCTACTCGATATGACTCTTGAATTTGAAACCACCCAGTTGAGGCCACCATCTGAACTGTTGAATAATGACGATTCATCGCCTCTTACGAGTAGTATCGATGAACGAGTCCACACATCAATGCTTACGTATCTTGATCTTCAATACGTACGTGTGGGGAGTGGAGCAAGAGAGCACACCTCCGTTTACCTTCAAACGATGGATTCCTTGGGCGGATCATCATAAGCTCTAATGTGGAAAATGAGTCACTCTCGGTGAATGTCCACCTCTTTGGATGATTGCTTGGCACACTTTGCTTGATTCAAACGATCCCATGATAAGAGACATAGTGAATGCCTTGCAAAACAATATCTCGGTAGTCATCAACGGCCGAGAGGACCCTTACTCTGAAGCCCCTCCTTCCACAAATCTGAATATTTACCATTAAGGGAGGAGGAGCTAACAATTGAACCGAAGTCTGCTACTTGAATGTGTTGAGACTACGTCACTTTCGAGAATTTTTCGACTTTCATCTATGTGTAGTCTACGATTCACCATGGGATACTAACTTGAAACTTCTTACATCGCGGGTGAATCATATATACTCTGGATACCTCAGTAGCGAATCAACGACAAATTTTTGATGAGGTACATAAGTTTTCTGGAATGTCATGCTCCGGGGCATCCAAGCCTATTGCAAAAATGGCTTTTGGATGATCTTGTTGAGAAATCTCTTGAGAAACTTATCAAGATCTTGGGGAAGAGGAAAAGCATGGTGAGTAGTTTTCCCTGCTTTCTTAGGACTAGGGTAGTTTCCTTTATGTTATTTTAGGATAGACAGTAAACTTAGCGCTCCTGGGAGGCAACCCAGTCTTTTGTTTTATTTTTATTTATTTATTTATTTATTATTATTTTTTTTTTCTAGTTAGTTACTTCAATGTTTGTGGGTAACATTACTGCAAACCCTCACGAGACTACAACTCGTCCACTAGGGGTAACCTAGGGGTTTAAAGGCTTGTTGCATATGCTAAATGCAATCGAGAGCACTGCGAAAGTGGTATAGGTAGGATCTTCTTTTGTTTTCTTTTTGTTATTTTTTTTTCTTATGTTGATTTCTCTCTTGTGCTAACTCATTTTTACGTTGAAATTTTTGAGAAAGCTTCTTGATTCTCCATCCAGGTATTATCTTTCCATCGCTCCTCTTTTATTTCATTGTCCCATGTGCATTGCTTGCTTATTTCTTTTACATTGAGGACAATGTAGATTTTAGGTTGGGGGTGGGAGATTAGGTTACCTAATCAGTATTTTCTTGGTCTTGAGCAAAATTTGTGAAAATTTTAAAATTTTTTTTCTGGAATTTCTATTGAATTCAAAGTGATTTTGAAGGATAGTTGTGATTTTAACATTATAAGATATGTGATGTTGGTAACTTATGACTCTTGGATTCGGCCATCTGCTTGATTTCACAGTCAATTTTGAATTGTTAATCCATGATTAGAAGTTGTAAACATTGATTGAGCCATGATTTCACATATCAGATCTCACTTACACATTAAGTTTTCAGTTCGATATTAAATGGTAACTTGGTAATCATTAGGCATGAAAAGGAACTGAATGAGAAATTTGTTAACGTCAGTTTATAAAGAAGAATTGAAAGAGTTAGTCACATAATCTTCACCATAGGTTTGCTCCCTATAGGTGTAGATTTGATTCTCCATAGTTGACATAAAAAAAAAAAAAAAAAAAAAAAAAAAAAGTTAGGCGACAAGTTTTCACCATAGGTTTGCTCCCTATAGGTGAGAATTTGATTCCCCTCATTTGCGTTACTGCTCATAAAGAAAATCAAAAGCTGGTAAAATGAAAAGTTAATCTGTGAGATAAGTGTTGGTTTCAAGCTTGGTTGTCACGAATTACTAATGATATCATGAAATTGACAATTGGATCTCTTTTGATTGTAAGTCGAGATTATACTTTACACTCGTGGAACTCAATGTTTAGGAATGTTCTAATTGATGGATTAATATTTTGAAACTTGATTATGAAGTTTCTTGTAAGCTTGATTCCAAGAGAAAAATTCCACACACCAATCATGAATCTTAGAATTTTCACATCTCGACTATCTGTTCACAAGTCACTTGAGTTTGAGGAATTGTCTTTTATTTGAAATTATTTTTCGCATGTTTTGCTCGGGACTAGCAAAATCTTTGGTTGGGGTTGTGATCGAGGGTCAAATATTGCATATCGGACCCGATTATTGCCTATTTTATGTACATGATAAGGCCTAAACATCGGATTTTAATTATATTTTTATTACGGGAGGAAATTAGGAGCGTGTATTGAAAATTGATGTTAAAAGCATGGATTTGATATTCCGAAGTCACGAGCACGGGATGGACTCGAGAAAACCAATAATGAAGATTTTACACGCTTTGGGATCGGAGGAAATCAAGCGAAGTTCAAGGGGCTCGAAAAGGGTCGAGAATGCAAGATCACATGGTTTCCGCCATCCGATCAACTCGAAACTTCATACATGTGATGGGGCCATAAATTAACCGTACATATTAAATTTCAGCTATTGTTGATCTTCGGGAAGTGCTCCAACGGACAAATCAGCCCATGAATCGTTGATTTCAGGCCCACGATAGCTGGATATGCCTCAACTTTGGTCTCGACGGTTAAAATATGAGAAAAGGATGGACGGATTGGATTTCTAAAAACATCATAGTGGGACCCATGTATGCAGTGCATGTACATCATGTACAGCTTGCTGCCTGCGTGACACACCGGACGCACCGGACGGTCGGCGCTTGCGGCCCGCCGCGGCCGCGCTCTTCTCGAAGCGTTCGGCGCGTCGCGAAAGCGGCGAGCACGGCCGTCCGCGGTTCGTGGTTGTGGGGCCCACCTTGTTGTGTCCAAACAGACAATCCCAGCCGTCCATTAGCTTCTGGGGGCAATGTTCCCATACACCCTTGCCTAGGTGGGCGAAATTAGTCAAAGCGGGAGATAAATCTAACCGTTCAAACGTCAAGACGGACGGTGATTTAAAATCTCGGTGGAACACTCACCTGAAAACAAAAAAAATAGTCATTTTCGACGGGTTTTCCGTCCTCATTCAAATGGACGGAGTGGATTTCCCAAAATAACACAAAATGGGCCCCCCACCATCATCGCGGAACGTCAGCGTCGTTCGTTCGCCGCGCGAACGGCCGACGTACGGCCGCGTTTTGCGGCATTGTGGGCCCCCACGTCGTCGCTCGTACGTCCGATCGATCCGTCCATCGTGTAGAGGGCCATGGATACTACAAAACCATGTTGATATTCCACTCCCATGCGTACACACGTGTGCGTGTACGGAGAGAGGCCACAAAGGGGGCTGCTCGGCGACGTTCAAAAGCGATCTTTTCGAGATTTCTTACGTGGGCCGCGCCAATGGACCTTCAAAACCACCCATTCTTGGTGAAATTTCGTCACGAATCAATGGACGGGGTGGATTTTCGAGAAAACACCTCTGTGGGGCCCACCGATCACGGTTGCGAAAAATTACACTCGAGTCCGTCTACGACTCGCCACCGATTCGGCCATCCGGCGGCTATAAAAGGAAGTTTTGGACGTGGGAGAGGCATTGAGATCAGAGAATTGGAGATCGAGAGCCAGGGGGAGAAAGAAAAAGAAGAAAGAAGAAGAAGAGAGAGATTTTTCGGTTTGGAGTTTTAATTTATGAATTTTATTTAATATTTTTTATGGATTTTATGGGTAACTAATCTCTCGGCTAGAAATTTGAGATGAAGCCCCTAATTTGATCAGCTCTTGTATTGGTTGATTTACTTTGAATTTTAATTAATTTATTTGTTTCTTTCTCTGAGTGGGCTTTATGGGTTTAAATTCCATACTTCTCCATCTATGAACTTGATCAAAGTATAGATGGATGTTGTTTGGATGCTTGTTACAGGTGCTTGGGTCTGATCAAGAAACAGGTTTCCTATAGAGGAAGGAACAGGGTGCTTTAATGAATTTTACATACCATGTGCCAGACCAAGGACATGGGATGTATTGTTCATGGCATTGCTTAAAGGAATTAGGCAGTCTGTATGCCGATTTAGGACACTGATTGTGCTTTCTCTATTTAAGTGGTATCAATCTAGGTCAAGGTGAATCAACGAGACAAAACAAGGGTTAGGATAATTAGGGGTGGATTCGAAAGTCCTAGTGCTCTCTCTCTGATTGAATTTTCTTCCCTGTTCTTAATTGTTTTATTTTTTTAGAATTGTGCTTAGTAGTTCATACCATTATTTGTTGGATTAGTTAAGGAGAGTCTTAGATTTGAGTTGTGACAACCAGTCCTCGTGGGATTCGACCTCGATCTTTACAGAGTTTATTACTACATCACAACCTATACTTGGGGAGTGAACAAGTTTTTGGCGTAGTTCTTGGGTTGTTTTTCGTTCAAATTGAATTTAGGATTCTCTCTTATCATAATTCATAGTCTTAGGATTTTACTAACTTTAGGTTAAAGTTTTTATTTTATTTTTAGAAACTAACCTATTTCTTGTTTTGTAGGATTACGAGATAGAAACTTCTAATTTGGTAATATCTTCCTAATTTCTTTATTTTTTTTATTTTATTTTTAGAATTAGGGTTTTATTTTTTTTTTCTAACCTTAGATTACTATTCTTAAAAACTAACTTGTTTTGTTTTTTGTTTTGCGAGTTTTTAACATAGGAACTTCTACTCTGGTAACATCTTTCTAACTTCTCCTTTACTTTACGTATTCTTTGTAGGATTTTGCTTTCTTTTAGGATTAGACTCGAGTTAAGGTTCTACCATGGAATCGTGGGTAGATGCATATCTTTGAGTTGGATAGGTTTTATTGGGAAATGCACGAAGGTTGTGGAATTCAACGTATACCTCAAGATTTCTCTCCATCGAGAAACAGAGACATTGAGAACCGACTAGAACGTTATGTTCCATCGGTTAATAGGGCAGTATACGATCGTAATTATGGGAATGAGGATTATTATCAACCATCATATTCTCCCATGTATGATCAGTATGACTATAACCAGTGGAACCATCAAAACTGGGAAGATGAACCAACAACATATTGTAATAATTATTCTCTTGGATCCCATACCTTTGAGATCAACCGAGAAACGATCAAGAGGATTCATGTTTTGATCGAGAACAATTAAACCGACATGTTGCGAAATTGATGAAATCATTAGAAGCACTCAATTCGCGCATTGAAAGGATAGAGAGAAGCTCGCTCATCCCAACTACAATCCAATCCGGAAATACAATGTGAGGAAAGTGATCCTCACTCGCTTTTGATGAAATCTGGAATTTGGAATGAGGAGTTGGATTCCATTAATGAGCATACGGTTCAATTCCCGATGAGTCGATCTCGATGTATTCAAAAGAATGGGAGAAACATGGGTGTCTTTCAAATACAATGATGATGACACACTTTCCTTACATGACACACACGGGATCTCAATGATGAGGAAGAGGTTAGTTTATTCGAACCTCAACCAAATTTAGAATGTGAGGAAAGCGATCCCATCCCAAGTGTGCACTGAGAATTAGACAATGATGCGTATTGGGATGATGATCATGGATGTTCAGCCCCAATTCCCTTGGAATCAATCTCAAGTTTGGTCCAAGTCAATGATCAAGACGTACACGAAGTGGTTGGTCATAATGAGCCACTCCCCTCACCTAACATGTCGATTTAAAGGTAGAGAGGCGGGCCCCTTACAACCGACCCTTCTAACTCTTGTGAAACGTATTTGGACCACTCCTTTGAATTACATGATGATATGATTCGGGAGATGGACGAGCTACTCGATATGACTCTTGAATTTGAAACCACCCAGTTGAGGCCACCATCTGAACTGTTGAATAATGACGATTCATCGCCTCTTCTGAGTAGTATCGATGAACAGAGTCCACACATCAATGCTACGTATCTTGATCTTCAATGCATGCGTGCGGAAATTTGGAGCAAGAGAGCACACCTCGTTTACCTTCAAAAACGATGGATTCCTTGGGCAGATCATCACGAGCTCTAATGTGGAAAATGAGTCACTCTCAGCTGAATGTCCCACCTCTTTGGATGATTGCTTGGCACACTTTTAGATTCAAACGATCCCATGATAAGAGACATAGTGAATGCCTTGCAAAACAATATCTCGGTAGTCATCAACGGCCGAGAGGACCCTTACTACTGAAGCCCCTCCTTCCACAAATCTGAATATTTACCATTAAGGGAGGAGGAGCTAACAATTGAACCGAAGTCTGCTACTTGCCGGAATGTGTTGAGACTACGTCACTTTACGAGAATTTTTCGACTTTCATCTATGTGTAGTCTACGATTCACCATGGGATACTAACTTGAAACTTACATGTGCGGGTGAATCATATATACTCTGGATACCTCGGGCGAATCAACGACAAATTTTTGATGAGGTACGTAAGTTTCTCTGGAATATCATGCTCCGGGGCATCAAGCCTATTGCAAAAATGGCTTTTGGATGATCTGTTGAGAAATCTCTTGAGAAACTTATCAAGATCTTGGGGAAGAGGAACCTTGCGGCATGGTGAGTAGTTTTCCACTGCTTTCTTAGGACTAGGGTAGTTTCCTTTATGTTATTTTAGGATAGACGGTAAACTTAGCGCTCTGGGAGGCGACCCAGTCTTTTGTTTTTTTTTATTTTTTATTTATTTATTAGTTAGTTACTTCAATGTTTGTGGGTAACATTTCTGCAAACCCTCACGAGACTACAACTCGTCCACTAGGGGTAACCTAGGGGGTTTAAAGGCTTGTTGCATCGCTAAATGCAATCGAGCACACTGCGAAAGTGGTATAGGTAGGATCTTCTTTTGTTTTCTTTTTGTTATTTTTCTTTGTTGATTTCTCTCTTGTGCTAACTTTTTTACGTTGAAATTTTTTGAGAAAGCTTCTTGATTCTCCAGTCGGGTATTATCTTTCCATCGCTCCTCTTTTATTCTCATTGTCCCATGTGCATTGCTTGCTTATTTCTTTTACGTTGAGGACAATGTAGATTTTAGGTTGGGGGTGGGAGATTAGGTTACCTAATCAGTATTTTCTTGGTCTTGAGCAAAATTTGTGAAAATTTTAAATTTTTTTTTTTTGGAATTTCTATTGAATTCAAAGTGATTTCGAAGGATAGTTGTGATTTTAACATTATAAGATATCTGATGTTGGTAACTTATGACTCTTGGATTCGGCCATCTGCTTAATTTCACAGTCAATTTTGAATTGTTAATCCATGATTAGAAGTTGTAAACATTGATTGAGCCATGATTTCACATATCATCTCACTTACACATTAACGATATTAAATGGTAACTTGGTAATCATTAGGCATGAATGAATGAAATTTGTTAACGTCGGTTTATAAAGAAGAATTGAAAAGTTAGTCACATAATCTTCACCATAGGTTTGCTCCCTATAGGTGTAGATTTGATTCTCCATAGTTGACATATGAAAAAAAAAAAAAAAAAAAAATAGGCGACAAGTTTTCGCCATAGGTTTGCTCCTATAGGTGAGAATTTGATTCCCCTCATTGCGTTCTTGCTCATAAAGAAAATCAAAAGATGGTAAAATGAAAAGTTAATCTGTGAGATAAGTGTTGGTTTCAAGTTTTGATTGTCACGAATTACTAATGATATCATGAAATTGACAATTGGATCTCTTCTTGATTGTAAGTCGAGATTATACTTTACACTCGTGGAACTCAATGTTTAGGAATGTTCTAATTGATGGATTAATATTTTGAACTTGATTATGAAGTTTCTTGTAAGCTTGATTCCAAGAGAAAAATTCCACACACCAATCATGAATCTTAGAATTTTCACATCTCGATTTATCTGTTCACAAGTCACTTGAGTTTCTGGGAATTGTCTTTTATTTGAAATTATTTTTCGCATGTTTTGCTCGGGACTAGCAAAATCTTTGGTTGGGGGTTGTGATGAGGGTCAAATATTGCATATCGGACCCGATATTGCCTATTTTATGTACATGATAAGGCCTAAACATCGGATTTTAATCGTATTTTTATTACGAGGATGAAATAGGAGCGTGTATTGAAAAATTATGTTAAAAGTATGGATTTGATATTCGAAGTCACGAGCACGGGATGGACTCGAGAAAACCAATAATGAAGATTTTACACGCTGGATTTGAGGAAAAAAGCACGTCGAAAAGGGGCTCGAAAAGGGTCGAGAATGCAAGATCACATGGTTTCCGCCATCCGATCAACTCGAAACTTCATACATGTGATGGGGCCATAAATTAACCGTACATATTAAATTTCGCCCTATTGATGATCTTGGGAAGTGCTCCAACGGACAAATCAGCCCATGAATCATTGATTTCGGGCCCACGATAGCGGGATATGCCTCAACTTTGGTCTCGACGGTTAAATATAGTATGAAAAAGGATGGACGGATTGGATTTCATAAAAACATCATAGTGGACCCCTGTATGAGTGTACATCATGTACACGTGCAGTGCGTACGCGTGCCGGACGGGCCGGGACGGTCGGCGGCGCGGTGGCCGCGCCTCCGTCTTTCGTCAAAGCGCGCAACGTCGGCGTTTCGCGCGGCCGGCCGCCGGTCGTCGTCGGTTGTGGGGCCCACCTTGTGTCCAAAATAGACAATCAAGCCGTCCATCTTCTGGGGCACCAAAATAACCCTTGCTAGGTGAAGAAAATATGGCAAAGCGGTCATCGGGAAATGGATCCCGGCCATTCAAACGTCAAGACGGACGGTGAAAATCTCGGTGGACCACACAAAAACGGGAAAAAAACTCGGTCATTTTCGGCCGGTTTTCGTCCTCATTCAAATGGACGGAGTGGATTTCCCAAAAAACATCAAGGAATGGGCCCCACCATCATCGCGGCGTCGATCGCGTCGTTCGCGTCGCGACGGCCACGCAGCGCGGCCGTTTTTGCGACGTTGTGGGCCCCCCCGTCGCCGTACGGTCGATCCGGCCGTCCATCGTGTAGAGGGCCATGAGATACTACAAAACCATGTTGATATTCCACTCCCATGCGTACACACGTGTGCGTGTACGGAGAGGCCCGCAAAAGGGTTGCTCGGCGACGTTCAAAGCCGATCTTTTCGAGATTTCTTACGTGGGCCGCGCCAATGGACCTTCAAAACCACCCATTCTTGGTGAAATTTCGTCTGAATCAATGGACGGGGTGGATTTTCGAGAAAACACCTCTGTGGGGCCCACCGATCACGGTTGCGAAAAATTACACTTCGAGTCGTCTACGACTCGCCACCGATTCGACCATCCAGCGACTATAAAAGGAAGTTTTGGACGTGGGAGAGGCATTGAGATCAGAGGTGGAGATCAGAGCCGGGGAGAGAAGAAAAAGAGAAGAGAAAAGAGAGAGATTTTTCGGTTTGGAGTTTTAATTTATGAATTTTATTTAATATTTTTTATGGATTTTATGGGTAACTAATCTCTCGGCTAGGGTGAGATGAAGCCCCTAATTTGATCAGCTCTTGTATTGGTTGATTTACTTTGAATTTTAATTAATTTGTTTCTTTTCTCTAAGTGGGCTTTATGGGTTTAAATTCCATACTTCTCCATCTATGAACTTGATCAAAGTATATAGATGGATGTTGTTTGGATGCTTATTACGGTGCTTGGGTCGATCAAGAAACGGGTTTCCTATAGAGGAAGAAACAGGGTGCTTTAATGAATTTGTACATACCATGTGCCCGACCAAGGACATGGGATGTATTGTTCATGGCATTGCTTAAAGGAATTAGGCAGTCTGTATGCCGATTTAGGACCTGATTGTGCTTTCTCTATTTAAGTGGTATCAATCTAGGTCAAGGTGAATCAACAGACAAAACAAGGGTTAGGATAATTAGGGGTGGATTCGAAAGTCCTAGTGCTCTCTCTCGATTGAATTTTCTTCCTGTTCTTAATTGTTTTATTTTTTTTTTTAAATGTGTGCTTAGTAGTTCATACCATTATTTGTTGGATTAGTTAAGGAGAGTCTTAGATTTGAGTTGTGACAACCGGTCCTCGTGGGATTCGACCTCGATCTTCTAGAGTTTATTACTACATCACAACCCTATACTTGGGAGTGAACAAGTTTTTTGGCGCTTGGATTCTTGGAGTGTTTCGTTCAAATTGAATTTAGGATTCTCTCTTATCATAATTCATAGTCTTAGGATTTTACTAACTTTAGGTTAAAGTTTTTATTTTATTTTTAGAAACTAACCTATTTCTTGTTTTGTAGGATTCGAGATAGAAACTTCTAATTTGGTAATATCTTCCTAATTTCTTTATTTTTTTTTTATTTTTATTTATTTTATTTTTATTTTTAGAATTAGGTTTTATTTTTTTTAGAAATTTTCTAACCTTAGATTACTATTTTAAAAACTAACTTGTTTTGTTTTGTTTTGCGGAGTTTTTAACATAGGAACTTCTACTCTGGTAACATCTTCTAACTTCTCCTTTACTTTACGTATTCTTGTAGGATTTTGCTTTCTTTTAGGATTAGACTCGAGTTAAGGTTCTACCATGGAATCGTGGGTAGATGCATATCTTTGAGTTGGATAGGTTTTATTGGGAAATGCACGAAGGTTGTGGAATTCAACGTATACCTCAAGATTTCTCTCCATCGAGAACAGACATTGAAGCCGACTAGAGCGTTATGTTCCATCGGTTAATAGGGCCATATCGATCGTAATTATGGGAATGAGGATTATTATCAACCATCATATTCTCCCATGTATGATCAGTATGACTATAACAGATGGAACCATCAAAGCGGGAAGATGAACCAACAACATATTGTAATAATTATTCTCTTGGATCCCATACCTTTGAGATCCAACGAGAAAGCGATCGAGAGGATTCATGTTTTGATCGAGAACAAGTCAACCCGACATGTTGCGAAATTGATGAAATCATTAGAAGCACTCAATTCGCGCATTGAAAGGATAGAGAAGCTCGCTCATCCCAACTACAATCCAATCGAGAAATACAATGTGAGGAAAGTGATCCTCACTGCTTTTGATGAAATCTGGAATTTGGAATGAGGAGTTGGATTCCATTAATGAGCATACGGTTCAATTCCCGATGAGTCGATCTCAATTTGTTCAAAAGAATGGGAAGAAACATGGGTGTCTTTCAAATATAATGATGATGACACACTTTCCTTACATGACACACTTGAGATCTCAATGATGAGGGAAGAGGTTAGTTTATTCGAACCTCAACCAAATTTAGAATGTGAGGAAGCGATCCCATCCCAAGTGTGCACTTTGCATAGAATTAGACAATGATGCGTATTGGGATGATGATCATGGATGTTCAGCCCCAATTCCCTTGGAATCAATCTCAAGTTTGGTCCAAGTCAATGATCAAGACGTACACGAAGTGGTTGGTCATAATGAGCCACTCCCCTCACCTAACATGTCTGATTTAAAGGTAGAGGACGGGCCCCTTACAACTGACCCTTCTAACTCTTGTGAAACGTATTTGGACCACTCCTCTGAATTACATGATGATATGATTCGGGAGATGGACGAGCTACTCGATATGACTCTTGAATTTGAAACCACCCAGTTGAGGCCACCATCTGAACTGTTAAATAATGACGATTCATCGCCTCTTACGAGTAGTATCGATGAACAGAGTCCACACATCAATGCTACGTATCTTGATCTTCAATCTGTACGTGCGGAAATTTGGAGCGAGAGAGCACACCTCCGTTTACCTTCAAAAACGATGGATTCCTTGGGCGGATCATCATATGAGCTCTAATGTGGAAAATGAGTCACTCTCGGTGAATGTCCCACCTCTTTGGATGATTGCTTGGCACACTTTGCTTGATTCAAACGATCCCATGATAAGAGACATAGTGAATGCCTTGCAAAACAATATCTCGGTAGTCATCACGGCCGAGAGGACCCTTACTACGAAGCCCCTCCTTCCACAAATCTGAATATTTACCATTAAGGGAGGAGGAGCTAATAACAATTGAACCGAAGTCTGCTACTTCGGAATGTGTTGAGACTACGTCACTTTACGAGAAATTTTTCGACTTTCATCTATGTGTAGTCTACGATTCACCATGGGATACTAACTTGAAACTTCTTACATGCATCGGGTGAATCATATATACTCTGGATACCTCAGCGAATCAACGACAAATTTTTGATGAGGTACGTAAGTTTCTCTGGAATATCATGCTCCAGGGCATCCAAGCCTATTGCAAAAATGGCTTTTGGATGATCTTGTTGAGAAATCTACTGAGAAACTTATCAAGATACTGGCCGGAAGAGGAACCTTGCAGCATGACTGAGTAGTTTTTCCCTGCTTTCTTAGGACTAGGGTAGTTTCCTTTATGTTATTTTAGGATAGACAGTAAACTTAGCGCTCTGGGAAGGCAACCTTTTGTTTTTTTTTTTATTTATTTATTTATTTTTATTATTTTTTTTTCTAGTTAGTTACTTCAATGTTTGTGGGTAACATTCTGCAGAACCCTCACGAGACTACAACTCGTCCACTAGGGGTAACCTAGGGGTTTAAAGGCTTGTTGCATATGCTAAATGCAATCGAGAGCACCTGCGAAAGTGGTATAGGTAGGATCTTCTTTTGTTTTTCTTTTTGTTATTTTTGCTTCTGTTGATTTCTCTCTTGTGCTAACTCGCTTTTACGTTGAAATTTTTTGAGAAAGCTTCTTGATTCTCCATCCAGGTATTATCTTTCCATCACTCCTCTTTTATTCTCATTGTCCCATGTGCATTGCTTGCTTATTTCTTTTACATTGAGGACAATGTAGATTTTAGGTTGGGGGTGGGAGATTAGGTTACCTAATCAGTATTTTCTTGGTCTTGAGCAAAATTTGTGAAAATTTTAAAATTTTTTCTGGAATTTCTATTGAATTCAAAGTGATTTTGAAGGATAGTTGTGATTTTAACATTATAAGATTTGTGATGTTGGTAACTTATGACTCTTGGATTGGCCATCTGCTTGATTTCTGGTCAATTTTGAATTGTTAATCCATGATTAGAAGTTGTAAACATTGATTGAGCCATGATTTCACATATAGATCTCACTTACACATTAAGTTTTGGTTCGATATTAAATGGTAACTTGGTAATCATTAGGCATGAAAGGAACCCACTGAGAAATTTGTTAACGTCGGTTTAAAAGAAGAATTGAAAGAGTTAGTCACATAATCTTCACCATAGGTTTGCTCCCTATAGGTGTAGATTTGATTCTCCATAGTTGACATAAAAAAAAAAAAAAAAAAAAAAAGTTAGCGACAAGTTTTCAGCCATAGGTTTGCTCCTATAGGTGAGAATTTGATTCCCCTCATTTGCGTTCTTGCTCATAAAGAAAAAAAAAAAAAAATTTGGTAAAATGAAAAGTTAATCTGTGAGATAAGTGTTGGTTTCAAGCTTTGATTGTCACGAATTACTAATGATATCATGAAATTGACAATTGGATCTCTTCTTTGATTGTAAGTCGAGATTATACTTTACACTCGTGGAACTCAATGTTTAGGAATGTTCTAATTGATGGATTAATATTTTGAAACTTGATTATGAAGTTTCTTGTAAGCTTGATTCAAGAGAAAAATTCCACACACCAATCATGAATCTTAGAATTTTCACATCTCTCAACTATCTGTTCACAAGTCACTTGAGTTTGAGGAATTGTCTTTTATTTTGAAATTATTTTTCGCATGTTTTGCTCGGGACTAGCAAAATCTTTGGTTGGGGTTGTGATGAGGTCAAATATTGCATATCGGACCCGATTATTGCCTATTTTATGTACATGATAAGGCCTAAACATCGGATTTTAATTATATTTTTATTACGGGAGGAAATTAGGAGCGTAATTGAAAATTGATGTTAAAAGCATGGATTTGATATTCAAAAGTCACCGAGCACGGGATGGACTCAGAAAACCAATAATGAAGATTTTACACTTTGACGGGATCGGAGGAAAGCAAGCGAAAAGGGGCTCGAAAAGGGTCGAGAATGCAAGATCACATGGTTTTCCGCCATCGATCAACTCGAAACTTCATACATGTGATGGGGCCATAAATTAACCGTACATATTAAATTTCAGCTATTGATGATCTCGGGAAGTGCTCCAATGACAAATCAGCCCATGAATCGTTGATTTCGGGCCCCACGATAGCGGGATATGCCTCAACTTTGGTCTCGACGGTTAATATAGTTTGAGAAAAAAGGATGGACGGATTGGATTTCATAAAAACATCATAGTGGGCCTGTATGTAGTGCATGTACATCATGTACATTACAGCTGCCGCCGGACGCCGGACGGCCGGTCAGCGGTCGACGGGTCGGCAACGACCGACCGCGCGCTCTCTCGAAAAAAAAAACGGTGATCAGCGGCGGCAAACCGCCGTTCGGTGGTTGTGGGGCCCACCTGTGTCCAAAAGACAATCCAAGCCGTCCATTCTCTTCTGGGGCAAAAATAACCCTTGCCTAGGTGGTGGAAGTTTCGAATAACGGGCGGGATCGGATCCCGCCATTCAAACGTCAAGACGGACGGTGAGTTCAAATCACGGTGGACCACACTAAAACTCAGAAAAAAACTAGTCATTTTCGGACGGTTTTCCGTCCTCATTCGATGGAACGGAGTGGATTTCCTCAAAATAACACAAATGGGACCCACCATCATCGCGAGGTCGTCGCGTTTTCGCGCGTACGTCCGACGTACGTGGCCGTTTTGCGAAGAATTGTGGGCCCCACCCGTCGCCTGTACGGTCGATCCGATCCGTCCATCGTGTAGAGGGCCATGGATACTACAAAACCATGTTGATATTCCACTCCCATGCGTACACACGTGTGCGGTCTGAGAGGCCACAAAATTTGCTCGGCGACGTTCAAAAGCGATCTTTTCGAGATTTCTTACGTGGGCCGCGCCAATGGACCTTCAAAACCACCCATTCTTGGTGAAATTTCGTCACGAATCCAATGGACGGGGTGGATTTTCAGAAAACACCTCTGGGGCCCACCGATCACGGTTGCGAAAAATTGTACTTCGAGTCGTCTACGACTACTGCCACCGATTCGACCATCCATCCGGACTATAAAGGGAAGTTTTGGACGTGGGAGAGGCATTGAGATCAGAGAATTGGAGATCGAGCAGGGAGAGAGAAGAAAGAAAAAGAGAGAGATTTTTCGGTTTGGAGTTTTAATTTATGAATTTTATTTAATATTTTTTATGGATTTTATGGGTAACTAATCTCTCGGCTAGGGTGAGATGAAGCCCTAATTTGATCAGCTCTTGTATTGGTTGATTTACTTTGAATTTTAATTAATTTGTTTTTTTCTTTCTCTAAGTGGGCTTTATGGGTTTAAATTCCATACTTCTCCATCTATGAACTTGACCAAATATAGATGGATGTTGTTTGGATGCTTATTCTGGTGCTTGTGTCGATCAAAACGGGTTTCCTATAGAGGAAGGAACAGGGTGCTTTAATGAATTTTACATACCATGTGCCCACCGAGGACATGGGATGTATTGTTCATGGCATTGCTTAAAGGAATTAGGCAGTCTGTATGCCCGATTTAGGACTGATTGTGCTTTCTCTATTTAAGTGGTATCAATCAAGGTCAAGGTGAATCAACAGACAAAACAAGGGTTAGGATAATTAGGGGTGGATTCGAAAGTCTAGTGCTCTCTCTCGATTGAATTTTCTTCCCTGTTCTTAATTGTTTTATTTTTTTTTAGAATTGTGCTTAGTAGTTCATACCATTATTTGTTGGATTAGTTAAGGAGAGTCTTAGATTTGAGTTGTGACAACCAGTCCTCGTGGGATTCGACCTCGATCTTACCGAGTTTATTACTACATCATAACCCTATACTTGGGGAGTGAACAAGTTTTAGGCCGTTCTTAGTGACCAGTTTTCGTTCAAATTGAATTTAGGATTCTCTCTTATCATAATTCATAGTCTTAGGATTTTACTAACTTTAGGTTAAAGTTTTATTTTATTTTTAGAAACTAACATATTTCTTGTTTTGTAGGATTCTGAGATAGAAATTTCTAATTTGGTGATAATTTCTTTAATTTTTTTATTTTTTTATTTTTATTTATTTTATTTTTATTTTTAGAATTAGGATTTTATTTTTAGAAATTTTTTAACCTTAGATGTACTATTTTTAAAAACTAACTTGTTTTGTTTTGTTTTTGGGTTTTTAACATAGGAACTTCTACTCTGGTAACATCCTTCTAACTTCTTCCTTTACTTTTACGTATTCTTTGTAGGATTTTGCTTTCTTTTAGGATTAGTCTCGAGTTAAGGTTCTACCATGGAATCGTGGGTAGATGCATATCTTTGAGTTGGATAGGTTTTATTGGGAAATGCACGAAGGTTGTGGAATTCAACGTATACCTCAAAATTTCTCTCCATCGAGAAACAGACATTGAGAGCGACTAGAGCGTTATGTTCCATCGGTTAATAGAGGCCGTATACGATCGTAATTATGGGAATGAGGATTATTATCAACCATCATATTCTCCCATGTATGATCAGTATGACTATAACCAGTGGAACCATCAAAACTGGGAAGATGAACCAACAACATATTGTAATAATTATTCTCTTGGATCCCATACCTTTGAGATCCAACCAGAAACGATCCAAGAGGATTCATGTTTTGATCCAGAACAATTCAACCAGCATGTTGCGAAATTGATGAAATCATTAGAAGCACTCAATTCGCGCATTGAAAGGATAGAGGAAGCTCGCTCATCCCAACTACAATCCAATCCAGAAATACAATGTGAGGAAAGTGATCCTCACTCGCTTTTAATGAAATCTGGAATTTGGAATGAGGAGTTGGATTCCATTAATGAGCACACGGTTCAATTCCCGATGAGTCGATCTCAATAACTGTTCAAAAGAATGGGAAGAAACATGGGTGTCTTTCAAATACAATGATGATGATGACACACTTTCCTTACATGACACACAGGATCTCAATGATGAGGAAGAGGTTAGTTTATTCGAACCTCAACCAAATTTAGAATGTGAGGAAAGCGATCCCATCCCAAGTGTGCCTTTACTGAATTAGACAATGATGCGTATTGGGATGATGATCATGGATGTTCGGCCCCAATTCTCTTGGAATCAATCTCAAGTTTGGTCCAAGTCAATGATCAAGACGTACACGAAGTGGTTGGTCATAATGAGCCACTCCCCTCACCTAACATGTCGATTTAAAGGTAGAGGACGGGCCCCTTACAACCGACCCTTCTAACTCTTGTGAAACGTATTTGGACCACTCCTTTGAATTACATGATGATATGATTCGGGAGATGGACGAGCTACTCGATATGACTCTTGAATTTGAAACCACCCAGTTGAGGCCACCATCTGAATTGTTGAATAATGACGATTCATCGCCTCTTACGAGTAGTATCGATGAACAGAGTCCACACATCAATGCTACGTATCTTGATCTTCAATCACATGCGTGCGGATGCGAGCAAGAGAGCACACCTCCGTTTACCTTCAAAAAGATGGATTCCTTGGGCGAGATCATCATAAGCTCTAATATGGAAAATGAGTCACTCTCGGTGAATGTCCACCTCTTTGGATGATTGTTTGGCACACTTTGCAGATTCAAACGATCCCATGATAAGAGACATAGTGAATGCCTTGCAAAACAATATCTCGGTAGTCATCACCGACCGAGAGGACCCTTACTACGAAGCCCCTCCTTCCACAAATCCGAATATTTACCATTAAGGGAGGAGGAGCTAACAATTGAACCGAAGTACGCTACTTGAATGTGTTGAGACTACGTCACTTTACGAGAATTTTTCGACTTTCATCTATGTGTAGTCTCCGATTCACCATGGGATACTAACTTGAAACTTCTTCATTGCAGGTGAATCATATATACTCTGGATACCTCAGGCGAATCAACGACAAATTTTTGATGAGGTACGTAAGTTTCTCTGGAATATCATGCTCCAGGACATCCAAGCCTATTGCAAAAATGGCTTTTGGATGATCTTGTTGAGAAATCTACTGAGAAACTTATCAAGATACTGGCCGGAAGAGGAACCTTGCAGCATGACTGAGTAGTTTTTCCCTGCTTTCTTAGGACTAGGGTAGTTTCCTTTATGTTATTTTAGGATAGACAGTAAACTTAGCGCTCCTGGGAGGCAACCCAGTCTTTTGTTTTATTTTTATTTATTTATTTATTTATTATTATTATTTTTTTTTCTAGTTAGTTACTTCAATGTTTGTGGGTAACATTACTGCAAACCCTCACGAGACTACAACTCGTCCACTAGGGGTAACCTAGGGGTTTAAAGGCTTGTTGCATATGCTAAATGCAATCGAGAGCACCTGCGAAAGTGGTATAGGTAGGATCTTCTTTTGTTTCTCTTTTTGTTATTTCTTCTGTTGATTTCTCTCTTGTGCTAACTCGCTGTTACGTTGAAATTTTTTGAGAAAGCTTCTTGATTCTCCGTCCAGGTATTATCTTTCCATCGCTCCTCTTTTATTCTCATTGTCCCATGTGCATTGCTTGCCTATTTCTTTTACATTGAGGACAATGTAGATTTTAGGTTGGGGGTGGGAGATTAGGTTACCTAATCAGTATTTTCTTGGTCTTGAGCAAAATTTGTGAAAATTTTAAAATTTTTTTTTTCTGGAATTTCTGTTGAATTCAAAGTGATTTTGAAGGATAGTTGTGATTTTAACATTATAAGATTTGTGATGTTGGTAACTTATGACTCTTGGATTCGGCCATCTGCTTGATTTCACAGTCAATTTTGAATTGTTAATCCATGATTAAAAGTTGTAAACATTGATTGAGCCATGATTCCACATATTAGATCTCACTTACACATTAAGTTTTCAGTTCGATATTAAATGGTAACTTAGTAATCATTAGGCATGAAAGGAACCAGCCTGAGAAATTTGTTAACGTCAGTTTATAAAGAAGAATTGAAAGAGTTAGTCACATAATCTTCACCATAGGTTTGCTCCCTATAGGTGTAGATTTGATTCTCCATAGTTGACATGAAAAATGAAAAAAAAAAAAAAAAAAAGTTAGGCAACGAGTTTTCACCATAGGTTTGCTCCTATAGGTGAGGAATTTGATTCCCCTCCTTGGCGTTCTTGCTCATAAAGAAAATCAAAATTTGGTAAAATGAAAAGCTAATCTGTGAGATAAGTATTGGTTTCAAGCTTGGTTGTCACGAATTACTAATGATATCATGAAATTGACAATTGGATCTTTCTTGATTGTAAGTCGAGATTATACTTTACACTCGTGGAACTCAATGTTTAGGAATGTTCTAATTGATGGATTAATATTTTGAAATTGATTATGAAGTTTACTGTAAGCATGATTCCAAGAGAAAAATTCCACACACCAATCATGAATCTTAGAATTTTCACATCTCAGCTATCTGTTCACAAGTCACTTGAGTTTACAGGAATTGTCTTTCATTTTTGAAATTATTTTTCGCATATTTTGCTCGGGACTAGCAAAATGCTGGTTGGGGGTTGTGATCAGGGTCAAATATTGCATATCAGACCCCGATTATTGCCCTATTTTATGTACATGATAAGGCCTAAACATCGGATTTTAATTATATTTTTGTTACAGGAGGAAATTAGGAGCGTGCATTGAAAATTAATGTTAAAAGCATGGATTTGATATTCCGAAGTCACCAGAGCACGGGATGAACCTCAGAAGACCAATAATGAAGATTTTACACGCCTGTGATCAGAGGAAATCAAGAAACTGAAGTTCAAGGGGCTCGAAAAGGGTCCAGAATGCAAGATCACATGGTTTCCGCCATCCAATCAACTCGAAACTTCATACATGTGATGGGGGACGCAAATTAACCGTACATATTAAATTTCAATTATTGTTGATCTCGGGAAGTGCTCCAACTGACAAATCAGCCCATGAATCGCTGATTTCAGGCCCACCTGATAGCAGGATATACCTCAACTTTGGTCTCGACGGTTAATATAGTTTAAGAAAGGGAATGGACGGATTGGATTTCATAAAAACATCATAGTGGGTCCTGTATGTAGTGCATGTACATCATGTACATTACACACCAGCGCCACACCGGACGCCCGGACGGTCAGCGTGAGCGGCCCGGCCGCGCTCGTCGAAGACGCAACAGCGTCCGCGGAACCGACCGCCGGTTCGTGGTTGTGGGGCCCACCTTGTGTCCAAATAGACAATCCAAGCCGTCCATTAGCTTCCTGGGGCAAAAATAACCCTTGCCTAGGTGGCAGAAATTCGAATAAAAGCGGAGATCAGATCCCAGCCATTCAAACGTCAAGACGGACGGTGAGTTCAAATCTCTGGTGGACCACACCTAAAACAGGAAAAAAACTAGTCATTTTCGACCGGTTTTCCGTCCTCATTCCAGTGAACGGAGTGGATTTCCCAAAATAACTACAAAATGGGACCCACCATCATCGCCAGCGGTCCCGTCGTTCGCCGCGTCGCGCACGTCCGACGCCGCCGCCGTTTTTTGCGAATTGTGGGCCCCCCGTCGCTCGTACGGCCGATCCGACCCGTCCATCGTGTAGAGGGTCATGGATACTACAAAACCATGTTGAGATTCCACTCCCATGCGTACACACGTGTGCGTGCGAGAGGCCACAAAAGGGTTTCGGCGACGTTCAAAACCGATCTTTTCGAGATTTCTTACGGGGCCGCGCCAATGGACCTTCAAAACCACCCATTCTTGGTGAAATTTCGTCTGAATCCAATGGACGGGGTGGATTTTCAGAAAACACCTCTGTGGGGCCCACCGATCACGGCTGCGAAAAATTACACTTCGAGTCCGTCTACGACTCTGCCACCGATTCCAGCCATCCAGCAGCTATAAAGGGAAGTTTTGGACGTGGGAGAGGCATTCAGATCCAGAGAATTGGAGATCCAGAGCCAGGGAGAGAAGAAAGAGAGAGAGATTTTTCGGTTTGGAGTTTTAATTTATGAATTTATTTAATATTTTTTATGGATTTTATGGGTAACTAATCTCTCAGCTAGGGCTGAGATGAAGCCCCTAATTTGATCAGCTCTTGTATTGGTTGATTTACTTTGAATTTTAATTAATTTGTTTTCTTTCTCTGTATGGGCTTTATGGGTTTAAATTCCATATTTCTCCATCTATGAACTCGACCAAAGTATAGATGGATGTTGTTTGGATGCTTATTACGGGTGCTTGGGTCTGATCAAGAACAGGTTTCCTATAGAGGAAGGAACAGGGTGCTTTAATGAATTTTGCATACCATGTGCCCGACCAAGGACATGGGATGTATTGTTCATGGCATTGCTTAAAGGAATTAGACAGTCTGTATGCCCGATTTAGGACACAGATTGTGCTTTCTCTATTTAAGTGGTATCAATCAAGGTCAAGGTGAATCAACAGACAAAACAAGGGTTAGGATAATTAGGGGTGGATTCGAAAGTCCTAGTGCTCTCTCTCTGATTGAATTTTCTTCCCTGTTCTTAATTGTTTTATTTTTTTTAGAATTGTGCTTAGTAGTTCATACCATTATTTGTTGGATTAGTTAAGGAGAGTCTTAGATTTGAGTTGTGACAACCAGTCCTCGTGGGATTCGACCTCGATCTTACCGAGTTTATTACTACATCATAACCCTATACTTGGGGAGTGAACACCACCCTCAATATCCGTTGTCCATCATGTGGGCCAACAATATTTGATATGGATCGTTCATTATGTTGGGCCCACCTTAGCCTTGTCTTCAATATAAAGCATCTATCTTGTGGGGCCAACCTTTAATGTGGACCATCCACCTTGCAACAGCTACCTTCAATGTGGGCTATCCATCATGCAGTCCCACTTTTGATGTGGGTTGTCCATTGATCTAACCAGAAGGTTGAAAACCACAAGTGCAAGATTGAGATGTAGTTTTAATTCGGTCAGACCGAGATCGAATCCACAGGGAGATTTGTGAGAATACAACTAGAACTAATCTAAAGTTAATGATATATCTAAATTTTTAATCCAACTAAGTAAAAAATGGCTTTTTAAAAATAATAAAAGACCGAGGATCCAGGAATTCACTTATAGCGGCCACAATATCTAATTTATTGATTCAACCCATATAACTCAATTAGAATCGAAGTCATATCCAATCAGAGAATAATTCTATTAAACTAACATAAACATCAATAAAATATAAATTTAATTGAATGATTTTCTCATGAAGCACTTGAATCTCGATCGCAGGGAATTAAAAGCGCCTATTATAACCTCAGTCTACAATAGATCAATCAATTATACATATTGACTCATTCTCTGATCAAGCTACACAATTGCTAAATCAAAGCATCCATTGTACCTATAGTGCGTAATAAATTTAGAAATAAACAACTCAAAAACTTTAAAATAAAATCTAATTCAATTCAATATAATATCATCTTTGAAACCATTGTTTATTAAATCAAATAAACTAAATATTAGAATTAACTACAAGCTTCATCCTTTACTCTTAGCTAAAAAATTAGCCTAGCATGGCTAATATCCTAAAACAAAAACAAAAGAAAAACGTAAAAGACAAACTAGAATTGAGGATTGAAGAAGAAAAACGGCTCCTTAGAAGCTCCACTGCATCTTCATCTCTCTCTCAAGCCCAAATCCGTACTTAGAAGAGTCTAAAACACCACTTAGAATATAAAAAATTAGCACTGACTTAGAATCGACTTCAAATTTATACACTTTCACTCTACTTCGTTCGCATCGATGACATCGGTCGAACCGAACATCACACTGAGTCCAGTCGAAGATTCCCTCGGCGACTACCAAATTTCCTTAAAATATGTATAAAGTCTGTCTCCCTTAAGTTGCACCGAACCTTTCTTCAGTAGCACCGAACATGGCTTCGGTTAGACCTAATTGTCGATCCGAATTGAGTTTGGAAATCACTTTCTCTTACTGGATTGTTTTTGGCACTTTCGGTCGGACCGAACCTATCTTAAGTAGGGAACCTACCTTAAGTGGGGAACCTACCTTAGGTGGGACCGAACAATTTGTTATTTCTATTATTGAATTTATGTAATTTTTTAGTATTTTTCTCATCTTTGGTACTTTGTTTTCTTGAATCTCTGACACTTGAATTATTCAACAATGATCTTTAAATCTCTAATTCTTCATTGTCTTAGAGCTTAATCTTTTTTTAAGGCTTTAAATCATCTATTTAAACACATATTTATCTTTATATCTAAAATCACCCCGCATGTAGAAAACAAATCTTATTATAGCAAATTAGTACTTGAATGTAGTTAAAACTAGTGCAAGTGAGGAAATAAATATGCAATATTTAGGTGTTATCATCCATCATGTTGAACATTGGATGTGAGTTATCCATCGTGTGGGGCTAGCCTTAGACCGTCCCTTTGTGTCGGCCCCACCTTCAATGTGAGCCATTCATTGTGTGGGGCCCACCTTTGATGTGGGTCTTTGATCATTAGAGGCTAACCTTTGATGTCAACCGTCAATTATATGGGGCCCACCTTGATGTGGCCCATCCATAATGTTGGGTCCACCTTCAATATCCATAACCCACCTTGCAGAACCCACATTTGATGTGGACTTTCCATCATGTGGGCCCCACCTTCAATGTGAGTCATCCATCCATCATGTGGGCCCCACCTTCAATGTGAGTCATCCATCAATTGGGGCTTGCCTTGGATGTGGGCCATTCATCATCATGGGCAGACCTTTGATGTGGACCTTCTATTATGTGGGCCCATGTTAATGTGAGTCATCCATCATGTGGGGCCCACCTTTCATATGGACCGTCCATCATGTCAGCCCCACTTTTGATGACCAGACGATGAGAGAGAAGTAGAAAAGTAAAAAGTAAAAAAGAAAACTTTCAATGACCATCCATCACATATAAAGATGAGAGAGAAGTATAAAAGTAAAAGGTAAAAAGAAAAAGAAAATTGCTTTACCCAAGTAAGTAACAGTTGTGAATAACAAGATGGCATTTATCAAACCATTGTAATTTTTTAAAAATAATAATAAACAAACTATTTTAAATAAAAAAGCAACTCATTAACTTCTAAGTTATAAAAGTGAATTATTCTATAGTGTCCACACAATCCCTAGGAAGCAACTTCATCATGTGTGAATAACTAGATGTCCACACAATCCCTTGAGTAAAAAACAACACATTAACTTCCAAGTTATAAAAGTTAATTATTAGATAGTGTCGACAGCATCCCTAAGAAGCTACTTCATCAGGTGTGAATAACTATATGTCGCTTATCAAACTCTTTTAAGTAAAAAAACAACTTATTAACTTCCAAGTTATAAGTTAATTATTAGATTGTGTCCGCAGAGTCCCTAAGAAGCAACTTCATCTGGTGTGAATCAGAGGGATGAACGTAAGAGAAAAAAAAAAAAAACTTCATCAGGTGTGAATCACAGGTATGAATGTAAGGGAAAAACTCAGTCTCATCCAAAATTCAGTGGGGCATACTGCCTGAAATTCAAGGTTTTCATTGTTTCCATTTGCGTGGACGCATATGGGTTTTTTTCATATTCGTATTTTGTGTTTTTGCCACCATGTTAAACAGGCGTTGTACACCATCAATATTGTGGTGCAAGCCTACTAGTGATGGTTCACCACCACCTTTTTGTCATGGTGACCTATGTCTCTTCCACTGCAAACCGGACAGATATACAAGGCAATCTGCACTGTCCAAATAGTGGACCTTGTAGTGAAATAAGAATCTCTCGAAATTGGCGTTGATCATCAAACAATCTTCATCATCTGGCTTCGCTCACTTAATGTTGGCCTTTAAATATTTTGTTTTTGACATTCATTTGAAGCCCACCAATTGGATGGTTAAGATCTTCGTCGACACATGTGATTTCATCTTATCCCACATCCACGGTGGGCCTTATGATTCAAACGGTTTGGCTTGATGTATATGTTTCACGTTTTCAGCTGATGAGAGCATCAAATAAAAACTACCGCTAAAGTCTTAGATTTCGTCCTAACTCTCTTGTTTTTCCCAAAAAAGTCATGTACTGAAGCATCTGTTTTGTAGGAAGTGAACTACCACTAAAGTCTTAGATTTCATTGTAACCCTCTTGTTTTTCACGAAAAAGTATGTACTAATGCATATATTTTGTACAAAGGGACCGCTTGTAATTGACCTAGACCATTGATAAAATGGGACCCACTATTGATGGATAGTGGCCTAAAATCTTCTCCAGACCGGATGATCTGTACATCCCATCTATGGCTGCTATTTAGGATTGTTGATATTGTTAGCACTCGGCTTGTTTTCTGTCACGTATAATGTGTGCGCAGGCATATCAAAATCAATAACGCGGCTCGATCCAAACCGATCAACTTTGACCCAAAGTCATTAAAATAAGCACATATGTCCATTTATATGACCAGATTCTAAAAAGATTAGCCACTAACTCAGTTATTTGTAAAATTTTATAATGATGGGTGATAATAGGGTGGTGGGATTCTTCCTCGAAAGATGGGTTACTTTGTACCTTCTGCAAGAATGGACTTTTCAGAATACCGGTACAATCAAACAAAAGGAAAAACTCATCAATCGCTAGGAGATAAGAGTGATGGCAAGATGCATCTAGCTTGAAAGAACTATATGATATTGGATATAAAACAAATCTAGTATGTGAGCGTAAATTTGGATTATAACTAAAAACTATAAGTAAGAATAACTACTATTGGATTATTACTACTCATAAGATAAGTTGCTGACATAAAGTAAATTGATATATTTGGTTTAATTACATTTGTAGATGATTGTTGATTGTTGAATATTTCTCTGTAAATTTCCTCTCGTATTTATAGATATCTCATGCGGTTTATTCTTCCAAATACTTCTATTACTGCAACAATTACAGTAGTTGAAAAGTCTTTCTCCATATTATTCTTTTTTTATGTTTTCCTTTTGTGATTGTTCCACTCTATCAATCAATTTCTATTCTATTTCCCAATCACCTTTTCTATCTTGAACTACTCGACTATGTTTCTCTTCACTCATTAAACTTTTGAATAACTCGACCACATCACTTCGTCAACCATCCACTGACATGTAAAATTGAATTTACGTCAATTATGATTCCGCAAAAAACACTCCAAGTATCGTGAAGTTCTTTTCATCCACCTCTTATTTCTCTTACGATGCCATGTCACCCTCCTATTAACTTTTTCCAAAATAACCAGAATAGAGAACCATATATATTTTCTTCCCTACTATTTATTCCAGGCCACTAGTTTAGAAGTTTGAATCCTTTGGTCAAGGATATTTCTAAAGCTTTAGTCACTAGCTGTCCATTAGGGTTTTTTTTAGATCAACGGCCAGGATCTCCAAACCATAGGCCCTACATGTACAATCCGATGCAACATAAAGCTATTCAGGTTGGGCCCTTACTCATGCCAAGCAGTAGACGGGTTTAATATTATTAATAATAATAATAATAATAATAATAATAAAGAGCCATTCAGGTTGCTGTCACTTTTTTCCCTTCTTTATAGAGACGTGATGGCTACTGCAAGGGATCTGGCTCTTGGAGTTTTGTCCACACTGTCTGAGAGCGGACCATTCAAGTGGGACCCACATAACCAAAAATAAATAATAATAATAATAATAATAATAATATTTTGATGGTTGAAATTTTGACCAAAGGCCTGCACTCAACTTGCAAGTGCACTTGAAGCTAATGGCCAGCAGTCCAGTTTAAAATTAGGGACGTGAGTTTCCACAACAGGGAGTACTTTGAAACCAGAATGTCTGTGAGACCCATCATGATGACCCTCTGCAATTCACTCCTTCAATCAGTTTTACTAGCTAACGTTAGGGCATGGTACAAAAAATGAGGCAGATTTAAAACTCAAGTGGGCCACACTTCATGACCTTAGGCCTTAGGCCTTACATTACATATACAATCCGATGCATCAAGGCACTATTCAGGTTGCTGTCCCTTTTTCCCATTCTTCTTTGTAAAGACGTGATGGCTACTCCCGGGGCTGGCTCTTGGAGTTTTGTCCACTGTCCGAATGTGGACGATTCAAGTGGGGCTCACATACGCAAGAGAAATGGACGGTTGAAAATTTTACCAAAGGTCCGCACTCAACGGTGCAAGTGCACTCAAGCTAATTATGCCGGCCAGCCTAAAATTAGGCACGTGAGTTTCCTACCTTCTGTTACAGGGAGCGCTTTGTAACCAAAAGCCCTTTGAGGCCCATCGAGATGTCCCTGTGCAGTACTCCACTCCAATCAGTTTTCCTGGTTCAGGTTGGGGTACGGTAACAAAAATGAGGCAGATTTAAAACTCAAATGTGCCGCATCACACGAAAAGTGGAAGTGGAAAACTCACTAAGAGGAAGAGTTGCGAGTATATTAGGTACTTGAGCAAGTAAATTTACCACCCAACCCAGTGCCTATTCTACCACTACCAAACCAAAATAGGGCATCGGTGTCTCAAGTTAAACCTATTAAGATTACGTCGGCAGTAATGCTTGAAGTTCAAAGAGGAATTCAACATAGCGTAGAATTATCACGTCTTCAACCTGAACAGTCACAAGTTCAGACACAAACCTTAAATATGTGGATGGTTAGCCATGTTGTTATCATAAACCGTCTAATGAATATGTTTGTCGAAATGGCACCTATTGCACCTCAATAACAGATTGACTCTAATTCTGTTGGGTATCTAGCACAAATACCCCCGGCACAGCTAGTGTCATGGGCTCTCCATCCACAACAAAACACACCACATGTTTTTGTTCATGTCCCTGTTCCAGTGCAGGATGTACGAAATTCACCACCACCTGTGGATTTCAGACTTCTTCAGCGTGAGAATATGAACTTAATCCCAAAGGTCCGAAGTAGAGGGATACCTAGGGAAGGCAACCTTTGCTCAAGAATCAACCTTATACTGAGGAGCAATATCAAGTTAGTCTAATTCATTACACCCTAATCCATAGCTCAAGTGGTAGACTAAGTGAAAGATACCTCATTTCGAAACCGAGGTCTTGGCATCGATCCCTAGTGGGGGTGGCTAACAGTAAAGTGTGAACTGACAGTGGGGTGTACTAACAAGCTAACAAAAAAAAAAAAAAAAAAAATGTTAGTCTGATTCATTTCCAGTCAATATGAAAATCAATGTAGCTACCATTAATCCTCAGAAGTTGGTTCAGTCACGACCAAAAATTGACATTGGAGCTCAAAAAGATCAGGTTGAGGAACAGCATGTTGAGAAGAGAATTACAAAGTATACGCATATGGTCGAAAAAAATCGAAGCGTATGCAAAGGCGATAAACTTGACTTATCAAACGCCGCACCTATGTAAGCAATGTGTAAGGTGATCCGACCGAATAGGAGAGTTTATCGATTGAACTATCAAGCAGAGCCATCATTTATTCAAAATACTGGAAAAAAAAAAATAACTCTTTTTACCAACAAATGGTTAAATACGCTACTAATCACCCTGAGTCTATTTCGAGACGAGATGATTAAACCTCAAACTACTCGAGAGAATTTGGAAAAGGTTGAATCATCCAAAGTTTCTAGCAGTTCCAGATGGGATGACACATATTCAAAAGCAACGTTGGCAAAGGCAACAGACAGCTAAAAGAAGACGAGGTAAACCTCATATAAAGTCTATGCAAATACGATCAACGCTGAAAATTCCAAAATCGAAAGAAGAATTTATGTTGGTTAATATGGCCAAGCTTGATGTAGAAGTTGAATCAGATAAGAATGACTGGAATCTCAAAAAAGAATTTATGTATATTGAAGGATCGACTGAATACTTCAGCAATAAATGCTTTTCAAACGATCTTTTGATTAAAGAATTGCTTGCAAAACCAAAATCATTAGAACAAGCCTCATCTAAACCAAATGAGAAAATGGAGTTCGAATTCACGAATGAAACTAACGAGCAATCGAATTCAGAAACACCTAGGGGCAATGTCTGAATTTGGTAATATAATTTGGGTCGTTACCGCCAATTGTATTATATTACAATATAGTGTTGACACTACCATTGAGTTTCCAAGCAAAATTGTCTCAACCAAACAAAATGGTAGGAGTTGTAGAAAAGTTGGGTCCTCCCATAATCATACAACATGGTTCCTTTGACTCTGAGGAAGAAATAAAAAATGCATCAACCGTTACATCAAACCGCGATCCCCTTCTAAAAAGATCATTATTGAAAGACCAACTCTTGGTGAGCCTCACCTAGCTTTTGAGCGCAGGAACTTCTTCGACACAGGCATCCGGAACTCTCGGTCCATCTATGTCATGCTCCAAAAATTGACACCCGAGTACAATGACTTCGATCCCGAGTTCCTGAATGTGAACCTACCAAAAATGCACATGTACGAGTTTCCACGTGCCCAACCAGTCCAGTTAATATTCACTCATTATCAATAATCAGAGTATTTTTAAATTAGTGTCATCAAAAGTTAAGTAGAAATAACTAAACTCATAAATATATGGTTAATATTCAAAATGAACAATTCTAAAAGTGGTGTCCGTCCAAATGGGGACTATACAAGCCACAATATACATCTAACAAAACCAAACTACGAAGTCCACCCCAGGATTGTGGGCTTTAAAATACAAATCCTCAAATTGTACAAAAAGAGGAGAGAAGTGAGGCACTCCGCCCAAACCTGCCCATCCGACAACTAGAAGTACGAAGCGCCATCAACATGGTCCACTATGTCTCGTTTAATGGGTCAGTCCATGTGGTACTTGCATCTATAATATCGTCTGTTTTGTATTTTAAAACACTGTCACGGGTGGGAGTAAGTGATCAACTCAGTGTCACTATTATCCTAAGTTAAAAATGTCATCAACACAATCAAGCATATGCAATCATAGCATCACAAAACACACAATTCCTAAGTTATTTAATGCGTGATAAGATAATATGGCAATGGTTGGCCCGCAGCAGAACCCAATAATAACTTTTCATAATGATATGCGCAATTGTTGGCCCGCAGTACAACCCAACAATATTTACCATGATGATATGTATGATTATCCAAGTTATTATTGAGGCTTGTCACCCAATGCATTACCAACATATCAGACTCGTCACCCAATGTCATGTCCCCCCCAAGATAGGCCAATAGCTCGGACACGGTATCTCATACCACCATGCTCAGCTCTTGAGTCTTGTCGAATAGTAAGGCACTAGCGGTTATGAATAGACATCATTCATTAGTAACAGGGTATCCCAGTTTCTTTAGTGTGTCATAAAATCACCAAATATAATAATGATCGAGCCAAGCATTAGACCGATCTGATTGACTAAGGGGAAGCCCTGGACAAACCGGCATCAGATGCAAAGCATTCCATGTAGTTATAACTATTGTCGATCATCCGTGTTCCACCTAGACCGACCATATAAGTTGGGAACGGTGTTGAGGGTCGAATATTACATATTAAACCCTAATTATTGCTTGGATTTACGAACATGGTATTGTTTAACGACCCATTTAAATTGTGTTCTTGATGCAGGGTGGATTTATAAGCGTGGACTGAAAAAGATGCTAAATGCATGGAGTTGACGTTTTGATGTCACCAAGGCAAGGGACGGACCATGGGAGACTAAGATCGATGGATTTACACGCCAAAGATTCGAAAAAATCAAGAAACTGAAGTCCAAGTGGCCTGAAAGTCAGCCAGAATGCAAGATCACAGGGTTTCCACCATCTGATCGGTTCGAAACTTCATACATGGTATGAGGACCATAAATTAACCGTACATATTAAATTTCAGCCATTGGATCACAGTGGAAATGGCCCAACAGATGGATTAGCCCATAAAATCGTGATTTGGGGCCCACCTGAGATTGAGATGTGCTTTGAATCTAGTCTCAACCATTTATTTAAGGAGAAAAGATGGATGGACGGAGAGGATTTCTCGTAAACATCACATTTAGACCCAAATGGCAGTGACGGAGTACAGTGCATAATTGCACTCAACGTGCACTGGATCAAACCACTCGGTCAGAGTCGGTTTGACCGACTTTCTAAAGAGGGAGAGTCCTCTCTCTCCTCCATTTTTTCCGTCCGCAAGCTGCTCCGCTGGGACGATGTGTGACCCATCTTCATCCCCCGGACAGATGATCTGAACCATCCAATGCACTCAGAAGTTAAATTCGACCGCTACCTGAGCGATCCCAGGCTTTCATGCACACGTTCAAGACTGCAGAAGTAAGGAGAACGTTGTTGCGTCTATTGATGGTGTGGCCCATCTGAATTACAGATTCACACCAAACTTGGACCCGTGCTCAGGAACTAATGAAGATGCCCGAAGAAGGGAGTGATTCTCTATAAGGTCAGCCGAAGTGGACCCCATGGACTTCAGCAGAAAATGGAAACTTCCGTTTTCATATTGCAGACGGTGCGCAGAGTTTTTTTTACGAAAGCCGGTGGGCCACCATCATGGCCCATATGATCGATCCACACCGTCCATCAGGGAGCTCAGACGAAACCGTCCGAAACCCAATCGATTTCAGGTAACAACGCATACCAGTGTGGACTAGAAACCCGGCTAAAGGGAGCCCCGCACAAGGAGGATGACCAGATTTTTGTGGAGTGCGGTAGATCCTGCTGATCTAGATCATCTCCCAAGATCTCATGACTGATATGTATGATGATCTGGACCGTTTAAAACGGATCAGAATGAGGACCGATCGTGCTCAAGAGGACCGAAAGAAAAGCAAAAATGAAAGGAGGTGGTTTCGCTGTGTTAAACACGCAACAACGCGTTTGCAGCTGTGCGCAATCAGCTTGATCGGACCCTCGATTTAGTGGGCCAGGGGTCAACAGAATGATGATCAGAGACGCTCAATGGATGGACTGAATGCAGACAGGGGTCGGGACCAATTTTCTTCCAAAAACAGGGGATCAGTGAGCAGCATTCTCATCATCTTTTCACTGCGCTAGACAGAGATGCGCAAGATGTTGCTGCCTATAAGAGAGAGAGAACATGAGAGAGAGGGGGATGGAAGTATCCACGGCTGGGGTGATTAACAGAGAGAGAGAAAGAGCTTGCTTTCTACTATTTTTTTTTAAATTTTTATTTCTTTTCTGGTTCTCTTCTTTTATGGATCCTTTGGAGTTTGGTCTATCCATGCTAGGCTAAACCCCTTAGTCAGGGCTAAGGGGTGAAGCTTGTAGTGTGATGGGATGTTTTCTACTGGGTTGATTCATGTTTTAGTTGGACTATATTTGATTTTAATTTGGTTATAGGGAATGCTTTAGTCCTTAATGGCTTTGTTGATCAAATTACAATAGATCTGTAATGGCTTTATGATTCCTGTTCCTTTTATGTTTATGACGCCGAAGCCCTCATTTTTCACCATTGTCTCCTGGGCATGGTGGGATGTGATATCCTTCCTAACCTTCATACATTGTTGATTGGTTGGTAATTAGTTTAATTAATTGTTTACTTTCTTGAAAACTATATCAAAAGAAGTCTACGGTTGAATTCTCGATACATGCATAA